>JAOWBW010000170.1:78135-560486 GCA_026119855.1 Campanula takesimana | reverse complement strand
TAACCGAGGTAACCCAGGAGCATCATCTCAGTTTAAGGGGAAAATCACACCGAGGAATCCGAGTACTACTCCGGGGATTCAGAATAGGAAGCCTTGTACCTTTTGTCAGAAGGTAGTAGCCATACGGAGGATAGGTGTTGGAAAAAGCAAGGCCAAGTGTACCAATTGTGGTGAAATGGGGCACTTTGCGAGAGATTGCACGAGGTACCGAGGTCAGTCATCCGGTCAGGGGTTGGTACTAATCAGGGTCAGAAAAAGGGATGCCGCTGGGAAGCCCAAAGTTCAAGGAAAGATATATTCCATGAATCAACAACAAGCTACCGATGATCCATCCGTTATTGAGTATATTGTTTCTGTGTCTAATGTGAGCGCACGAGCGTTAGTAGATCCAGGATCATCTCATTCATACATTTCTGTGCAATTGCTTCCATGTTAATGCTGCATTCGAGTCTTTACGTACGTGCTAGAGGTGTCGACCCCTATAGGAGAATGCTTGATTTCTGATCGAGTCTTTCGTGCTTGTGATGTGGTTATTATGTGTTCGTGTCCTTGTGCGGATTTGGTAGTTCTTCCTATCCAAGACTTTGATGTCATATTGGGTAAGGATTGGTTTGGCAAGTTTCATGCTTCCGTGGATTGCCGTAAGAAAACTGTTACTTTTTCTATTCCCGATGTGCCTAAATTTGTGTTTGAGGCTAGTCCTCTGAGTAGAAAGGTTCGCTTATTTCTTTATGAAAGCGAGAAAATTATTGCATAGTGGTTGTGAGGGGTATTTGGCTAGTGTTCTTGATACTAGGAAGGAATCCCCTAGTTTTGATAGTGTTCGGTAGTCCGGGAATTTCCCGATGTTTTCTCTACCGAGTATGATATGCCTCCCGATCGTGAGATAGAATTTTGTATAGATCTTTTGCTGGGTACGGCTCCAATTTCGAAAGCACCGTATAGGGTTGGCTCCCGCAGAGTTGAAGGAGTTAAAGGTTCAGTTGCAAGAGTCGCTTGATCGAGGGTTTATCCGCCCTAGTGTTTCTCCGTGGGGAGCACCGGTTTTATTTGTGCGGAAGAAAGACGGTTCCTTGAGATTGTGTATAGATTACCGGAAGTTGAATCAGGTTACGGTGAAGAATAAGTATCCTCTACCTCATATTGACGATTTATTTGATCAGCTTCAAGGGTCCGTGGTTTTCTCTAAACTTGATTGAGGAGTGGGTACCATCAGTTGAAGGTTCGATCGGAGGATATTCGAAGACTGCCTTTCGCACTCGGTATGGTCATTATGAATTCTTGGTTATGCCGTTGGGTTGACTAACGCGCCGCCGTGTTTATGGATTTAATGAACCGTGTTTTCCATCCTTATCTTGACTCGTTCGTGGTGGTCTTTATTGATGACATACTCGTCTACTCTAAATCTCGAGATGAGCACGAGCAGCACTTGAGGACAGTTTTATCCGTTCTTGCGAGGGAGAAATTATTTGCGAAGTTTAGTAAATGCGAATTTTGGCTCGAGAAGGTGTCATTTCTGGGTCATGTGATTTCTAAAGACGGGGTTTCTGTGGATCCTTCAAAGATTGAAGCCATAGTGGATGGAAGAGACCCGAATCAGTGACAGATTAGAAGCTTTCTGGGTTTAGCCGGTTATTACAGAAGATTTATTGAGGGGTTTTGAGGATCGCTACTCCGATGACTCAGTTGACCGGGAAGAATGTCCCGTTTGTGTGGACCGAGAAATGTGACAAGAGTTTCGAGAATCGAAGAGAGAGGTTGACTACCGCACCGATCTTGACTTTGCCAATGGGAGCGATGGTCTAGTGATTTACAGTGATGCTTCGAAAGAGGGTTTGGGTTGTGTGTTGATGCAGAATGGGAAAGTAATTGCGTATGCTTCGAGGAAGTTGACCCCTAGTGAGCAGAATTACCCGACTCATGATATGGAGTTGGCCGCGATAGTATTTGCGTTGCACAAATGGAAGCACTACCTTTATGGGGCGAAGTTTTGAGATTTTCACGGATCACAAGAGTTTGAAGTACCTTTTCTCCCAGAAAGAGTTGAACAACCGACAGCGCCGATGGATGGAATTGTTTGAAGGATTACGATTGTACGATTTCCTATCATCCGGGAAAGGTGAATGTGGTAGCCGATGCGATTAGTAGGAAGTCTTATGTGGCTTCGATGATGGTCGAGAATGGAAAATGCTTGAGGATGTTTCGAGATTGGTCTCCTCGTGAATCGAGACATGGGGCTATTTTTGCGAATATTATATAGTATCTCCGACCCTAATTCAGAGGATAAAGGAAGCTCAGAAAGAAGATCCCGAGTTAGTGAAGGTAATGGTAAATTGAAGGAAGGAACTTCGAGGATTTTTCTGTTAGCCCGATTGGAGTGTTGACTTTCCGTGGTCGTTTGTGTGTACCCGATGTTGGTGGGATAAAGAGGCAAGTTTTAGATGAGGGTCACAAATCGAGGTATACTATTCATCCGGGTGGTACGAAGATGTATCAGGATTTGAAGCAACAATTTTGGTGGATAATATGAAGAGGGAAATAGCTGAGTATGTATCGAAGTGTTTAACTTGTCAGCAGGTCAAAGCCGAGCATCAGAGACCCGCAGGTCTACTTCAGCCGTTAAGATTCCCGAGTCTACTTCAGCCGTTAGAGATTCCCGAGTGAAATGGAGCATGTGACTATGGATTTCGTTACGGGACTACCTCGTACCCGTAGGAAGTATGACAGTGTTTGGGTAATAGTGGATAGATTGACCAAGAGTGCCCATTTCTTGCCTATTGACATCAGATACTCGATGGAAAATCTTGCGACCCTTTACATTGATGAGATCGTTAGATTGCATGGAGTTCCGGTTAGCATTGTGTCAGATCGAGACCCGAGGTTTACTTCTATATTCTGGAAGGCGTTTCAGGAAGCTTTGGGTACAGATTTGCGATTCAGTACGGCTTTTCATCCTCAGACCGACGGTCAATCCGAGAGGACTATTCAGATTTTGGAGGATATGTTGCGAGCGTGTTCGATAGACTTTTCTGATTCTTGGGATTCTCACCTACCGTTAGTGGAGTTCTCTTACAACAACAGTTATCAGGCTAGTATTGAGATGGAACCGTTTGAGGCCTTGTATGGAAGAAAGTGTAGATCTCCTATTTGTTGGGATGAGGTCGGTGAAGCGAAGATCGTGGGTATTGATTTGCTTCACGATTCAGTTGAAAAGGTTAGAGTTATCCGGGATAGATTGAAAACAGCCCAGAGTCGACATAAGAGCTATGCAGATAACCGAAGGCGAGATCTTAGTTTTCAGACCGTGATTTTGTGTTCTTGAAAGTATCTCCGAAGGTGGGTATCCGAAGGTTCGGGAAGAAGGGTAAATTGGCTCCGAGGTTTATTGGCCCGTTTGAGATTTTGGGAAAGGTTGGACTTCTAGCGTATCGTCTTGCGTTACCGCCATCTTTGGATCGGTTGCATAATGTCTTTCATGTTTCTATGCTTCGGAAGTATGTTCATGATCCATCTCACGTGTTACCGAGGATACCGGAGGATATAGAGCCCGATATGACTTATGAGGAACGACCGGTCCGGATCCTTGATTCTAAAGTACAAGAGTTGAGGAACAAAAGCGTTGCGTTAGTAAGAGTTCTTTGGAGGAATCATAATATCGAGGAGTCGACGTGGGAGCTTCGAGAGGAGATGGAGCGTAGGTATCAGTGGCTTTTTAATTCGGGTAAGTCTCGTTAAAATTCGGGTCGAATTTTCTTTAAGGGGGAGTGAATGTCACGACCCGAAATCTAGGCTCTATTTTATTAGTAATAAATAATTATTATTTAATTATTTGCTTAATTATTTATTTAAATTATTATTTATTTAAATATTTATGTGTGCATTTTATGTGTTATAATAATTATGCCTAGCATTTTGTTTGGGTCATTTGGGTTAGTGTAGTATTGTTGGGTCTTAATTGTTGTAGGGAGTGCAAGCAATTGTGTGTTGTGTAGTGGAGGGGGCCTAAGTGTAAAATCTTTTAAATCATTTCCCCTACTCCCTCCCTACTCCTCCTCTTCTCCCTCACTCTTCCCATCTCCCAGCTCAATCTCTCTCTCTCTCCATTGTGGGTAAGTTTTCTTTCTCTTTCCTTCTCTCTTCATTTACTTCCTCTTCCTCTCATAATCTCTCATTTCTTAAAACGCGAAATGTGTTTAGATCGTCGATAGGATCGCGTAGAACAAAAAGAATCGAATTCCGTCAACTTTCATTATTTTCAAGTAAGTTGCTTTTCCCCATTTTTATGCTAAAATGCTCATAACATGTTTCTACATGCTTTAATTGTTATATTTGAAGTTTGGTTGAGTTTGGAATTGATTTGGAATTTATTTGAGTTTTTGGCTAAAATGGTGAATGGGATGAATGTCATGATTCAATCTTGGTTTTGGGTTGTTAAATGGTGTTAGTTAGGTTCCCTTAACTTAAATGTTGTTTGGGTACCTTAGCAAACTTGTTGGTTGTGTTTGATTTTGAGTATTTGTGTGATTGGGTAAGAAAATGAAGAACCCATTTCTTCCCTCCCGAATTCCGGCAGTCCAGAAGGTTGGGCGACCGCCCAAAATGTCTGGGCGACCGCCCAAAAATGTCTGGGCGACCGCACATCTATCTGAAAGCTTTTGTTCTTGTTTGAGGGCCTTTTTGGGCGACCGCACAGTCCCTGGTGGGCGGCCGCACAGACCTCTGAAAGTTTACATTTGTTAATTTGTGTGATTGAAGAATGCGTTTTGGTCTAAGTCTTGGGTGTCCTTCTAGTTGACCTTAGTGATCATTGTAGTACACTCTAGTGATAGAATTGGGTCCTTTGTGATCAAGTTTGTGTTGAAATTAATTAAGTGTTAATTGAGATTATTGGAACACTTTAATTGTGCGTTGTGGTACATTTCACTTTCTTGGTGACTTCTTGGTATGATTCCCTACTTTGGAATCCTTTGTTGTTTATCGTGCTAATATATTATTACTTAGCATTTATTTGGAAGCCCAGCTGGCATATTTGTTGCATCGGGAAATGGGAAAGAATATAATGGCAAAGCCAAGTCCATTATAATGTTGACCATTGTTTTGCCCCCTTCTATACCCCTTTTCCAGATTGGCCTTGGAAAAGACAAGTTAGCTTCCTTTGTGAATGTATCTAGCTACCGAGCATGACTTTGTGGCATGGCTCTTGTCCTTTGTGACACTCTTATGGTTATTGTTCCGGTACCGGGGAATTCTCTTCAGCTTTCATGCTATTATGAAGATGTTGATGGTTGATTACTGAAGCTGCGCAGCGATCCTTTATTTGGATGTATCGGTTTGAAAACCTTGGCTAATATCCTTTGTTATGTGTTTATTTCCGCTGCTGTTCATTATCTGATAATTGCTATGTGCTATGTGATATTTATTATTACTTATTGCTTCTTGCATCATAGCATGTCATGTAGTTGCATTAGTAACTTATTGAGATTTATCTCACCCCCTTTCTTTTATCTTTGTTTTTCCTTAACCCCCCCCCAGGTGCTAAGGATTAGTCTCGCTGATCACGAGAAATAGGACGTCGAGTGTGGATTCATTCTTTTGGGGAAAGTTGTTATAGGTTGGTTTGCATTATATCAATGTGTAACCTTTTGGGGATATTTGTACCAAACATTGACGTCACTAGGATTTGTGTATTTTGTAACTTTGGTGTATAAGCTTATGGAGTTTATACTAGCTTTACTTTGTTGTTCAAGTTGATTTACAAAACCTTGTGTTATCATCTTTTGGGTATAAAAGGAAATTTTTATCTCCATTATTTTAGAGTTTATTGTTTAAGTCGACGTCCAGCTCGCGATCTCGGGCCCGCGGGGTTCGGGGGAGCGATAGTTGGTATCAGAGCCATGGTTTGGCTCTAAGTATAAGTCTAGATGGACTAGTATGACCTAGGTGGGTAGTTGTGTTCGGAGTGAGTAACGGTTGATGTCTTATACAGGTAATTACTCTCAATGTCTGGAAGAAGAAACAGAGGAGGTACTAGTGGGGCACAGAATCAGAATGACACAAGGGAAGAAGCACGTGCTATGTTTCAAGGCATGTTCGAGGCGGCCATGAAGGCCATACATGATCAAGGTCCGAGGGTAGAACAAGCACCACCCCGCTACGGATTGGAGCAATTTCTGAAGTTGAAACCGGTTGAATTCGATGGGGAACCCGATGTAAGGAAAGCTGAGTTGTGGATTGAGTCGATGGAGAAGATTTATGAGGTATTTGATTGCACGGATGAGGACAAGGTCCGGTTCGCGGCTTACAAGCTTGTGGGAGCCGCCGAGCATTGGTGGAAGGGTGTTAAAGCTAGTTGGGATGATACTCACACGGTGTATGCGTGGGAGTTGTTCGTGCGCAAATTCAAGGAGCATTTCATTCCGGTTGTTGATCAAAACCGAAAGGAGATCGAGCTACTCAACCTGGAGCAAGGTTTGTTGTCTATAGCTCAATATTCGGCTAAGTTCATAGAATTAGCCCGGTATTGTGACTATTTGGTGAGGACCGAGGAACAAAAAGCTATGAGATTCATTCGGGATTGAAGACCTCCATCCGTACTCAACTTATTGCACAACGGATTGTGACCTTCCAAGATGCGGTAGACCGAGCCTACTTGATAGAGCAAGATATTGGGGAGCACAAAAGGAAAACCGAAGTTGTGGGTGCGGGTAAACCGGGAAGCCATGCTAAATCTCAACCTCAACACCGTTCCGATAACCGAGGTAACCCAGGAGCATCATCTCAGTTTAAGGGGCAAATCACACCGAGGAATCCGGGTACTACTCCGGGGATTCAGAATAGGAAGCCTTGTACCTTTTGTCAGAAGGTAGGCCATACGGAGGATAGGTGTTGGAAAAAGCAAGGCAAGTGTACCAATTGTGGTGAAATGGGGCACTTTGCGAGAGATTGCACGAGGTACCGAGGTCAGTCATCCGGGTCAGGGGTTGGTACTAATCAGGGTCAGAAAAGGGATGCCGCTGGGAAGCCCAAAGTTCAAGGAAAGATATATTCCATGAATCAACAACAAGCTACCGATGATCCATCCGTTATTGGAGGTATTGTTTCTGTGTCTAATGTGAGCGCACGAGCGTTAGTAGATCCAGGATCATCTCATTCATACATTTCTGTGCAATTTGCTTCCATGTTAAATGCTGCATTCGAGTCTTTACCGTACGTGCTAGAGGTGTCGACCCCTATAGGAGAATGCTTGATTTCTGATCGAGTCTTTCGTGCTTGTGATGTGGTTATTTGTGTTCGTGTCCTTTGTGCGGATTTGGTAGTTCTTCCTATCCAAGACTTTGATGTCATATTGGGTAAGGATTGGTTGAGCAAGTTTCATGCTTCCGTGGATTGCCGTAAGAAAACTGTTACTTTTTCTATTCCCGATGTGCCTAAATTTGTGTTTGAGGCTAGTCCTCTGAGTAGAAAGATTCGCTTAATTTCTTTTATGAAAGCGAGAAAATTATTGCATAGTGGTTGTGAGGGGTATTTGGCTAGTGTTCTTGATACTAGGAAGGAATCCCCTAGTTTTGATAGTGTTCGGGTAGTCCGGGAATTTCCCGATGTTTTCTCTACCGAGTATGATATGCCTCCCGATCGTGAGATAGAATTTTGTATAGATCTTTTGCTGGGTACGGCTCCAATTTCGAAAGCACCGTATAGGTTGGCTCCCGCAGAGTTGAAGGAGTTAAAGGTTCAGTTGCAAGAGTCGCTTGATCGAGGGTTTATCCGCCCTAGTGTTTCTCCGTGGGGAGCACCGGTTTTATTTGTGCGGAAGAAAGACGGTTCCTTGAGATTGTGTATAGATTACCGGAAGTTGAATCAGGTTACGGTGAAGAATAAGTATCCTCTACCTCATATTGACGATTTATTTGATCAGCTTCAAGGGTCCGTGGTTTTCTCTAAACTTGATTTGAGGAGTGGGTACCATCAGTTGAAGGTTCGATCGGAGGATATTCCGAAGACTGCCTTTCGCACTCGGTATGGTCATTATGAATTCTTGGTTATGCCGTTTGGGTTGACTAACGCGCCGGCCGTGTTTATGGATTTAATGAACCGTTTTTTCCATCCTTATCTTGACTCGTTCGTGGTGGTCTTTATTGATGACATACTCCTCTACTCTAAATCTCGAGATGAGCACGAGCAGCACTTGAGGACAGTTTTATCCGTTCTTGCGAGGGAGAAATTATTTGCGAAGTTTAGTAAATGCGAATTTTGGCTCGAGAAGGTGTCATTTCTGGGTCATGTGATTTCTAAAGACGGGGTTTCTGTGGATCCTTCAAAGATTGAAGCCATAGTGGAATGGAAGAGACCCGAATCAGTGACAGAGATTAGAAGCTTTCTGGGTTTAGCCGGTTATTACAGAAGATTTATTGAGGGGTTTTCGAGGATCGCTACTCCGATGACTCAGTTGACCGGGAAGAATGTCCCGTTTGTGTGGACCGAGAAATGTGACAAGAGTTTCGAGGAATCGAAGAAGAGGTTGACTACCGCACCGATCTTGACTTTGCCAAATGGGAGCGATGGTCTAGTGATTTACAGTGATGCTTCGAAAGAGGGTTTGGGTTGTGTGTTGATGTAGAATGGGAAAGTAATTGCGTATGCTTCGAGGAAGTTGACCCCTAGTGAGCAGAATTACCCGACTCATGATATGGAGTTGGCCGCGATAGTATTTGCGTTGCACAAATGGAAGCACTACCTTTATGGGGCGAAGTTTGAGATTTTCACGGATCACAAGAGTTTGAAGTACCTTTTCTCCCAGAAAGAGTTGAACAACCGACAGCGCCGATGGATAGAATTGTTGAAGGATTACGATTGTACGATTTCCTATCATCCGGGAAAGGTGAATGTGGTAGCCGATGCGATTAGTAGGAAGTCTTATGTGGCTTTGATGATGGTTAGAGAATGGAAAATGCTTGAGGATGTTCGAGATTGGTCTCCTCGTGAATCGAGACATGGGGCTATTTTTGCGAATATTAGGGTATCTCCGACCCTAATTCAGAGGATAAAGGAAGCTCAGAAAGAAGATCCCGAGTTAGTGAAGGTAATGGGTAAATTGAAGGAAAGGAACTTCGAGGATTTTTCTGTTAGCCCGATTGGAGTGTTGACTTTCCGTGGTCGTTTGTGTGTACCCGATGTTGGTGGTATAAAGAGGCAAGTTTTAGATGAGGGTCACAAATCGAGGTATACTATTCATCCGGGTGGTACGAAGATGTATCAGGATTTGAAGCAACAATTTTGGTGGATTAATATGAAGAGGGAAATAGCTGAGTATGTATCGAAGTGTTTAACTTGTCAGCAGGTCAAAGCCGAGCATCAGAGACCCGCAGGTCTACTTCAGCCGTTAGAGATTCCCGAGTGGAAATGGGAGCATGTGACTATGGATTTCGTTACGGGACTACCTCGTACCCGTAGGAAGTATGACAGTGTTTGGGTAATAGTGGATAGATTGACCAAGAGTGCCCATTTCTTGCCTATTGACATCAGATACTCGATGGAAAAGCTTGCGACCCTTTACATTGATGAGATCGTTAGATTTCATGGAGTTCCGGTTAGCATTGTGTCAGATCGAGACCCGAGGTTTACTTCTAGATTCTGGAAGGCGTTTCAGGAAGCTTTGGGTACAGATTTGCGATTCAGTACGGCTTTTCATCCTCAGACCGACGGTCAATCCGAGAGGACTATTCAGATTTTGGAGGATATGTTGCGAGCGTGTTCGATAGACTTTTCTGATTCTTGGGATTCTCACCTACCGTTAATGGAGTTCTCTTACAACAACAGTTATCAAGCTAGTATTTAGATGGAACCGTTTGAGGCCTTGTATGGAAGAAAGTGTAGATCTCCTATTTGTTGGCATGAGGTCGGTGAAGCGAAGATCGTGGGTATTGATTTGCTTCACGATTCAGTTGAAAAGGTTAGAGTTATCCGGGATAGATTGAAAACAGCCCAGAGTCGACATAAGAGCTATGCAGATAACCGAAGGCGAGATCTTAGTTTTCAGACCGGTGATTTTGTGTTCTTGAAAGTATCTCCGAAGGTGGGTATCCGAAGGTTCGGGAAGAAGGGTAAATTGGCTCCGAGGTTTATTGGCCCGTTTGAGATTTTGGGAAAGGTTGGACTTCTAGCGTATCGTCTTGCGTTACCGCCATCTTTGGATCGGTTGCATAATGTCTTTCATGTTTCTATGCTTCGGAAGTATGTTCATGATCCATCTCACGTGTTACCGAGGATACCGGAGGATATAGAGCCCGATATGACTTATGAGGAACGACCGGTCCGGATCCTTGATTCTAAAGTACAAGAGTTGAGGAACAAAAGCGTTGCGTTAGTAAGAGTTCTTTGGAGGAATCATAATATCGAGGAGTCGACGTGGGAGCTTCGAGAGGAGATGGAGCGTAGGTATCAGTGGCTTTTTAATTCGGGTAAGTCTCGTTAAAATTCGGGTCGAATTTTCTTTAAGGGGGAGTGAATGTCACGACCCGAAATCTAGGCTCTATTTTATTAGTAATAAATAATTATTATTTAATTATTTGCTTAATTATTTATTTAAATTATTATTTATTTAAATATTTATGTGTGCATTTTATGTGTTATAATAATTATGCCTAGCATTTTGTTTGGGTCATTTGGATTAGTGTAGTATTGTTGGGTCTTAATTGTTGTAGGGAGTGCAAGCAATTGTGTGTTGTGTAGTGGAGGGGGCCTAAGTGTAAAATCTTTTAAATCATTTCCCCTACTCCCTCCCTACTCCTCCTCTTCTCCCTCACTCTTCCCATCTCCCAGCTCAATCTCTCTCTCTCTCCATTGTGGGTAAGTTTTCTTTCTCTTTCCTTCTCTCTTCATTTACTTCCTCTTCCTCTCATAATCTCTCATTTCTTAAAACGCGAAATGTGTTTAGATCGTCGATAGGATCGCGTAGAACAAAAAAGAATCGAATTCCGTCAACTTTCATTATTTTCAAGTAAGTTGCTTTTCCCCCATTTTTATGCTAAAATGCTCATAACATGTTTCTACAATGCTTTAATTGTTATATTTGAAGTTTGGTTGAGTTTGGAATTGATTTGGAATTTATTTGAGTTTTTGGCTAAAATGGTGAATGGGATGAATGTCATGATTCAATATTGGTTTTGGGTTGTTAAATGGTGTTAGTTAGGTTCCCTTAAACTTAAATGTTGTTTGGGTACCTTAGCAAACTTGTTGGTTGTGTTTGATTTTGAGTATTTGTGTGATTTGGGTAAGAAAATGAAGAACCCATTTCTTCCCTCCCGAATTCCGGCAGTCCAGAAGGTTGGGCGACCGCCCAAAAATGTCTGGGCGACCGCCCAAAAATGTCTGGGCGACCGCACATCTATCTGAAAGCTTTTGTTCTTGTTTGAGGGCCTTTTTGGGCGACCGCACAGTCCCTGGTGGGCGGCCGCACAGACCTCTGAAAGTTTACATTTGTTAATTTGTGTGATTGAAGAATGCGTTTTGGTCTAAGTCTTGGGTGTCCTTCTAGTTGACCTTAGTGATCATTGTAGTACACTCTAGTGATAGAATTGGGTCCTTTGTGATCAAGTTTGTGTTTGAAATTAATTAAGTGTTAATTGAGATTATTGGAACACTTTAATTGTGTGTTGTGGTACATTTCACTTTCTTGGTGACTTCTTGGTATGATTCCCTACTTTGGAATCCTTTGTTGTTTATCGTGCTAATATATTATTACTTAGCATTTATTTGGAAGCCCAGCTGGCATATTTGTTGCATCGGGCGATGGGAAAGATTATAATGGCAAAGCCAAGTCCATTATAATGTTGACCATTGTTTTGCCCCCTTCTATACCCCTTTTCCAGATTGGCCTTGGAAAAGACAAGTTAGCTTCCTTTGTGAATGTATCTAGCTACCGAGCATGACTTTGTGGCATGGCTCTTGTCCTTTGTGACACTCTTATGGTTATTGTTCCGGTACCGGGGAATTCTCTTCAGCTTTCATGCTATTATGAAGATGTTGATGGTTGATTACTGAAGCTGCGCAGCGATCCTTTATTTGGATGTATCGGTTTGAAAACCTTGGCTAATATCCTTTGTTATGTTTTTATTTCCGCTGCTGTTCATTATCTGATAATTGTTATGTGCTATGTGATATTTATTATTACTTATTGCTTCTTGCATCATAGCATGTCATGTAGTTGCATTAGTAACTTATTGAGATTTATCTCACCCCCTTTCTTTTATCTTTGTTTTTCCTTAACCCCCCTCCCCCAGGTGCTAAGGATTAGTCTCGCTGATCACGAGAAAGTGGACGTCGAGTGTGGATTCATTCTTTTGGGGAAAGTTGTTATAGGTTGGTTTGCATTATATCAATGTGTAACCTTTTGGGGATATTTGTACCAAACATTGACGTCACTAGGATTTGTGTACTTTGTAACTTTGGTGTATAAGCTTATGGAATTTATACTAGCTTTACTTTGTTGTTCAAGTTGATTTACAAAACCTTGTGTTATCATCTTTTGGGTATAAAAGGAAATTTTTATCTCCACTATTTTAGAGTTTATTGTTTAAGTCGACGTCTAGCTCGCGATCTCGGGCCCGCGGGGTTCGGGGGAGCGACACAACACATAAAGTCAAGCAGATTTGATTAATCAATCCACTATAACCAATATCATCGGGACTTATCTATTAAATGATAATCCTTCCACGAAAGCCATCGCAATATATTCATGTATTCACAAATCTCGAAGGATTATAACAAATCAAACGATCTCTGATATTCTGCTTTCAAATAATCGAAATTCAACGATTTAGTTAAATACTCAGAAATTTTCCTCCCATTCAGTACCATCAATCATGAAATACAAGTCTTTTATGTTCAATGAATCCGCTAATACAATAGCCGTAGGATCACAATCAATTTCAAGTCATGAGTAGAATTATTCTATTCATAAATATTCAATCTCCTCAAAGCATATACAAGTACGTTACCATTTTGAATTAACACACGTTTTATCTCTTGTTCGAACTTCACTATGCATAATGAATTTATCATATCCACTATATTGGTGAATCTTGACACATACACGAGAAAATAGTAACACTGGTCATATCCTCCAAATAACCATCATATTAGTCGAATCCACTAGGCAAGGTCAAATACTGAAGTTGTGGTCATCCATCATTTCAATATTTAAAAAATTAGCTTCACGTTTATCAATCCATCAGAAAGTGTAGCTTTCTGTGTCAAATAGTTAATAATAGAGCTACCTTCGAAATTCATTAATGAATCTCTAACAAGATCAAGAAAATCTCAAGAACATGCGTACCTCGGTTGTTTCCACTTATATAGGTCAACAAAGATACTTACTTCAGGCATCCACTTTAAGGTAACAGATCCTCTATCTCTTGCTAACTTTTGGAAACAATTGTTTCTCTCGAGAAATTTCAATACAATCAATTCTCAGTCTGCGACTTTGTATACACCAACAGGTCATTAATCACTTCATCGCAAAGAAATCAAATTATGGTTTGAAGATATTATTCATCAAATCCATCAATACTGCTAGATCATATATCAATCAAAATAGCATAATCACGAATTCATAGCAAGCATACCTGATATAAGAAGATGTCTTCAGTATATCCTCATAGTTGACTTTCCAAATAATGGTAGCCACTTATCAATCAAACACTAAATAGACCACTGATTAACTTCAGGGATCAATTAAACCATCCATAGACGATAACAAGTACTGGTTCATTATAGTCACCTGGTTGAATTCTTTGCATTCAATATGAAATCGCAAAGTACCATATCTCTTCATGCCAATCAATACAGATACACCCCATGCAGATATACTAAGATGGGTAAATCCTCTATCAAGAAATTTCTCAAGTTGAACCTTCAACACTTTTAACTCAACCGATGTCATGAACATTGATTTAGATATCAGCACTATATTTGTACCGTAGAAACTCAAGATAACTCAAGGTTCTCATCATGTATCATGTACTACTCAGTAGAAATTATATATGAGATCTCACAAAGAATGGATACATCCTTCAATTTTTGGTGTAGACATTCTTTCGTCAACCACATATGTTAAATATTCAGCACAACCTTGATAATCATTTTCGAGCTTTCAATGCAGAACATGAATGTCATATATAGATCTATCATGCTCATATAAATAGTCAAGCATACTAGCATAGAAATATTCACCATCTATTGTGGCAAACAAGAATGGCATAACATATAGAAAGCCAAGCCATAACACGTATCACATCAATGCCCCATGCAGGTAACATGACCAAGTTAACATATAACGTATAGGGTGTTATCACCCACACTTCTATCAAGCTCTTATAAATAACGATATCAAGCACGTAGTCTCTTACTAGAGCATACGCCTCCACGTAAATCAAGAAATGAGGACAAGCATGCATATATAGCACGAAACAATGTCCACTGCACAAGATAGATACGCCTAAGTCTTTAAAGACTCGCGCTCTCGATTCTCAAACCATCTAGTGGGGAACACTATCAACACTATCAACACCAGTCCTATGCCTGGTATAACAACAAGTAACAAAGCACTCGACGTTGAAAACACCCCCAAGACTAACCCAACCTAGGCTATAGACCCTATCCAGGCTTAGAGCTAAACCATAGCTCTGATACCAACCTGACACGCCCCCAAGTCCCAGGATTCCCTAATAGAACCTCGAACCTAGTGCGCGTGACTAACAAGAAACGAGAAACTGAATGACACCTGATTATATCAAACTGACATCATATATACTCTCAAGAGGAACGAGCTAAGATAGCTCACAACGAGTTTTATACCAAGAAATTTAAACCAAATGTGGTTATACACATCGGAAAACATGCCTAGCACATAAGCTGGCATTACAAGAACTATACAAGTCTACCCAATATACTGAGTCTAAACAACTGATACAAGATCGTCCTCGCCAAAACTGGAAAGGATAACAATCCCCAACAAGAACAACCTGCCAAGTAGGCCCCTGCTAAGTCGATCCTCACAACGTATTACCACTTGCTTTCCTTGGGGGGGGAACAAATAAACAAGGAACGGGGTGAGATAAATCTTAGTAAGTTACTAGATACAAGTACATAGCATATTATCATGTAATCATGTAAATCAAGAAAATTATCAAGTAATAATGATCAAGATGTCATCAAGTAACAAGTATATGAGAGGCTAAGCCAACTCATCAAGTAACTAGCACATAAGGCTAAACTATCACGTTATAAAGGATATTCCAACCTTATTTCTCCCAAGTAAACCATTGTTGTTGTTGCTTATTGCAGTTGACAAATCATGATTAATCAAGTTGCTGCTGTGTAGTATACAAGAGGACCCGGTAACCAATATCACTCACAAGAACAAGATTCACGAGGTGTTCACGAGTTTAGCATTCACTTTTATCAGGCGTATTGCTCTAATAAAGGAAGCTATGCCCTTACTATGGCCTGTAGTAAGGGGTCAAGCACAGATACATAGATCCCCGATTATCAACTTAGCCCCAGCCTCGCGATAAGCGTGAACCTATATACCTCCGAACAACCAAGGACCAGTTGGACTCACACAAGAATGCACAAGTAGATGTTTACTTGAACTACAAGAGTATAGAACTAAGTCCAAAAGTAGTGGACTAGCTCTTCATGAACCATGTAATTATGTGCTCACCAAATACAAGTACACGTACGCAATAATTGGGAATATAAATCAATATAATAATAGCACGTAATGTGTCCACGTAACACAATCAAGCCAAATTAGAGTCTATTAATAACAGACCCCAACCAAGTAGTAGGGTATATCATTTTATGTCACTTTGTCATATGAAATATTTGCACGTACATATTCATATAACCTTTAACACACTAATGTGTCTATCACGATACCCTTACTTTCAAGTAGAGCCCAACATCTTAGACTCTAAGCACGTAGTTGAATAGGTCTTATTGTACCTAGTCACAACATACCTCGCGTATATGTATCGTTAATAATCGAATACATTTTCCAACACATATTGTGTTCTATAATCATTGTTTTATGAATTATCTTCATATTACACTAGTCCCTCTTTCTTTAGGAACTCATCTCAAGAACAAGATATCTTCTTTATACTTTATATACTTCATTGAGTATATACACGATTAAACCAATTACTAGCACATTAGTGCTTGTTCATAGCACTTCAATACACACGTATTAGATTTAAGTATGTCTTAGAGTTGTTCATTCTCTATCTAGTTCTATATTCCAACTCTTTGGTTATTAATACCAAGTATCAAGTAGTCAACAAGCCACATTCTATCAAGTAGCTATATGCAAGATTTGCACATACACACCAAGGATAGTTCTAACACGTTAGTGCTTGTTCATAGCACTTTCAAGACAATTAAAAGAGTTCTTACTTTGATATTCAAGTTCTCATTTTAATTCTATGAGTACTCATGTTCAAGACCAAGTTCTAATGCCCCAAAAGGTACATATACACTTGCTAGGACATCTTATACTAAGGCAATATGCCTTAGGAAGGGTAAGGTTTCATTTCATTTGAGTTTAAACCACATTTGTGAAACAGGGGACTTGGGCGGTCGCCCACTCCCCACCTGGGCGGTCGCCCAGACTAGACTTTTGGAATCCCTCTTTCAGTAGTTTTGGGCGGTCGCCCATGGCCCCTCTGGGCGGTCGACCAGAACCAAATTGGCCCAAGAACTCCCCAGCAAGCTAGAAAACCAAATTTTCATCCATTCATTTAACAAGCTCAAATTCACCCGTTCCACAAGTAGGAGTATACTTTTACTAATACTTACGCAATACCCAGGACATACAAACAAGTTCAAAACATTTCTTTTACCGTCTTACAAATAATAGGATAATTTTCTTTTATTCCATTTAAATATTTCACCGTCCCAAATGTATAAGTATAATTTTCTAATATACTAATATACTCATTTAGGGATACTTTTATTTATTTCACCGTCCCACATGTATAAGTATAATTTTTCTAATATACTTGTATAAATATTTAATCAAGTTAATATTTCACCGTCCCACGAATAGGAGTATACTTTTTCAACATTCCCAGGACACTTTCAAGGCTATTCATTCTTGTATTTCATATGAATACTCCCTTCGTCCCAAATTCACAAGTATCACAAAATTCAACCAAATCACGAAATTAACAAGTACAAGTATCAAGAATAACACATAGGCATGTTATTACAAGCAAGGGGGAGCTAGTGACTTACCTACTCCGAAATCAAATTCACCCAAACTAATTTCTGTTCGGCAGGAAATGCTCTACTCACCGCCCTGATCATTTATGCGAAGTCGGATTTTCGAACAGAGGCATAATTAAGCAAGAGGGATCGAGAATAGGGTAAACCCTAATTTCTTTACGAGACAGAGAGAAAGAACGAGAGAATGTTTGGGGATAATGATTCAGAGAAGCAAACACCAAGTTTTATCCTTACAAGTTTCAAAGATTTTCAATTAGGCCCCTCAAGTTCCACTTTGAGCATTTTAGCCCCTGGACTTTATTTTTCACAAATGACCCTAAAGTTCCAACTTAAACAATTAGGACCTAAACTTGCTCAATTAGTTAAATAAATAGCTCAATTAGTTAAATAAATAACTCAATTAAAATAGCATATAATTATGTACGACAAGAATTTAACAGGAATTAGGACGGGCGTTACACCACTGTTGGGTTTCGTAGTAACATGCGCAGCGGAATTAAGCATTTAAAATTTTCATGAAACCCAAAGCCATAGATCCGTTCATATGATTATATCAAATACATACAATATGAATACTAGAATACTAACCCTTGATGTTTTTGTCTTTTAGCCTTTGATCTTGGTGGAGAATTTGAAGCCTGATCATGAACAAGTAAGAACACGAACTTTGAAGATGATGAGCTTCACCCTCTAGAGGTATCCACACCTCGAACGAATATCAAGAGCACTTGATCTTGGTTGCTAGACCAAAATTATGAAACACACTCTTATAATTATATTGACTATATGGAATTATGAATTCTTGATCTTAGATTCCAAATCACTAATCAAGAATATTGTTCTCTCAATGAACTAGGTTAATTAACCTTAATGGCTGGTGAAAAAGACTTTATATAGGTCCTAGTCCTTAACCCTTAAAGACCTAGGATTCCTAAATCCTGTCACCCAATTAAGGAAACAACTTTTTGTACAAGCAGCACTGGCACGGTCGTGCCCTATAACTGGCACGGTCGTGTCAATGGTTACGAGCCTGGCACCCCTTTTCTGATTATTGGCACGGTCGTGATTTATATAATCAGCACGGCCGTGCTTCATAACCAGCACGGTCGTGCCAAAGAGGTCGAGCCACCCGTCCCACCTGCCAATTATTGGCACGGTCATGCTCAATAATTAACACGGTCGTGCCAGTCCAGAAAGACTCATATTTTCCATAATTCTAATTCAGTCCTTTAGGATTCGTTCTATTTATGTGTGACCCTCTAGGATTACACTATGTTGGCAATGAATCCAAACATGATCCCATATGATATTATTAGGTTCTAGCAAATCGTCATACCTACCCAAATAGTGTAACTAGATACAAGTTCGCATTCCTTTTAGAATATGTCACAATCCCTTTATCCACGATGTCATTGAACACAAGTCATGGTCAACAAGTCAACTTGTATTGTTCAATACTTTCTCGATTCCAAATATGTTGATAATCCAAATGACATTGATCCAATCAATTCATTTGAGTCCGGCCGAACATTTTCATCAATATCATTCCTACGAGAGTCCCAAGCTTGACATCTCTCCGAAGAGGGACAAATACATCGTAGCTTATTATTCTTCCCTACATGAATCTGATTATGCCAATTATACCCTTTATAACTACCCGGTTAAAGGTAGCGTTTGAATATGTCAAACATAATGTTCATCAAGTGGAAGACTATAATAACTTCATGTCTAAGGATTCAAATGACATAACTAATATGAGATATATATATGACATTGACCATGATATAGATCTCATAAAGCGGGTCATGTCCAGTACCAAACAAGTACCCATAAATCTAACATGATCATCCCATGATCATTTAGCCTTTATACTAGTACCAAACAAGTACTAGGGACAGAGATTATTATTAGTAAACATGAACAACAATAATAATCAAAACTTCTCTTTATTAATATGAATAAATGATAACAATTATAACGTTTAATAAACGAGTCTAGGGCACCAACACTAACAATAGCAATGGTGGCGGAAAGAGAGGAAGCGCCTTTTGAGCAAAGCTAGGACCCCAAAATTTCTACTTCTGAGCTATTGGACATGGATGATGAAGACTTCGCTTTATTTGTGAAGAGATTCCAGAAGTTTAGAAAATTCTCAACACCAGGAGCAACAAGGAAACCTCAAGGATCTAGCCGCAAAACTCCTCCAAAATTCACAAGGAGCAATGATTCAAAAAGAAAAGAAGATCTTGTTTATTTTAATTGCAGGAAACCAGGTTACTTTGCATCAAGCTGCCCAATCCCCAAGTTTGAGTATATGAAGAAAAAGAGAAGTCATAATCCTAAATTCTCTCGTCACAAGGGTATGGTTGGTGAAGAAGATTCACCAGCAAATGAACTCAAGACTTGGATTGAAATGGACTCGGAAGAGAGCGATGAAGATTCAGATGATGGTCTCGTTTGCTTGGTAGCAAAAGATGATGAAGTTAATGACTATGATTCTGATTACTATTCAAAAGATGTTCCTGACATGAAAACTTGGAACAAACCAGTTAGGAAATCTGCAAGTCATTCAGAGGTGAAAAAGAAGAAAGGACCAACCATCAGTGAGCTCGTTGAACAAGGATGTCTTACACCAGCTCAAAGCGATGGTGGATTGTTATTTTCCAGATGTGATCTGAGTGCAAGAAGCAAACTCAGATAGGAAGCTTATATCAGACCACAAGTTGCACGAATTCCTAAAGTTAATCATGATGAAGTTATTGAAAAGAAAGAAAAGTTGTTCAAGGAGGCTGAAAAGGTAATCAGTAGATTTGGTGATATGAAGGAAGCTTTAGCACTATCATGTGATGAAATTTACCAGCTTAAGACGGAGAAATATCTTCTAAAATATGAACTTGCACTCCTTAAGGAGCAGATAAAGAGCATGACTCCTCTTACTGATAAAAACACAGAACATAACTCACTACTTAAAGTTCAAAATGAGGAATTGGTTACTCAAATTACTGATCTAAAAAAGATTACAAATGAGTGGTCAAATTCTCGTGTCACTATAGATAATATCTCTGAATCTCAAAAAGCCAGTGGTGATAAGGGAGGCTTGGGATTCACATCAACTAGTGACAACTTCAAGTGTGATGTATGTTGTGAAAGAGACAGTGAATTTAACCCCCAGCAAACTCATGAAATTCCTAATGAAAAACATTCTAATTCTAAGGGTAAAGGACAGGAACAAGTCCAAAGACAAAAATTCCATTATGTCTGCCAAACGAATCAATTTGGGAAAACTAAAGGGAAGGAAATAGCTACAGATGAATCATCTTCTAGCAAAATCATTCTTGAAATAAGGTGCGCTCCTTCTACGAGTGAACATTATGCACCTAGGAGCCACGCACCTCTTCACCGTGCGCCACCTAGCTGTAAGGATCCCCCCCTCGGGGCGAAACGAGTTCGTTCGAGGAAGAAAAGCCAAACACGTGTAACTTAACAAACTTAACGGAGTCGCCACATTTGTTAACTTTTAACCCAGCAAATAATAATGGTTAGAGATTTATGAGTTCGGAGGTCAGGTTACGGTTTGGGAAGAGTTTTACGTCACCCAAGCCGCCTCAGACAAAGCCGAGTCTCCCTTATATTTGTTAACGAAATGTGCATGTGTGTATGTGTGTTTAACGAAGAAAAAATGCGAAGTTAACTGGTTATCGATTTTAACAGAACAAAAGGGGTTCTTTTGTACAGATCTTGACAAAACAAGGCAGAAAAGAAAAATCATGCCTCTGACCCAACTCAGCCATACGGCTATGCAAGGTCTTCCTGGGGATTTTACAGTTTTTCCAAAAAATGTCCAGTTTCAGGAAGAAACAGAGCATTCTGCTGAAACTGGACTGAACTGTTTATTTTCAGTTTGCATTTTAACAAACAAGCTTTGATTGACATCATTCATATGCTCATTAATCACTTAATGGACCCCAAATACATGGACTTAGGTGTGATTGAGGCAATCATTGGAGAAAAATTAGAAAAGGTAATGAAAGTGGCCTTTGAGCCAAGATGGCCATTTTGATGAGTAAAGATGCAAACTTTACCATCAAAAATGGGATCTTCATCAAGATTAAACCTTTAGGGATAACAAAATGACATAAAGATTGAATCTGTATGACCCAAATGTGGGATTTTGGGCTAAATCAAGGTTGGGATGATAAAGATTGGAACTTATCACCCAACATGATCATCATGGCCAAATATGAACAATATTGACATAAAGATGAATGCTTTCACCATAAAAATGGATCATCAAGCTATTTAAAGACAAGAAAATAACAAATCATGATTTTCTTTAGGTTTTAACCCTTTATCACATATATGGATGTGAAGGCACCTTGAATCATCTCATGATTTGGTTCCAAGATACATATAACAAGAATATAAGGTGCTTGAAAGGACAAGACTTGCAATATAAATGTGCTTGACAAGGGCAAGGCTTGAAATGCTAAGAAATAAATAACATGAACAAGAACAAGAGAGTTTAAGATGAAGAAAATATGGGGAGAATGAGGCTTCACCATTGGTGGTTATGGCCTATTTTCCTCTCTTTTCACTCAAGTATTTGGTGGTGTTTCACTCAGACTGTATTTCTGCAGAGTTTCACCTATCAAAATTTGTTTCTCCCCCCCTGAAATGATCAGCAAGTGTCTCAATTTATAGGGACTGAAGGTGCCTATACCATCCATACGGCTAGGTCCTTCCCATGTCCAAACCATCCGTACGGCTCAGCATGGCGAGATTCTGGATTTTTCCAATTTTAATTCCAGGGTAGTCCTGGAATTTTCAGTTTATCCTAGTGAGGTCCCAGCCTATCAGTTTATCCCTGAATGGTGCTAAGAATTCCTCTAAGTTGGTCGATTTTAGATTGGGGTACTTACAGAGCCCCTCGGCAACGTTGCTTTGGAAAAGCAGGGTTGTCGATAAAAATAAGCACCCCAATCTGATGGGAGGACGGCTTAACCGATTTGGTTTCATGGCTGGACTTAGTGGTATAGGATTCCTACGTATCCCGTTTGTGGGGAATCAAGCCTAACGTAGTTAAGAAAAGGAGAGAAGTTTTAAAGCTACCCAAACCTAAGGAGTAGGTGGATATCAATCATCCTTTCCTAGGGGGACGAGCATGACTCTCAGTGAGGTCAGGGGTAGGACATGGTCAACTTGGATCTATGGAGAGGGTTGACTTACAAGGGACATGGTCAACTTGGCTCTATGGTGATGGTTGACTTACACGGGACATGGTCAACTTGGCTCTATGGAGAGGGTTGACTTACGCGGGACATGGTCAACTTAGCTCTATGGAAAGGGTTGAATTACGCGGGACATGGTCAACTTGGCTCTATGGAGAGGGTTGAATTACGCGGGACATGATCAACTTGGCTCTATGGAGAAGGTTGACTTACGCGGGACATGGTCAACTTGGCTCTATGGAGAGGGTTGACTTACACGGGACGGGTCTTACGTCCCACTAAAGACGGCCGGGGACAAAGGCCTCAACCTAAAATGACCACTTTGGGTCAAGGTTTAACTTGGGTCAACTCCACCTTTGGGGAGTTTGACGGAAAAACTGGTCTTACGTCCCACTAAGGACGGCCGGGGCAAAGGCTTCAACCTAAAATGACCACTTTGGGTCAAGGTTCTACCGGGAAACATTTTTCATTTTACTGGGCTTATGTCGAGGACGGCCTAATTTCATGCTCATACTAGGCAAAAACGGGCTTACAAACTACCGGGAGATGTGATTTTCTCACCGGGCTTAAGTGTGTCCTTACACCAAGCAATTCCACAAACTTCACTGGGCTTACGTCAAAGACTGCCGGAGGACGTGAAATTTTCTTACTGGACTCAAGTGTATTCTCACACTACGTAATTTTCACAAATTTTACTAGACTTACGTCAAAGACTGCCGAAAGACGTGATTTTTTTCTCGCCTAAACCATCCGTATGGATGGTGAGGTCGTCCCTTCTTTTTCAAAACACAACAGCCTTACGTCCGATCCTCTTATTCTCTCAGAGGTTCAGTCGAAAACAGAGAAGGATAGGGGCAAAATTGAAAGGGAAAGCTCCATTAATTTTGAATTTCTTCCATAGATTGTTCAAGGATTACCATGGAGGGACGGGCACGCGCAGGCTACCCTAGAGGGGTGGAGAAGAGGATTAACATGGATCGAAATTTCCGCGGCTACACCGTTGATCTCCAGGATACGGGAGCGGGTTTCTACAAGTTTCCCACCGTACATCTATGTCAAGGCGAAGGGGTAAGCATTTCTAAGACTTTCTATGTCAAATGGGTGCATTTCCTAGACCTAGGGCTTATGTTCATGCAAATTGGGATTCTTGGGCTTTTGGTGCATTTTTGAGAAATTGATCTCATTTTCATGAAATTGAAGCTTCAAAGATCATGGGCATGTGTTCATTTTCTCAATTGAGCGTGCCTAGCCATACTTTGAAATTTAAAGTGTGTTGTCCGCACTTTTGTGCATGAAATGCTTGTACCCTAGGCTCTGACTGGCTATTAAGCGTGTTTCGGGATGTTGCCACCTACGTTCATGCTAAGAAATGTTGTTTATTCTTTGTGAGGGAATTAGACCCTAAAGTTTCACGACCCTTAAACGTCTATGCAATTTCAAAGGGGACGGAAACACACTTTTAAACAATGACCCTCAAATGTCTATGCAATTTGAAAGGGGATAGAAAACGCATTTAGCATGTGCATTGGTATTTTAAACTGTGTTATTCATACCTTTGCTGTGTTTACCTGCAGGGCGGTGATCCCAAATCTCGAGGTTCTCCGAACATCTGCTTTTCCTTGTGGGAGGCCATGCACGAGTCCATTAATGGCGTGCCTGGTCCTAGGCAGTGGGTGGAGTGTTCTGGCTTGGTGCCTTTTATCGAGGCCATGGGGAAGTTAGCAAATACCAACAAAAGAATGGGGCTTCTCAATGCCCTTGGTGAGTACTGGTGGGATTCGACCCATACCTTTCATTTGAGTTGGGGGGAGGTGACTGTGACTCCTGCTGATTTCTCGGTGATTACCGGGCTTTCTTTTGACGGGCATCCGGTTGTATGGAGGGCCATTCGGGCCAACTTTCCGGAGTATTGGGCAGGCCGGGTGACTGCCGAGCAGCTGGGGCGTTCTTATGTGTGGCTTCTTCTCAGCAACACTATTTTTGCCAATGCCGATACCACATGTATGTTCCCTCTTCTTGGCTCACTGACTACACCCGAGGCCATCAGAGGCATTGCTTGGGGAGAGGCAGGCCTTGCCGAGCTATTCATGGAGATGAATAAGTATAGTCGGAAGGCGAGGAAGTCTTTGGCTTGCTTTTAATTTGTCCTCGAGGTATTCTTTTTTCCTCTTTCATTCTTTTCTGCCTTTGCTTTACTCTTTGCATTCGGCCTTTACCTCATCTTTGATGCTGACGTTTTTCCTACCTTTTCCTTTTTCAGGCTTGGTACTACGAGGTTTTCGGGAGCTATCCGTGGAGGCCTACTCTTGACCGAGATCTCACTTTTCCGGCCATGACTTACTGGGCTAGGGAAGCTCGAGAGAAGAGGGGGTCTAAAGGACGGGTCACAGTCCGTTATGCCGATGTAAAGGCGGTGCTGAGGGGAGCTATGCCGGCTGAGCTTAATCTATTTCCTTGGTCAAGGTTTGAGAGACTGGAGATAGACTTTGATTTAAGCGAGGCCTTACGGATGACTAGACAAAGGAGGCTGCTAGTGTGGTTCCGGGGCGAGGCCTTTTATTTGGGTGAGAGGGTTCTTTGGCAGCACGGGTTGGAGCTCGTGCAGAGGGCGCCCGTGGATCCTCCCGAGACCATGTTCATGGCTGACCGAGAGGAGGACCCCTATCTTATGGGGCAGATGCCACTGGTTTGATCACTGACGAGGCATATGGCCGCTTTGTGGCTACTCGGCTCAGATCACCGCAGGTGGTAGCTTCTGGGGTAGCTCCTCCGGCGTGGGCAGACTATTCTTTCGTCTGCGTGGATGGCGGGGTTCACAAGGTGGACTTGTCTACTCCAGGGGAGGGGGTCCCAGCTGAGGAAATTCCGGTTGAGGCGGTATGATTCTTCTTTGCTTTGCACACACACCTTTTATTTCCGTCTCTTTTACTGAGACATTTGTGTTTTCATGTGCAAGTTGCGGGGCGAGCACTCCTGAGGCGGCCCGGCTTCTTAGGGCGGGCCAAGAAATGGTTTAAGAAGTTTACTGGTCGTCCTTCTAAGGGGTCTCGGGCAGAATATAGCTTTGTGTCCGGCAGGAGTTCCATGAACGGTGAGGAGAGACCTCGCAAGAGGGGATCGAGTGTGGAGCTGCCTCCTTCTTATGTTCGTAGTTAGTCCATGAGCGCTGCTGACATAACATCTTTCTGAGGTTCACTGGGAGGCACGGATACTCATGAGACAGCCCCGGATCCTTTTGCCCACTTAACCTTAGAGCGACCCGAACCCTCTTCTGCCGACCGTACGGGAACTTCTTCCCAATTTGCTAGGCGTTCTTTTCAGCCGCCTACTGGTGAGGACATGAGCTTGGCAGAGTCTCTTTTCCATTTCGACCCCAGCGCTTATTCCTTTCGGGGGCTGGGCATTTCTGATTTGCCACCACCTGACTCGGACCCCGACTCCGAGTAGTTGTACATGTTTGGACGATTTTCTTTTGTTTTGTTTTATTTTTGCAAAACAATGGGTATGAAAACCTATCATTCTGCTAATTGTTTAAATCTCTTGTATTTGCAAATTCATTTTATGCATAGCTCGGGCCTCATGAGGGCTTTTTTTTTTTTTTTTTTTTTTTTTTTGATGTTGTGACTTATTGAGGGAATCTCCAAAATGTGTTTAGACTCAATTATGTGCAACTGGGATATGCTTTAACAGGTTTTTGAACAAGTGAAAGTGAGTTTCGCTTGTGGTCAGTTTGCTGGTACTACTGATATGAATTCTTTTTTTTTTTTTTACAGGGGAGAAACCATCCGTACGGTTGACGTAAGGAGTTGACTCTTTTTGATCAAAATTTTCTAAGGACCTATGGGGAATTTTGAAAAGTTGGGGAATTGACTCTGGGATTTGACTCGGACTAGACTTACCAAAGCATGACCTTCCCGCTAATCTTTTCGAAGCGCCGTTATGTCTTGCTAGCCCCGGTTCCTTTCCTTTGATTGAGAACCATCCTTTAGACCTCGGTTATCCCTTGGGAGTGAACCTTCCTTGGCACCTTGCCCTCTGTTTGGAGCACGCCCTGTCCATTATTTGGAGTGCAACTTGTCCCTTGCAGGAGTCATCATTTCCGGGCTTTCATCCCTTCCAACCCTCTTTCCAATATCTGTTGTTCCTTCTGCCTCTAGGATTGGCCTAATTGACTCAAGACACGGAAAGGAGTAAATTATTCTTGCTCCAAGCGAGATTGGCGTAGGTATTTACGGGAGTGAATCCCTTTTGTGAGGAAGGAAGCCTACGGACAGAAATTCGGTGTTTGTCTCTTTCCTAAGATGCAGAAAAGAAGACTTGTCGAGACATTCAGAATTTGCTTTAATCAATATTATCAAAGTGATTGCTTGAATGGACCACGTTTATTATTAAGTCAAGATTATGGCAAGCAATTAGCCTTAACATGTATAAATGTTGCGATCAATTGAGATTAAGATTCGATCAATGGCAAGATCGGAAGGAGAATGTGTTTAGGGGAGTTGGTCATTGATGGGACCAGGCTAGGCATTTCTGGAAAATTGGTCATTGATGAGACCGTGGGGGGAGACTTGGTCACTTTGAGAAGACCAAGGTTTGGTGATTTTGTTTCATGTTGTGACCGGACCCGAAGGTTGCCTACGTTCCCCTCAGTTTTGAGGAGCTCAGGTCGCCGTAGTTTGGCCGTGGATCATCTTTTGTTGAAGTTGGTGTCCTTTTGAAGGATGTTTTTGCGGTGAACGCCTCGGGATGTTTTTTTTTTTGAGGTGGACCTTTGCAGTGAACTTGGTGAGCTTTTGAGGTAAACTTCCTCTTCGCCAATATTCATTTCCTTTTCTTCTTTCCATTATCCATTTTTTTTTTGAAAGAGAGAGGGGAAACATTAGCTCCAACTTGCTATCTTTGACAATTGTTTATCTGTAGGCCCTTGGTAGGATTTGTCACTTCTCACTTTGACTTTGATGATCCGGGAAGTCATTTGCTTGGTTGCTTACTCGCGATCACGGTTGAACCTTGGTGGTGGAGCAACAACATCCTTGCCTTTTCATTGTCTCGGGATGCCTTTGACGTGCATCAAGAATTTGCATCGGAAAAGTGCTTCGGGTTGTGTGTCGGGGATGTGTATAGAGGAAGGTTTCCCATTAATGGTTTCTTCATGCCAATTGGTCACAACATTTATTCATATCAAGATTAATTGTTTGTATTTAGCATTTTTCATTTGTGTTAGGTCCATTCATCCTTAATGATTCGTCATTGACTAGTATGCTTAGAAGTCAATTCATCATCTTGGGGACGTAGCAATCACTTTACAGTATTAATTAAGGCGATTCCAAGAATCAATGTAACATGCAAATAATGTCTCAAGTCTAGAGAGAATAGAAAGAAAACGACTCTTTCATTGCACGGAAGATTCGAACTTTTTACAGACTCGAAAGACCCTACTGTTAATGGGCTCCAATTACATACCATTTTGATGTCCTTTACACAACCTTGCCTCGTAAGGCTTAGGGAAAGTAAAAACATGTCCAAAATGGAATTTTGGAAGACCTTAGAACCTACGTAACTAGACCACTCCTAGTCACTTTCCTTTTCTTTTCCCTTACAATCTCAACTTCTGTATCTTTGCTCTTGCCCAAGTTCATACCCACTGATTCCCTCTTTTGGTGATGATTCCCTCATCAATGAGTTCCTGAATTTTGTCTCTCGAGGTTGGGCAGGTTTTTGTGGAATGACCCAAAGCTTGGTGATATCTGCAGTGCTGTTTCGGGTCACTGCGTTGGGAGGGAGGTTCATTCCAAATCACATTACGGCTGAGAAACTCAATTTTTCCAATCTCTTGCAGCCGACTTTGCATCTGATCCCGGGGCATCCCTAGGTCATGGAACCAGCGGTAATAGGCCCCTTTTCCTTGTGGGAGGACGCCTCCTATGACGAAGGCGGGTTTGCCGTGGTACAAGGAGATAGCTTGGACTTGCTCGTGTGATTTCTGCCTGCCTTGATTTGAACTATCGGGGGTGGTCTTTGGTGGAGATGGTGATCCTCGAGAGGATCTCTTGATTTCCTCAATGGATTTTACAATCTCGTGGAGGCACTCTCGGGCATGCCTCGAGTTATGTCTCTCCATTTCATCGGTTAGCTCCGCTCGACTGTGCATCGTATCGGCGATCACAGCTTTCCTCAAGGACCCCTTTTAACTTCCTGCCACCCTTATCCCATACTTCTTCAACCCTTTTGTGAAGGATTTCTTTGACCTCCTCTTTAAGCTGTTAGGCCATATTGATTACCTCATTGCGGCTAGCCTCCAATTCCTGAATCCGCTCTCCCATTGTACTAACCATCCTTTCCAAAATCTTTACCCGTCCTTCCAATCGGGATTGAGCGTTCAATCTTATATCAGGTTCTGATGTGACGGACTTAGCTTCCATTGCTTCCTATGATACAAAGGGCCAGCAAACTATAAGGGTCTTTGGCGAGATTCTTGGGAAAACCATGCTTTGAGCAAGAAATGGATTTTCAACACAAGAAGATTTGACTCGGAAGGGAAAACCAATTCGACTCGGGGACAAAATTGGAGAAAGACCCGAGCCATGCACTTTGGGGAAGTCGCCAATTTCATTTTTTTTAGGAAAAGTATTTTATTTGGGGGATCTTTCACATGAGCAAACGTTAGAGCACAATTCAAAAGAATGTTTTCATTTATTGAGTTCCCTTAAAACGCAATTTATTCTTAATTGGTTGGAAAAGATTTCTCTTCTTTTTCGCAACTAATCTAAATCCTGGATCAGTGGAGGCCATCACTACGTCTATAGACCCCTCGTATTTCACCTGTATTGCACACTCCCTAGGACGGACAATCCCGGGAGAGGGTCCTATAGGGCACGTGGTTTCCACCGACCGAAAGAACCAAACCTAGGGTCTACTGCGTCGCAAAATGCCAATGTCTGAGCCATTCTTATCATAATTAAGCCCCGGTTAAGGTCAAGATTAGCTCAATGCCTTAATGAAAATTTGGCATAACCTCATTTAACAAGGGATCTTTAACCTCAACCTTTGGTTTAAAAATGATTAGTATGGGTCAAACATTAGGGTTTAACGACACGATGTCATCCTTTCCTTAATACATGACTTTTGGTTAATTACGGTTGGAATTAACGCTTAAATCAAAGGCCGGGTCAAAGATGACCTTAATCACACTTGCTTTCATAAGGGGTCCTGACTTGGGCGTTAACTTGGCCATCATCAACCTTTGGGCATGTATTAAGGGTGTGACGACGTGAGCTAGACCAAAAACCAACCATGGTCACGGTATTTATGTGTTACGGACATGTGTGGTTGACTCGGCTCGGAAGGGGAGGTGAAATGGACCCGTGCGCGCTAGAAGAGCACAAGAGCACCAATCAAGCTGCATCGTGGCATCCATCATGGGTTTAAAGGGTTTTTGGAACGTGCATGGGGTCAAGTGCGCGTTGTGTGAAGCCTTCTATGTTCCCTTTTTAGTCAAAATAGAAATTTTCGGTCCGTTTTAATGTCATGAGCGATGTATATACAAGATATGGACAAACAACTCAAATAAGTAATTTGCACAAGTAGTCAAACAAAGGTATAAACAAGCATGAATCAGAATTTTGTACATGGAAAGGTTGTGCACAACCAAAGGTTTTTGAAACCAAAATTTTGCAAGAAGAACAACCTTTTGAAAGTCATTTTGTACAAAAAGGTTGTACACAACAAAAGAATTTGAGAAACCAAAATTTTTATAAAAGGGGGAAGGCACAATGAGGCTTTGAAAAGCCAATTTTATGTCCAAAAGATTTGTGCGTAACCATGTTTTGAAAATCCATTTTTGGCTAAGAAAAAAAGGCAGATGTGCACAAGCAAGGCTATAAATTGGAACATGGACAAGAAGAAGCAAGGGGACCATCAGAATGTTTCTGCCCTGCACAAAATTGTTAATTTGAAGCATTCTATTGGCCCGGCAAAACCAGCCGTACGGCTAGGGATGGAGATCTATTACTTTTTGCAAATTTTCAACTTCTGATCATCAAGCCCCAGTTTATTGCATTTCCAGAACAGTTTCACTCCCAGAAATCAAAACAGAAACATAAAATACACACAAAATATGCACAAAGTCAACAAAACGGGGACGGGAGTTTGACCCACACAAAAGTGCCTTCAAAGCTTCTAAAAAGAAGTTTGCAAGCACTTTATTCCCCAGCGGAGTCGCCACTGTAAGGATCCCCCCCTCGGGGCGAAACGAGTTCGTTCGAGGAAGAAAAGCCAAACATGTGTAACTTAACAAACTTAACGGAGTCGCATCATTTGTTAACTTTTAACCCAACAAATGAAAATGGTTAGAGATTTATGAGTTCAGAGGTCAGGTTACGGCTTGGAAAGAGTTTTACGTCACCCAAGCTGCCTCGGACAAAGCCGAGTCTCCCTTGTGTTTGTTAACGAAATGTGCATGTGTGTATGTGTGTTTAACGAGGAAAAACTGCGAAGTTAACTGGTTATCGATTTTAATAGAACAAAAGGGGTTCATTTGTACAGATCTTGACAAAACAAGGCAGAAAAGAAAAATCATCCCTCTGACCCAACTCAGCCGTACGGCTATGCAAGGTCTTCATGGGGATTTTACAGTTTGTCCAGAAAATGTCCAGTTTCAGGCAGAAATAGAGCATTCTGCTGTTAGTACCCGATCTGAAAATGAGTTAATTAGGGATTTCCCAAATACACAAGGACTTTATAGGAATTACAAACCTTGCAAAGACTTGTCCTGGATTCCCAAAATATACCTTATTGTTTTAGAACATCTTAAAGATGGCCAAAATAGGGTTTCCATAAAACATGCAAAACCTTAGCTTAATAATTAAGTCAGCCAGGAATGATGGCCACGCGGCCACCTTCGTCCAAGCTCCAACCTTGGCCACGCGGCCAACGTCGCCACCGCCCTCCATCTTGGCCACGCGGCCACATCCGCCCCGGATGATCTGGATCGTCATATCTCTCCATCAGTTTCCTATTTAAAGACCTTCCTTGCCTCATAATTGGGGGATCCGAATTTGAGAGCTCTTAAGGGACGATTTTGCTCCCAAATCAAGTCATTCAAGCCTCCAAAAACACTCTCAAGAATCCCAAGAAGATCCAAGGTTATTTCTTGCCAACAAAGGTAAGTTTTCTAACTTTTTCTTCATGTTCTTGCCATATTATTAATTTAGATCCATAATATTCATATTCTTAATATGTTTATTCATGTGTTCTTCATAATATCCATGTTCCTAACATCTTTATTCATATTTTCTTCATGACATTCATATGTTCATAATATGTTCTTCGCATGTTCATCATATTCTTAGGTTAAACCTTATTTATGCTATATTTAGGGTTACGATCTTCATGTTAACAGGTTATTTCATAGCCAATGATGATCTAGGGTTCATCAACCCAAGGATGATCTAGGAACTACTTCTAAACCCTAATCTTTAGGTAATTCCCCCTTCATTATGCATGATCCCGATTCTTCTGCCTATTCTAATTATGTACGAACTACGCTGACCTGAGCTTCTCACATTGAGAGGAACGTAGGCAATCTTCGGATCCGGTCTCAAACACTAACACACTACATACACCGCATCATGATAGAAAGACCGATCAATTCGGGCAATAGGAGTGATAACGTGAATATTCTTCTCTTGTTGTAATTTGACCCCCGAATTAACATGCTTTTCTCAATGTTTTGGCTATAATTAAAACGGCGTGGCGACTCTCATAATTTTAATGTTGCAATGAATATCTCAAATTCAAACACACGTATTCACAGTGGCGACTCTGCTGGGGACGGCTTTGAAACTTTTTCAAACATAGTGGGTATAACTTTCGTTTACATCATGATGTTTGCCATGTTTGCACATGCACCTCACACTTTGCCATGTTTACACATACACCTCACACTTTGCCATGTTTGCACATGCACCTCACACTTTGCCATGTTTGCACATGCACCTCACACTTTGCCATGTTTGCACATGCACCTCACACTTTGCCATGTTTCCACATGCACCTCACACTTTGCCATGGTTGCACATGCACCTTGTATTTTTGCCATGTTAATATGTGTACCTTGTATTTTTTCAATACATGTATTTTTTGTACTTTCCCTATAGTTCTAAGGTCAAACGAGACTTTGCTATGCTCCCTTGTACATTCTTATCCTCTCCCTCTTCTCTCTCTCTTGCATTGCATTGCATCATTCAAGCATTCAAAAACTTCTCTCTTTTCTCCCTAAAAAGAATTAGTTTCTTGCCACACACTACCACTAGTCCGTGTCAGCACTGCACAGGTCCCCATTACCCGGAGTATTCAATGTGCAGGAATTTGTACGCTACTGTCGCACTCTTTTCGAGTCACTCGTCTACTCCACTCACCGTGTACGTTCCACGAGCGGTGGGAACCTTTATCCTACCCGTGTCAACCCAAACATAGAGATTAGGACACTCCTTGGACCAACCTTTTAGGATGTAAATAAATGCAAAACTTTTCGTTAAATAAAATGTGCATTGCATCTAGGCGACCTCTAAGGTCCATCGCTCACCACTTGGGCTATCTATCAAAATTCCTCATCTTGGCCTATCTAGGTTACCTACCCATCATTGCGATCCATTTGGGTCTACCCTTCATCGCGACCCGCTTTGGCCAAAATCCCACCTTCCTTTGGCCTCTTAGGACAACTTTATCTACCTTTGACCGCCTAGGTCAACCTTCTCAACCTTTGACCTCCTAGGTCAACCTTATCAACCTTTGACCGCCTAGGTCAACCTTCCCAACATTTGACCTCCTAGGTCAACCTTATCTACCTTTGACCTCCTAGTTCAACCTTTGACCCCTTAGGTCAACCTTATCCGCCTTTCACCTCTTAGGTCTACCCTTGACCGCCTAGGTCAACTTTATCCGCCTCCGACCTCTTAGGTCAACCCTTGACCTCCTAGGTCAACCCTTGACCTCCTAGGTCAACCTTACCACCTTTGCCCCCCTAGGTAAACTTTATCATCTTTGACCTCTTAGGTCTACCCTTGACCCTCTAGGTCAACCTCATCCGCCTTCGACCTCTTAGGTCAACCTTTGACCCACTAGGTCAACTTAATCATCTTTGACCTCTTAGGTCAACCTTTGACCCCCTAGGACAACCTCATCCTCCTAGGTCAACCTTATCACCTTTGACCTCTTAGGTCAACCTTTGACCCCCTCGGTCAACATTATCACCCGTTGACCTCTTAGGTCAACCTTTGACCTCCTAGGTCAACCCAATCACCTTTGACCTCTTAGGTCAAACTTGGACTCCTAGGTCAACCTTATCCATTTTTGACCTCTTAGGTCAATCTTTGATTCCATAGGTGAACCCAATTATCTTTGGTCCTAACCCGCTTAGGTCAAACCGTCATCTTGACCCACCTAGGTCATTATTTGACCCACCATCGTCCAGACCAACCTAGGTCAACCCGTTTAGGTCCACACACCATCCTTGACCCATTTAGGTCAACTTGTACGTCTTAGGTTAAAACTACCCCTTCACCTTTGACCCGTCAAGGTCACCCCGTGACCCGCTTAGGTCGACTTACCTATCTTGGATCCATCTAGGTCAATCTCCAACCTTCCTTAGTCCACCAACCCGAATAGGTCAACCTTAGACCCGCTTAGGTCAAACCATGTCTATCCCGCTTAGATCATCCCATAGGCAAACCGCTACAACCCGCTATCTTGATTCATTCACCATATAGGTCAATCCGACCCTTCTCATTTAGGTCGACCTATCCTTTACCCATCTAGGTCAACCCACCATTATCGTCGCATCCTAGCTTGAACCATTTCTTGTCTCAAACCTTAGGTCAAACCTTAGGTCAAATTTAGGTCAAACCTTAAGTCAAACCTTACCCGATTCCTATAGGTCTTCCTCACCCATGCTTGACTACAGACCGAGTCATCTCCCTCTTTTTGACCCCTATGGTCATCTCTCACCTCTTTTTAAAAGTCTAACTTGATTCGAACTACGGCGACCTGAGCCTCTTATTGTGTGGGACCTCTCCCTCATGATAAGGGGAACGTAGGCAACTTCGGCCCGGTCAAACTTTCAATTTTTTACCAAAATGCATTTCAAAAATGTGGAGACCGACTCTTTTCCAAAAAATGATTTTATAACGATGCCTTATCATTAAATACGAATATAATTTAATTCAAATAAGAGGCTTAATTCTTTCATGACTAGAGTTCTGCATCATGTCGGCTGCAAGGAACATCGAAGTTGCAACTGAAGCTGCTACCCAAGATCCCGAGACAATCCTCTACACCGGTACTGCTCTCAGTAAGCAAGTATCCCACTTCGAAGCCATCCTCGATGAACAAGCAATCCACTTTAAGGCCATTCTCAACGAGCAAGCAACACACTTTCAGAAGGAGATGCATAAGACCCTAAGAAATATCGAGAGGCGCCATTTGTCTGACATTCGTGGCGTTTATGATTACCTCAGCCGAGTTCTCCCTCTTGCTCAATGTCGACACCCGTACGCTCCTCAAATGTACGGGCCGCCACAGACTTTCCCCGTCGGGATGCCTCCTATGACTACTCATCAACAAGGGGTACCGGTACCTAAATCACCCTCAAAGACAGTTCGTGAAAGGAAGGACGAGCGCGAATTCGACGACTTAGGTATGCCGTTAGCCAAATTCTTCAAAGGTTTGGTTCGAGCCGGCAAGTTGGCTCCTCTACTCAACTATGAACCAAACAGGGTAAGACCAGACTTGGATCCCTCCAAATACTGCAAATACCACCAGTACATTGGGCATGACACTGAAGGTTGCCTCCAATTGAAAAGGAAGATCCAAAGCCTCATTGATAGCGGAGCCATCACCCGCGATAGGAATGCATGGGCGTGAGAAAAGTCCAAACAAGAAAGAGCAAACTGGGGCTACCTCTTTTAAATAATAAATAAAAAGGGTCATTCAGTCTTCGTAGGTTCTAGAGTGTCTTTAGTCAAAAGTCCACCTTGGACTATTTTTGTTTCTTTAGTAAAATTCCACCCCGGATTAGTCGTTTTTCTTTCAAATAATAAAAGAGTCTTTATTTCTTTTCTCTCTAGACTTGAGACATAATCTTGCATAAATCAATTCCATGAAAATTGTCTTATTCACCATCTTCACTTGATTGCTATATCTTTATATGATGAATTAATCTTAATCTTACTCATTAATAACGACTCATTAAAAGGTAAATGGACCCATAAACCATTCACATAACTAAATACACAATTAGTCTCAAGGTAACAAATGCTTTGACCAATTGGGATGAACGAATCACTTTCTCTTCTCTCTACATTCTACCCCCATACACTCTCTCTATACACTCACCCCTTGTACACACTTCATGTACACTCTCTATATACACCTTCTCCCATACACTATCCTCATACGCCTCTCATCCCACCATTAGACCCCTTTTCCATACGGTCATGACAAAGAAATAGACTGCGGTTGCTCATCATCAAATAAACATCCATGCTGCCACAATTTAAGGGGTTGTTTGTTCCCTTCATAAGTACTACATGCCGATACACCGGGGCTGTCCGTATTCCCTCGCAAATATTAAAGAAATGCACGAAGTTGTTCATGCCATTAATAGGTGCCACGTGATAATCCGATGGAGCTCTACCGGTATAAATCAAGGGGCTAGGATGCCCGCCGCCAGCAAAAGGCCGCTTGAACTATAAAGAGGCTACCTCGCAATCGAGAGAGGCGAAAGCAAACTAGGGGCTCGTCTTGCCCAATGTTTCATGTACAAATATATAAAAAAGGCTCGCTAGGTTGAAACCCAAAAGGGCAACCTAGGCAAAAGTTAGAGCATTGCACCAAAAAGAAGCCCGCTAGGTTGAAAACCCGAAAGGGCGGCCTAGGCAAAAAAAGGGTGTGCACAAAGAGATAAAATAAAAAAATAAAGAAAAATAGAAGGGGCTATCACCATAGAAAAGTAAAAGTCCCATTTTATTTTCACTTCAAATGTTCTATTTTTCTTTCTTTCCCTACAAAGAAGATTAACGCGGTAGCAGCAGCCATGACAACTACAATGGAGCAATCCACCGCAATGAGCTGCAATGAAGCAATCCAAAGCAACAAGCTACAACGGAGAAACCTATCGCGACAAATGAACCTCATACTCAAACCCAACTCCATCATCAGCCAGGATATCCCCGAACTACGCGGACCTGAGCTTCTCACCTTGAGGAGAACGTAGGAAACCTTAGGGTCCGGTCCAAAATATACACAACCCACCTCGTAGCCAATTTTCCTTCTCTTCTCTCTTGCCCCATATTTCTACTCCTGACTTCTTCACTCACAATTGATCAAAACATTAATTATTTCGAGACTACTTGTCTAAAACATAATCATAAGATGCATAACTAATCAACGAGGTCCATTCTCGAGCAATCAAATGAGAATCTTGAATAAAACAATTTTCAAATGTCTCGACAAGTCTTCCGTTCTACAATCTAGGAAAGACCTAAACACTTACTTTCTGTCAAGCAGGGGTTTCCTCCCTTTTGTACATATATACACTCAGTTGCCCAAAGAGTCAAAATATGAGTACTATCTCTCTCTCTCTTACTCTCCCCAAAATGACCCCGCATGTTTTCAAACAATTCTTTTTTCCTTTTTCGAGTCGACTGAATGATTTCAAAAAATAAAAAATAAAAAAAAATGATGATGACGCAAAAGAGATGTCCGCTAGATTGAAAATCCGCAAGGGCGGTCTAGGAAGAAAAAAGGGTGCGTCTTAAAGGAGGTAGGATACCCCGCCATACACCCTTATCGAACTAGGGCTTCCCCAACAGAATGGGTCGACTATGTGGTTTCTCGGAGAATATCGAGGCTTCGACAAGCACATACTTAGAAGAAGAGAATCCTCATCATCAAGCTCGACGTAGAATTTCTCAAAGGAGGAAGGGTGCCCGCTCACCAAATTAGATAATCCCCAATGGAATGGGTCGACTATATGGTTTCCCAAAGAATACCGAGGCTTCAACAAGGATGTACCCCTCATCGTCAAACTCTGCACATGACGAACACTTTGAATTTTTTAGAATCATAACTAATTATAAGGCATCTTTATAAAATCATAACACTTTCAAAAGTATTCTCTTCCCTGACACTTTGTTTATAAACCCGCACTCTCGGTCTCCACAAAATTGTAAAAACATCCTCGATCCATCTGAGACCCATCTCCGTGATTCTTGAGTTGACTCGGTCCTTTACCCTATCTCCTACACTTTAGGGAGCCCCTAGGCCTAAACCCTCAACTCTATACGTCCCAATCTGACTTGATTCAAAACCTTAGGTCCCGCACCTACCAGGTCAGTCTTACATAGGTTACACCATAACCCCTTAGCTCGACCCTCCACAAGTTAGTAGCGTGACTCCTAAAGCCTTAAACCAGTCTACCGAATCCAAATCCTTAGAATGACCCATTAGGTCCCGAACCTACCGGTCTCGAGTCTACCTTATCTCTTAGATCCCAAACCTACCAATATATATTCATCCATACCATGTCTAAAACCATGGCTCTCTTATCCTCTTAGGTCCAACCTCTTAGGTCTACATAGTCTAACCTGTGGAGCAATCCCTGAGATCCCAAGACCATTCGAGTCTACCAAACACCTACCTTTTAGGTCTCTAGAATATCTAATCCATACCTTAGGCCTCAACCCCTAAACCTTTAGGTCACAAGACTTTCTACCCTTTAGGTCTCTCACCTTACATCTCCACCCTTTGGACTCTTTAATTCCCAAGCCTACTTGGTCCGACTAAAAGCGACACATCTACGTCTCCCGACTCCCGTCATGTCCAAGCCATGACCCTACCACTCTTAAACCTACCAAGTACCAACCTAGTGTCACCCATTAGCCTCAAAAGACTTCCTAGTCTGACCTTCAACCCCTTAAGGACTCTAACCTACTTAATCCAAGCCGAGTCCAAACCTCGCCACCTACAAGGTCCACCCTTGAACTCCATGGATCTCAAACATCGTTCCCCCAACGAGTCCAAATCTCAAACCTTGCTCAAGTATATAGGATCTCCTGCGCACCACGCCATACCATAGGGATCTCAATACCCATCAGGTTAAAACCCGTGTCCTTAAACACCTTTGGTCCCATCCCTAACCTACCTTCGCAATTGCCAAACGAGCTTAGTCACACGCATGACCTCTAAGACAAAATTAAGTCCAGCATACCCAATCCTGTTAGGTACCTATTGCACTCGAGCAAAGACTTTGAGACTCAAGTCCATACCTATGCGCCAACATGGTCACATATCCAAACCCATTTCCCGCACCTATGGTTCGCACCTAGCCTAAACTTTCAAACACTCTAGGATCCAAGCCCGACATGCGTATTAGGTACTAGGATCATCCAATCCCAATCCGTTGCTCCTTGGCCGACCTCAAGCCTGCTTGGTCCTAACCCATAACGCGGTTTATCTAGGACAAAAGACTTACCCGCTTGAAAGCCTTATGTCCCAACGCTACCCTGCCTAGCCTTCGATCTCCTAGATCTCACGCCTACCATTCCATTAGGCCCCGGTCTCCTTAACACATGTCTGAGTCTTACCCTAGCTAAACCCTAGCACTCTAGCCTAGGTCTAACCTATCGAGCCTATCCAGCCATGAGGTATCAAGCTCACCTGCCCCAAACCGCAACACTCTTAGACCTCAAACTTGCTCGGTCTAAACCAAGACAAACCTTCAAATGCTTTCGGTCTCCAAACCCTAGCCTTAAGCCTAAGTAGTCACATTCTCTCCAAACCCTAGCCTCAAGCCTAGGTAGTCACCGTCTATTCAAAGCCTAGCCTCAAACCTAGGTAATCGCATTCCCTCTAAACCCTAGTCCCAAACCCAGGTAATCGCCTTCTAGCTAAACCCTAGCCTCAGGCCTAGGTAGTCACCTTCTATCCGAAGCCTAGCCTTAAACCTAGGTAATCACATTCTCTCAACCTAGCATCAAGCCGAGGTGGCCACATCCTCTATAAACCCTAGCCTCTAGCCTAGGAAGTCACATGTGCTCCGAACCCTAGCCTCAAGCCTAGGTAATCACATCTTCCCAAACCCTAGCCTCAAGCCTAGGTAATCACATCCTCCCTCCAAACCCTAGTCCCAAACCTAGGTAATCGCCTTCTCTCTAAACCCGAGCCTCAAGCCTAGGTAATCACATCTTCCCAAACCCTAGCCTCAAGCCTAGGTAATCACATATTCCCAAACCCTAGCCTCAAGCCTAGGTAGTCACATTCCCTCCAAGCCCTAGCCTCAAGCCTAGGTAGTCGCATTCTCTCCAAACCCTAGCCCCAAGCTTAGGTAATTACATCCTTCCAAACCCTAGCCTAAAGCCTAGGAAGTTACATCCTTCTTAAACCCTAGCCTCGATCCTAGGTAGCCACATCCTTCCTAAACCCTACCCTCGAGCCTAGGTAGTCACATTCCCTCCAAACTCTAGCCTCAAGCCTAGGTAGTCGATATTCTTTCCAAACCCTAGCCTCAAACCTAGGAAGTCGCGTTCTCCCCAAACCCTAGCCTCAATCCTAAGTAGTCACATATCCTTAAGCCTAGGAAACCGCAACATCCTCTTTAACCCTAGCCCAAGTTCTAGGGAATTTCCAAAGCCCCGCATGCAACATCATTTCCAAATTCCCGAAACCCTAGTCTCGAAACCTAGGAAATTTACAATCTTAATCCCCTGTCTTATTGAACCCTAACCCAAAACCTAGGATACAATGCCCTGTCCAAAACTTAATCAACCCTAGCCTCAGGCCTAGGAAGCCGCATTCGCTCTAAACCCTAGCCTCGATCCTAGGTAGTCGCATTCGCTCTAAACCCTAGCCTCGAGCCTAGGTACTCGCATTCGCTCCAAACCCTAGCCTCAAGCCTAGGTAGTCGCACTCTTTCTAAACCCTAGCCGCAGGGCCTAGGAGACTATATCCTCACTAAACTCTATCATCGAGCCTAGGATTCAACATTCCCTTCAAACCCTAGTCCTAGACCTAGGAAATTCCTTCACCTTAGTCTCAAAATATAGGAAGTTTACAGTCATTAGCCTTAAAACCTAGCCTAAAGCCTAGGTTACCACGAACATTTCCAAGCCATAGTCACCAATCCCGGAAAATGGTGAACCCTAACATCAAGCTTAGTGGACCTTCCACAAAAGCAATCCCACTTCCCAACGGTCCATGGTCTCAAGCCTAGGAAGTCACAACCTTTCCAACTCCCAGCCTTATATCTAAAAGCCAATGCCTTTGCAACCTCTGAGCCTACCACAACTCCAAGCCCTAGCCTCCTAGACCTAGGAAATTCCTAAACCCTAGTCCCAAACCTAGGAGAGTCATGGTCCTTAAACACCAGTTTCCAAACCCTTGTTCGAAACCCTAACATCTAGGAAGTTCCCAAACCTCAACCTTTCCAAGCCCTAGCACTAAGCCTAGGATAGAATACTCTCCTCATGCTTAAATGAACTCCAATCCCTAGCCTGTAAGCCTAGGAAACCCATATTATCTCCAAGACATAATCTAAAGCCCAAGAAGCCGTGACATCTTTGGCATCCCCATCTCAAGATTAGGAGATCACCATCTTCCTTATTCCCTTTCCTTAAAAAGCCTTGGGTCCTACCTCTAGGCAACCAAGAAAAATGTCCCTTACCTAACACCTTGGTCTCAATGGCTCGTAGCCTCATTCCCTCCTAAATTAGGATAAGCGGAACCCAGATCATGTTTCCCATATTAGCAACTCCCCGAGAGTCCATCTCCTTCGCGTCTCCCTAAAGGTCCTTTGCCCTTGTGACTCACCAAAGAGTCCTTTGTGACTCCCCGAGAGTCTATCACCTTTGTGACTCCCCGAGAGTCCGTCACCCTTGTGACTCCCCGAGAGTCTATCACCTTTGTGACTCCCCGAGAGTTCATCCCGTTTGCGACTTCATAACAATCCATCATCTTTGCCTCCACATGCAAAATTTCAGTTTTACCCCTAGTACATTCCTCTTTGTTCATTTTAGGTGCCCTTAGCACTATTTTGACTGATATTCGTTACCTTTGGGAACGGAAAGCCCCTTAAAATTTCCATTCTTCACCAAATATTTGCTTAGGATTCATATGATTGCAGAGACTTCGGCGCCTCTATGTCATACGCATCCTAGATCGATCGTGATTGGCAGAGACCCGGGCGTTTCTAATTACGAGAGATCCAGCATCTATTATTTTAACGCGATCGGCAGAAACCCGGGCGTTTCTGATTGCGTTAAAAATTTCCAAACATTTGCTTAGGATTCGTATGATTACAGAGTCTTCGTCGCCTCTATGTCATACGCACCTTAGATCGATCATGATTAGCAAAAACCCTGGCGTTTCTAATTGCGAGAGATCCAGCATCTATTACTTTAGCGCGATCGGCAAGAACCCGGGCGATCCTGATTGCGTTTACCATTCCATTTTGGGATTATTTAGATGTCGTAGTCTTTATTGTCTCATTATCCCCCAATATTTGCTTACGGTTCATATGATTGTAGAAACCCGTCAGCCTCTACGTCATGTGCATCCTAGAACGATCGCGGCCGTTGCGAAAGTTCCAGCATTTATTATTTCCATCGTGGGATTATTTAGACGTCGTAGTCTTTATTGTCCCATTATCCCTCTTACCTCCTTTTCCCAAATGATTTCATTGCTTACGAATGTTCGTTCTTCATACAAGATAGTATCCGTAGGATTGTTATCCCCAGCAGGAGTCTGATGTCTCGTTTCCCTAACGAATGTTCAGTTTTCATACAGGATAGGGTCCGTAGGTTTGTTATCCGCAGCAGAAGTTCGATGTCTCGTTTTATCCCCAGTATCTCCGAACTACGACCGGCTTGATTCCTCCGAGGATACGTAGGAAACCTGAAAAGGTTCAGCCACCCGACCGACATAGTCATCTCTCATCCCCAGCAATTACATTTTCCCCGACACATGTCTCCCCAGCAAGTCACAATTTCTCCCCAAGCGGAAGGCATTGGTCCCATCAGAGGACAATCATTCTCAATTTCCCCATCAGATTTGAACTACGTTTGGCTTGATTCCCCCGCGGATACGTAGGTCGCCTGCCAAGGTTCAGCCGTTCCCTTACCTTTCCTCTGTTTTGAAATTCATGTTTCAGAACGGTTCCTATTTTTATTGTCGACTCTCCATTGCCTTGCAAGAAGCGTCGCCGAGGGGCTACTGTTAGTACCCGATCTGAAAATGAGTTTATTAAGGATTTCCCAAATACACAAGGACTTTATAGGAATTACAAACCTTACAAAGACTTGTCCTGGATTCCCAAAATATACCTCATTGTTTTAGAACACCTTAAAGATGGCCAAAATAGGGTTTCCATAAAACATGCAAAACCTTAGCTTAATAATTAAGTCAGCCAGGAATGATGGCCACGCGGCCACATTCGTCCAAGCTCCAACCTTGGCCACGCGGCCAACGTCGCCGCCGCCCTCCATCTTGGCCACGCGGCCACATCCGCCCCGGATGATCTGGACCGTCAGATCTCTCCATCATTTTCCTATTTAAAGACCTCCCTTGCCTTATAATTGGGGGATCCGAATTTGAGAGCTATTAAGGGACGATTTTGCTCCCAAATCAAGTCATTCAAGCCTCCAAAAACACTCTCAAGAATCCCAAGAAGATCCAAGGTTATTTCTTGCCAACAAAGGTAAGTTTTCTAACTTTTTCTTCATGTTCTTGCCATATTATTAATTTAGATCCATAATATTCATATTCTTAATATGTTTATTCATGTGTTCTTTATAATATTCATGTTCCTAACATCTTTATTCATATTTTCTTCATGACATTCATATGTTCATAATATGTTCTTCGCATGTTCATCATATTCTTAGGTTAAAACCTTATTTATGCTATATTTAGGGTTACGATCTTCATGTTAACATGTTATTTCATAGCCAATGATGATCTAGGGTTCATCAACCCAAGGATGATCTAGGAACTACTTCTAAACCCTAATCTTTAGGTAATTGCCCCTTCATTATGCATGATCCCGATTCTTCTGCCTATTCTAATTATGTGCGAACTACGTTGACCTGAGCTTCTCACATTGAGAGGAACGTAGGCAATCTTCGGATCCGGTCTCAAACACTAACACACTACATACACCGCATCATGATAAAAAGACCGATCAATTCGGGCAATAGGAGTGATAACGTGAATATTCTTCTCTTGTTGTAATTTGACCCCCAAACCCATTAACATGTTTTTCTCAATGTTTTGGCTATAATTAAAATGACGTAGCGACTCTCATAATTTTAATGTTGCAATGAATATCTCAAATTCAAACACACGTATTCACATCTGCTGAAACTGGACTGAACTGTTTATTTTCAGTTTGAATTTTAACAAACAAGCTTTGATTGACATCATTCCTATGCTCATTAATCACTAAATGGACCCCAAATACATGGACTTGGGTGTGATTGAGGCAATCATTGGAGAAAAATTAGAAAAGGTGATGAAAGTGGCCTTTGAGCCAAGATGGCCATTTTGATGAGTAAAGATGCAAACTTTACCATCAAAAATGGGATCTTCATCAAGATTAAACCTTTAGGGACAACAAAATGACATAAAGATTGAATCTTTATGACCCAAATGTGGGATTTTGGGCTAAATCAAGGTTGGGATGATAACGATTGGAACTTTATCACCCAACATGATCATCATGGCCAAATATGAACAATATTGACATAAAGATGCATGCTTTCACCATAAAAATGGATCATCAAGCTATTTAAAGACTAGAAATTAACAAATCGTGATCTTCTTTAGGTTTTAACCCTTTATCACATACATGGATGTGAAGGCACCTTGAATCATCTCATGATTTGGTTCCAAGACACATATAACAAGAATATAATGTGCTTGAAAGGACAAGACTTGCAATATAAAGGTGCTTGACAATGGCAAGGCTTGAAATGCTAAGAAATAAATAACATGAACAATAACAAGAGAGTTTAAGATGGAGAGAAGATGGGGAGAAGGAGGCTTCACCTATGGTGGTTATGGCATATATTCCTCTCTTTTCACTCAAGTATTTGGTGGTGTTTCACTCAAACTGTATTTCTGCAGAGTTTCACCTATCAAACTTTGTTTCTCCCCCCCCTGAAATGATCAGCAAGGGTCTCAATTTATAGGGACTGAAGGTGCCTAAACCAGCCGTACGGCTAGGCCCTTCCTGCGTCCAAACCATCCGTACGGCTCAGCTTGGCGAGCTTCTGGATTTTTCCAATTTTAATTCCAGAGTAGTCCTAAAATTTTCAGTTTATCCTAGTGAGGTCCCAGCCTATCAGTTTATTCCTGAATGGTGCTAAGAATTCCTCTAAGTTGGTCGATTTCAGATTGGGGTACTTACACTAGTCCTATGCGCGCTCCTAGAAAAAGCGCTCCAAAATTTCAAAAGAAAGATTTTGTTAAGGCTAGTTCATCTGACCCAATTAAGAATGCTATCCCAAAGAAAAGTAAGGAGTTTGTGAAAACTCATGTGATTGATGGCTTTCATCATTGTTCAGTTTGTGATTGTTCTGGTCATAAGGCCGTGGAATGCCTTTTGCGATTTACTCCCAATGTCAAAGGACGTAAAAATCCTAAGGTCAGGCAAGAGTGGGTTTTCAAAAGTTGCTAACCCTAGTAACCAAAAAGGAATAAAGGGGGCCTGCTTTAATGTCTATATTTCATGTTCTTTGCTTCATGGCTGGATCTTCAAAAGCTAAAACGTATATTCGATTCTCGACAGTGGATGTTCTAGACACATGACTGGAGATAGTACTTTACTTGAAGATGTTCATAAAGAAAGAGGTCCCTCAGTAACATTTGGTGATAATAACAAAGGACAGGTTGTATCATATAGAAAGCTCAAAAAAGACAAAGTGTGCATTGAAAGAGTCTCTCTAGTTGAAGGACTCAGGCATAATTTATTATCCATATCTCAATTCTGCGATAAAGGATTAGAATGTCATTTAACTTCAAAGAAATGTCTTATCAAGAATGGCAAAACTGGAGCAACATTACTCACTGGATATCGTAAGACAAATATTTATATTATTGATTTTCAGAATATGAACTCTAGTACTAATATTTGTTTTGTAGCTAAAAGTGTCAGCGAAAATAGTTGGCTATGGCACAAGCGCTTACGTCACTTGAATTTCAAGTATTTATCAAAACTCAGCAGGAACAATCTTGTTAAAGGACTTCCCAAAGTTGCTGATCATCATGACAAAAAGTGAGCCGCATGTCAACTTGGCAAACAACCGAAACAGTCTTTCTCCAGCAAGACAAATCCCTCAACTACTAGATGTTTGCAACTTTTTCACATTGATTTATTTGGACCAATTACCACTGCAAGTATTAGAGGAACAAGTATACTCTAGTTGTGGTGGATGATTATTCAAGATATACATGGGTGGAAATGATGATCTCAAAAGAAAACTGTTATAACATTTTAACCACTCTTTTCAGACTGCTCCAAACTCAGAAAGAAGATGACATCGTGAGTGTTCGATCCAATAATGGAACAGAATTTAAGAACAATGGTGTTGCTCAATACTGTGATGATCATGGAATAGATCATAATTTCTCAACTGCTGGAGTTCCTCAACAAAATGGCGTTGTGGAAAGAAATAATAGAACATTGATTGAGGTTGGAAAAACGATGATAGCTGAAGCCAAACTGCCTAAGTACTTTTGGGAAAAAACTGTCAACACTGCATGTTTTACTCAGAATCGTTCCCTCATCAACAAAATTCATAACAAGACTCCGTATGAAATTTGGCGTGGTAGAGCTCCCAACATTTCTTTCTTCAAAATCTTTGGTTGCAAATGCTATATCCTCTACAACGGAAATGGACATAGAGGTAAATTCGATGCCAAAGCAGATAAAGGTATTTTTGTTGGGTATGCAAAACATTCTAAAGCTTTTTGTGTTTTTAATAGATCTACTTTAGTGATAATTGAATCTGTACATGTTACATTTGATGAACATTCTCTCCTTGAGCCACATTTGGATCCAAATGATTCTGATGATTCTATTGAGTCTATTGAGACAAGTGATCCCATTCAAGTTACGCCTACACAAGATCATAATACATCAACTCAAGGAAATTCATCTACATCAGTTGCGCCTAATCTTGATAATAGCGCACCGAATGAAGCTTCAGTTGCACTGTCAATGTATAATGTGCCTGATGGACTCACTCCTATGCCTCAGTCTAATGCTGCACCTGATGTTACTCCCATTTTCAATTCTGAACCAATTCAACCCCCCAATTTTGATGATTTTGAATCTGGTGAAGATATACCAATTGAAGACCTTCAAGTTACCACAACTCAGCCTAACTTACCTTCTGAAATTCTTGAAGTTAAAGGTCACCCAATTGCTAACATCATTGGTGATCTACATGTTGGGGTTCGTATAAGGAGAGCCATAAACTTTGATGCTTACACTGCATTTATCTCTCAAATTGAATCTAAGAAGGTAGATGAAGCGCTCCAAGAGATCTTACATTCTTCCTCGGGCTTCAAATCAAGATTTAAGAAAATCACATATGTAAGAATTATTTATACTTCATTTTTTTGATAGTCCATTTGAATAGAATAGGCTAAGGAATAGGGCCAACATATCAAGATTAAAGAAAATCACAAGAATGAGCTACGTGCTTTTAACATCTGCGTCTGTGCGCCTAAGCGCGCGTGCAATGTTATGCGCCTTGCTAGGCTCTATGCGCCTCAATGCTTGTATTTCAACACTTGGATGATTTTCTGAAGATATGAAGACTTGAAGAAATTCAAACTACGCCCAAGATCCAATGGTGGGTAAACAACACATATGTACCCAGATTTGAGGACATCTATCCACAACGGTCATATTGATGTTATGTGTCTAACGGCTATAAAAGGACACGTGCTCCTATCAACGAGCTCCAGCACATCTGTCCTTACCTTATCCACAATGGAATCTCAACGGCTAGTTTTAAGAGCTCACCTATAAATACCTCATAACTTCAAACATTTGAAGTTGCTAAGTTACTTTAAATTTTCGCTGTCAAGTATTGATTGAAGATATGAAGATTGCTCATTGAATTCCTAGATTTCTCAAGAACACCTTCATACCTTCATACTTAGCCCAGATACTCAAGGAAAAACACATTAGATTTCTTGTGCTCTAAATCATACAGATCTAAAGAGCTTTGAATCTAAAATCACACACGCACCTCTTTAAGTTTGATCATTTAGATCTTTCTTAAAGAGATACACCGGTTTTGTCTAGGATTTGTTCTTTCATAGATAATAGATCTTGAGTTGATCATACTCACAGTTGTAATCTGTAATCAAACTCATATTATAAGATCTCCTTTAGAAATCCAAGACTAACCATCTTGGTAGAGGATGTAGATCATTTCCCGATCGAACCTCTCTAAATAGCGTGTATTTATTTCTTGTCATTTATTTTCATGTTTATATCTTATCTCACTATTTGCTTGTTTAATCATTGTAGATTGAATGGATTGAATATTATTGTGTTTGTTTCCCATTTGCTTTAATTTCATCTTTCACTCACTTTGAGCCAAAATCTCTATAGTGTGTGTGCGCGCCGCCCCCTTTAACTTATTTGCGCCTACTTTATATTCTTAAATTTCGTTGTGCATTTTACTCACTCTCTTAGGCGCATTTCGTAACGCTTATTTGACTAAGTGCGCATTTGCAATTGAGTTTTCAAGGGTTCAAAAAGAATTTCAAAACCACTATTAACCCCCCCCCCCCTCTAGCTATTTTTCATACTCTTGTTGCCCTTTGGGACCAACACCACCTTGGTTCTATCTTTGTACTGGGATGCTCCTCCACTATTCATCTGCTCTTCATTTCTTCACCACCCACACTAATCCATTTATTTCCTCCGTCCCGATTGACTTTCTTTTATATTTTGGGATCTCTTTTAACTCATAAATAAATTACATTGGGTACGAATATAAGAACAATAAAATGCTCCCGAATTATAAATAAGCCCCAAAAATATATATTTGCCCAAAATTACATAATTTCCCCCAAAATACATAAAAACTACCTAAAATACATAAAAATTATCATTTAAGCTCATATAAAACTAGTAATTAATTGTATAAAATCCGTCTCATCAGATCCCAAGGTGGATGTTCCAATTGAGAAGTGGGCCCGTCTTCTCCTGAATGATACTTACAGTGTTGAGGCCCGCGCTGCCCATCCGTTGATTCCTTACTCCGACCGGACTTTGAGGCTGATAGCCCGGGATGACGAGGTGGAAAAGATACCGGATTGTCATGATCCTAACAACTTTCATGCGCTGGTTGAGTGGTTTCCGGAAAAGCGGATCCTCGACGGAGACGAGGAGGATGACGAGGAAGAGCCGGGACAGTGAGCTTTTTATAAACTTATTGTTTGATGGAAACTTGTAAGGCCGATTTGGCACAGTACAATTTTTATTTTTATTGTTGTCATTTTTTAGTATTTAAATGCCTTGGCCCAATGTTATTTGGGAGGCATTAAACACTTGGCATTAGTTATTTCTTTTTATAGATTTTACCTCAGTTTGGGTGTTTGTCTGTTGGTTGTATTTGGCTGTTACATAGCCAAGTATCTGCTTTGTCTCGTCGTAGAGGTCTCTGTCAGGCCGAGATATCGAACTCAGCTTCCTTGACAAAGATTTTACATAGCCAGTTCAAGCTAGGTGTTTGTAGGCCAGGGGTTGTTTCCCGTTGTAGGCCGTGGTGAGCTTCATGTGCTCAGTTTAAATTTGAGTGGTCTAGTTGTCGGAACTAGACTCAAATTGTTTATGGAGTTAGATGTCTTAATCTTAACTCAGGATGGGGACCAAGCATGTCAAGTATGCTTTAGCCAGGCTAGTTATAGGAACTAGGCTTTCATTTGAGTTTGCAAGTTTACCTTGGCTCAAATGCTTAAGAAGTCAGGCGTTTATTGCTCCAGACTTTGGATTGTGGTCTAGGCATTGTCATGTAATGCTTAGGCCGGGGTCTAGTGTAATGTACTAGGGATGCATACTCAATGATTTAAAAGAAATAAATTTTATTGATAAAATAAAACTGTAAGTATTCAAAAGCTAAAGAAAACTAAAAGCTAAAGACCAAAAAATTCTAACTATAATTTTTTTAAAAAAGATAGGTAGGGTGCCGAGTTGTTACTGATAGAATTTCCTCAAGTTCTCTGAATGCCATGGGTGGTTTAGCTCTTTTCCTTTGAGAGTTATGAGCATGTAGGTACCTTCTCGGATAACATGGGTAACGATGTAAGGGCATTCCCAATTCAGAGAGAGCTTGTTCTGCTGAGCCTTTCTATGTGTTAACTCGATCTTTTTGAGTACCCAATCACCGACTTCAAAGACTCTCTTCTTCACCTTACTGTCATGATAAGCCTTGGTCTTTTGTTTGTAATTGATCATTATGAGTTGAGTGGCTAGCCTTTTTTCATCAACTAGGTCAAAGTCCAACAGTCGGTTGTATTCATTGAGGACCTTGTCATAGTTGGTCACCCTATAGGTAGGGAGTGCCATCTCTACGGGGGCCATGGCTTCTGATCAATAGGTTAAAGCAAAGGGTGTCTCCCCAGTCAGCCCCCGAGTGGTTGTACGAACTGCCCATAGAGCTAGGGGGAGGTCGTCCAGCCACTTACCTTCGTTTCCTTCCAGGTTTTTACTGAGAGCTTTCAAGATGAGCTTGTTGGCTGCTTCTGCTTGTCCGTTGCCTTGTGGATGGATGACCGATGACTTTTTGTGCCTTACTCCTAACCTGTTAAGTTCCTCAATGAAGGCCTCAGAGAATTAAAGTCCGTTGTCCATCACTATGGTATGTGGAACGCTAAATTGACACCATATATAGTCGTGGATAAAATTGATGGCATTCTCCTCCGTAATTTTTGCCAAAGCTCTGGCCTCATCCCATTTGGTGAAGTAATCAACCGCCACAATTACGAACTTGTTACTTCCTTTGGCTAGGGGAAAGGGTCCAATTATGTCGACTCCCCACATGTCGAAGGGCCAAGTCGGTTTGATGAGGCTTTACTCGACTGGCGGTACCTTGGGAAGATCTGAAAAGCGCTGACGCTTGTCTCACCTTTTTACATAGGCTTGAGCGTCTTCCCTTAGGTTTGTCCAATAATATCCAAGGTTGATTACCTTGTCGGCTAATGTCCTGGCCCTCGGGTGTCCTCCATAAAATCCATTGTGTACTTCGGCTAGTAAGCTCTCGGTGTCTTTGGGTCAAACACATCTGAGGAGAGGCTTTGTGAAAGATCTTCTGTAATGAACTCCATTCCAAACCGTGAATCTAGCCGTCTTCTTCTTGATCATCTTTGCCGCCAACTCATCTTTCGGTAGCTTTCCATCCTCAATGTAGTCCTTGTAGTCGTTGATCCAAGTCCTTTCCTCGTCATTGACCGCTAGGATTTCTATCCTTTCGTAAGCTGGTTGGTCGGCATAAATGACTAAGGGATTTATTTTCTCGGCAGTCGCCATCTTGGACAGCAGATCGGCTTCCTGATTGTGTTCTCGTCCTACCATCCTTATTTCCCAGAACTCCAGGTCTTTGGTTATGTTGAGGACGAGGTCTTTGTACTTAGTCATCATGTGGTTCTCAGTGTTGTATTCCCCAGTTACTTGGTTTACTACCAGTTGGGAATCACTGTAAGCCGCCAGTTTGGTAGCACCAAGGAACTTTGCTTTCTCGATGCCCATGATCAAGGCCTCATACTCGGCCTGGTTATTTGAGGTGGGGAATTTGAATCTGATGAAGTCACGTGAAACATGTTCACCGCCTGGACTTATCAAGTACACTCATGCTCCGCTTCTTGCTTGCATAGTCGACCCGTCCGTGTATAAGATCCAACAGTCTGTTGATAACTCACTGAGTGGTTCTCTGTCCATGAGGAACTTCCTTTTTCGGGTTACTGGTATATGTTCGCTTGAGAAAGCGGTCTCGACCAGAAAATCTTCTACTGGTTGCACGTGCAAGGCCTTTCTCAGCTTGTAAGTGATATCGAACTCGGTTAGTTCAATGGACAAGTTGAGTAGTCAACCGGAACTATCCATCTTGTGAAGTATCTTTTTGAGGGGCGCGTCGGTGTAGACCGTGATGGGGTGAGCATAGAAGTAGGTACGTAACTTTCTTGATGCTATCACCAAGGCTAAAGCTATCTTCTCAGCATTGAAGTATCTAGTATCGACATCTGACAGTGCCTTGCTCACATAATATATTGGTTTCTGAGACCCATTCTCCTCTCGTACCAGGACCGCTGCTATGGCATGATTTGTGGCTGCAAGGAATACATAAAGCATCTCCCCTATGATAGGACTACTGAGTAGAGGTGGAGACCCCAAGTATTTATTCAATTCTTGGAACGAGGCCGAGCACTCTGGTGTCCAAGCGAAGTTCTTTGCACCCAGAAAGACTTTAAAAAAGGGTAGGGATTTTTCTGCCGATCTAGCAATGAACCTTCCAAGGGCGGCAACTCTTCCGTTCAATCTTTGAACCTCTTTGATTCATGTCGGCTCTTGCATGTCTATCAGCGCTTGGATTTTCTCTGGGTTGACCTCAATGCCCCTCTGTGAGACCATGAAGCCTAGAAACTTGCTTGCTGTGACTCCAAATACGCACTTGCTGGGGTTGAGCTTCATATCATTGGCTTTCAAGTTTTCTATTGTTTATTTTAGGTCCACGGTGTGGCTTCCTGACTTGGTTTTTATCACCATGTCGTCAATGTAGGCTTCCATATTCCTGCCAATCTGAGATTTTAAAACCTTGTTGACCATTCTTTGGTAAGTTGCTCCAGCATTTTTAGGCTAAAGGGCATCATCACATAGCAATAGATTCCACCGTCCGCTTGGAAAGCCGTCTTTTCAATGTCTTCTTCTTCCATTTTAACTTGGTGATAACCCGAGTAAGCATCAAGGAAGCTAAGTGTCTGGTGTCCAGCAATGGAGTCTACCAGCTTATCAATCCTTAGGAGCGGGTAACTGTCTTTGGGGCGGGCCTTGTTGAGATCTGTGAAGTCCACACACATCCTCCATTTGCCATTCTGCTTGACACCCATGACTACATTAGCCAACCATTCTGGGTATGTTGCTTCCCTAATTATGCCGGCTTTCAACAGTTTTCCCACTTCTTCTTCAATGGCCTTTTCCTTGTCTCTAGAGAAGATTCTGCGTGTCTGTTTAATGGGTTTGAAAAACTTGTCCACTTCAAGTTTATGAAAGGCAATGTCATCCTTTACCCCGACCATGTCTTCTACTTTCCACACAAACACGTCCAGGTTGTCTTTAAGTAGGGAGATGGTTTCTTCTCTTTCTTCTGGGGAGAGTTGCTTTCCAATCCTGATCTTCTGTTCAGGATAGTCCGGGTTGATCACTACCTCTTCAAGTTGGTCAACCGGTTTAAGTTCTGGTCCATCCCTGAATTCCAAGATTTCTATGATGATTTCCCTATGTAGACACCCCACCTTGGACCACTCACCCTGATTTCATACATAGTATTTTTTTTTTAATTTAACTTGTTTTCGTTAGTTTCTGTTACTTCCGTTAAGTTCCTGACTGACTCTGTTAAGTCTGGGGGCTAAACTGAATAACAGTTCTAACTTTTCAGTCCATTCTGTCAAAAATGCCTTTTGAGAGTCGGGCGCCTCTGCCCCTTGAGGCCAGACGCGTGCGCATCCCGCCCCAAAGGCAGGAGGCGCACGCTTCTGAGCGTCAGTTACAGATTATTTCCAAGAATCCCTCCCTTGCTCAAATTACATGATTTTGCCCGGGAATTCCATCTTTATGACTCTGTTCTGGTAGGAGTTTTTGTTGTGAGAATGACATGTGTGTCCCATTTTAGGTAATAAAGTAAAGTAAGAACCTTAAATTGAAACAAACTAAAAAGGAAAATAAGAACCTTAAATCAGGACAGATGGAGTATTTATAATGAAAGAAACCTTTATGCCAAGTATGCAAAACTTTAGACTTATGAATGCTTGGAAAGGGTAATCATAACTTTACAATGAGTTCAACTATGAATTAAATTTTAAAAAAAAAAAAATGGAAAGTAAAGGATCATTCAAAGTAACGTTTTTTTTTTTTTTTTTTTTTTTTTTTTTTGTGTATCATACTCCTAATTTAATATCCACCGACTCACTTTGATGAGGTAATTCAAGCATATAAATTACTGTGACATTGATATAAAATATGATATACAAAGTGATAAAAAAATCAAAATTATAGTTAAAAATGAGAAAAAAATTTTGCACCACCTACCACGTTGTATACTATAAATGATATAATGATTATCAATTATTAAGGGTTGGCATCATTATAATGTCATAAATAAGACTCTCGTTGTCTTAGAAATTTTGTTTCATTTGACATATTATGATCAACCAGTGGCGTATCCAGGATTTACAGTAAGGGGGGGTCAAAAAAATTATATCAAAATAAAAAATTACACTATTAAAAATAAAAAAGGGGAGAACGGCCATAAATAAACACGCCAACAAGGCAACAACTACAAGGCCACTGGCCATACACAAACAAATCAACAAGGCCACTAACATGCCAACAAGGCAACTACAAGACCACTGGTCATATACAAACACATAACAAGATTATAGTTCATAGTTTCTAACCTTCGGGACGGTAAGCCTCATTCGCTTTAGAGCCAAAAGTAGCCGATCCATATGTTCTTTTAAAACTTGGAGTAGGAGCCATTTTTATGTGAAATCAAAATTGAATTTGTAAGAAAAAAAATAATAGTTAGACATGAACACATACAAATACTAACTGAGAAAGTTAAATTGTTAAAATAAGCTCTAAATTGTTAAATTTTTAGACAAATCTGCCATCTCTGTGAAGTTATTATTGGCTAGATTGTGAACCTCTTGTTTCTTATTTATAAGGAGGATAATAGTTGATAGGCACGGGTCATATACTATGATATCTAGAAACCTGGTCTTGATTAACTCACCTGATACTATTAGTAGATCCCCCTTAACTTGTTAGTGAATCTGAACCTCATTGCCTTTTTACTTGCTTAGAGTAAATGACAAGAATTCTTATGTCAAAAAAAAAAAAAAAAAAAAAAACCATTGTTTCCTGTAAATTGCAGTTCTTGTTTTCACTCTTAATCTCTTTTCACGTTTGACACAATAAGAAATTTAATACTGTATATTTCAACAAGAAATCAATGAAATTATTTATATAAAAAATTGGTTTAAAGGGTAAAACCCTAATTTGTTTTGGGAAATATAAAAATTTGGGATTGGAAATCAGAGACGGAGTAAAAGGAGCGACAGAAGGGAGAATAATACCTGTTAAGAACCGGCAACTATGGTTGTTCCGGCCTCCGGCTCCGTGGTTGTCGCGACCCGACCCCTCGGGCCGGGAACTCGCGAGCTGGACGTCGACTTAAAACCAAAACTCTAAAATATAGAAGTTAAAAATTCCATTTTGAACCAAAAGATGATAACACAAGGTTTTACAAATCCAAGCTTAAATCAACAAAGTACATCTAACATAAGCTCCACAGCTTATACCCAAAATAATAAAATATACAATTCTTAATGACGTCAATAATGGTAAAACTATCCCCAAAAGGTTATATATTTAAATAATGTAAACCGATCCATAACAACCTGCCCCAAAATCTCAATCCTCTCGATGTCCTCCTCGATCCGCGAATCCTAATCCTTTTCCTCCTGGGGGGGGGTTAAGGAAAAACAAAGATGGAAATAAACGGGGTGAGATAAAATCTCAGTAAGCTACTAATGCAACTACATGACATGCTAATATGCAATGACCAATAGCAATTAACATAAGACAGATAGCAGCGGAATAATAAGTGGCAGGCTGTCGAACAGTAACATCCAATAACCAATCATATAAATAAACATATAACAACAAATGAGAGGCTCCCTATCGCCAACCGTCCCATACCGGTTGGAAATAACGATCATCTCATCATGCAACACATAAAGCTGAAATAAACACTCATAAGTGGATACATAGCCAAGGTTTCACCCAACTGAAAGAACCAAATAAAGGTCGTTGCGCAGCTTCAATAATCAACAAATCATCATCTTCATAATAGCATGAAAGCTGAAGAGAAATTCCCGGTACCGGAACCAATAACCAAATGAAGTGTCACAAGGGACGGGAGACATGCCATAAAGTCATGCTCCAAGTAAAGCTAAAATGCACACAAAGGAGCTAGCTCTTCTCACATCCAAGGCCAATCTGGAGGAGGGTAATAATGGGGCAAAACAATGGTCAACATCACAATGGACTTGGCTGTGCCATCATAATGTTTCGCATCGCCCAAACACACACAAAATACCAGCTGGACTTTCAAGTAAGGGCTAAGTAATAAAATACTAGCTCAAATAAACAACTAAGGATTCCAAAGTAGGGAACCATTTCAAATAAATCACCAAAAAGGTGCACCAATACAACAACACATCAAAAGATGCTCAAACAATCCAAATGATACTCAATTAAATCCCATAACATATTTGCTCACAAAGGAACCATTTCCCACATTAAAGTATTCCTCATTTCCAAGCAATAACCAAATTGATTCCACAACTAAATTGTTCACAAAGGAACCAAATTCAAACATTAAAGTAACCCATAATGATCATTTTTAAGTCTACTAAAGTAGTACCCAAAATCTAGGCTAAGATTGCATCCTAGTCTTATACCAATAAAAAGGGAGTTCTTGGACACAACGGACCGATCATAAACGTTTTGTTATAGAATACCTACCAAAGGCTCAACACAATCTGAACCTGAATCCCCACCAAATGAACCATCTCATCTCGTAGAACTCTAAAAGGGCTTTAAAACGATAGTTTACTCGACTAAAACGGAGTCCGGACGAAAAAGTTATGGCCCTCGAAAGATTGGACAAGGAAGGAATAAATTTCACAACAGGGGAGAGGGTGCGCGCGCCTCCTATGGGAGGGTGCGCGCGCCTCCTAGATCAGAAGGGGAATCAAGATTGTAGGAGGGGAGGGTGCGCGCGCCTCCTATGGGAGGGTGCGCGCGCCTCCATCTAACACAAGGTCTTGTTTCAAGAAGGGCCTAAGGGTGCGCGCGCCTCCTTGCCCGGAAAGGGAAATTCCGGCCAAAAATCTGGGTTCCTCCATTTTTTCCAACCAAAATCAAACCCAAACTCAACTTCACCATTTTAAGCCCAAACTCAAAACTAACACTACCCAAATGAACTGGGAGGGGACTTACACATCAACATTTGACAACCCCAAAGCAAGATTTAACCCAACATTCAACAATTACCAAAATTATCAAACAAATAGAAATAAATTCAAAACTCATCCAAGATTGCAATAGACAACCACAATAACATCATACAACCATTGATGAACATTTCAAGTATAAAAATGGGGGAAAGTAAACTTACCCGGATTTCTCAAAGTTGATGGATTTCCAATATTTTTAGCTCTCTACGATCCTAACGACGATCTAAACAAGATTCAAGTTATGAGAAATGAGAGATAATGAGAGGAAGAGGAAGAAAATAAAGAGAGAAGATAGAGAGAAAAACTTACCCAATGGAGAGAGAGAGAGAAAAGAGCTGGGAGAGAGAAATGAGGAGCGAGGGTGAAAGAGTAGGGAGGTGAGGGAGAAGAGAGGGAGTAGGGGGAATTATTTTTCAAAAACTTACACTCAGGCCCCTCCTCTACACTACACACAAATACTTACACTCCCTACTAACAATTAAGACCCAACAATATTACACTAACCCGAACGACTCAAATAAAATGCTAAGCATAATTATGATGAACATAAAATGCACACATAAATATTTAAATAAATAATAATTTAAATAAATAAATAAGCAAATAAATAAATAATAATTATTTATTACTAATAAAATAGAGCCTAGTTTTCGGGTCGTGACAGTGGTTGCGCTGCCGTCTCCACTCTCGTCGTCTCTCCTACCTCGTCCGCTCATCGCTCGCACAAATCGCAATCGCTCAAAACAAAAAACCTTCTTACGGCAAACTAAGTAAATAGCTTTGGGTAAGTTTTGTAAAAATTGACTTTATATATTTATATACATGGTGGTTTGTGTAAGTTTTGAGGGGGGTCAAGTGAATTTTTTAAGGGGGTTAAAGTTATAATTTGAAAATTTTTTAAGGGCCAAAGTGGGGTATAAACGGAGAGGTCAGGGGTCAATTAACCCCCTTCCTCTTAACGTGCGTCCGCCCCTGTGATCAACTCGGGTTAACTTTGATCATACCTTGATGTCAATTTAATGATCACAATAAAATTCTAGAAATTGTTATTGGTAAAGCGCTTAATGATTTATCAATTACAAGTTTTAAATTTCCAGTACAATGATTAAATAGTCATCGGTCAAAGTTTATTTGTGTAGACCATAAAAAATTAAATGAAACAAACTTTAAAAAACGGTGCAACTATATAATATGAGCTTCTATCAGTATCCTCATTTGAAGGATGAATTTGTGCGAGGGAAAGATAGGGAGGTGGGTTGTGTGCATTTTGGTGGGAGATCATCTCCAAATAGGTTTGTCTTATGAAAAATAAACAATATGTTTTACATTAGAGTTGTTCTTACAAAAAAACGCGTTTTTCCTTAAGCTAAGGAAAAACGTGTTTTTCAAAGCCGCTGGCAATTATACTTCGAAACAAGGGGTGACATTTTCGTAAATACTGACAACCATGATAAATGCCCAGTGTTAATATTACAAATAGCCAGTGATTTCATGCTGGCGTTTTATAAACATGAAACTGACACTTTTCTTAATTGCCAGTGGTAATGTTAAAAATTGCCAATGAGTATACTGACACTTTTTACATTGATACTAGCACTTATTAAAAGTGCCAGTGGTAGTGTTAATAATTGCCAGCCATTACACTGGCATTTTTTAACATTGATACTGCCACTTATTAAAAACTGTCAGTGTTAGTGTCAATAAGTGTCAGTGTACATGTGCTGGCACTTTTTTACACTATCACTGGCACTTCCGATCAGCGCACAACAACTTCCCGTTAATTACAAAAATGCCACCGCGCCAAACTTAAAAACACGCTTTACGCACCCTTAACGTAAAACGTGTTTTTTACTAGTTTTTCACTTTACATTAACATATATATATAAAAAAAAAAAAAAAAATCGTACTTGAAAACACGGTTTTACACTAATTCAGTGTAAAACATGTTTTTTCCTAAAATTTTGTGTATCTAAATGTACATATCCCCAGACGTGTCCATCCGGTTATAACCGGCGGTTGACGGTTATAACCGCCGGTTATGTTTTTCGTTAAATTCTAACCGTAACCTAACCGTCTAACCGTGATGTCCGGTTACGGTTTACCGGTTAACCGGTTAATGCGGTTAAACCGGTTACCTTTTTTTTTTTTTTTTTTTTTTCAAAACAGTTTTATTAACAGTTTTTTGTTAAAAAAAAAGATAAAATAAAAAAACACTTCATTTTTTTAAAGGGTTTTTTTTTTCAAGTAAAGTTTTTTTTTTCAAGTAAAAAAAAAAATTTAACTGTTTTTTTAAACAGTTTTCTTAACAGATTTTTTTAACATTTTTATTAACAGATTTTTTAACTTTTTTTTTTTTTAAACAGTTTTTATATAAAAAAAAAAACGGGAGTATATGTATGAGTCATACATATATTAAACAGTTTTCTTTTTTTTTTTTTGTTTTTAAGTTAAAAACTTAAAATGTATAAGTGTATAACTATAATGTATAACACAAATTTTTTAAGTAAAAAAAGGGACGGTACCCTTAAATTTTATTAATTAAAATTAAAATTATAAAGAGGGGGACAACCAATCCTTGCCCTTTTATAATTAAGGGAGGAAAAAATGGAGCCTTATTACCTCAACTAAACTATTACAATGAAATAAAAATAAACCTATTCTAAAAATTAAAATAAAAATTATCTACATTCCGTCCCCTTCCGAACTTCCCGTAGAATCTTCCAAGTCGTATTGATATTGTGGATCTACATTTACTAAATCCTCTTCATAAGGCATATCTTGCTCCCTCTTTTCCGCTCTAACCCAATCACCAAGCAAGAGTTGATTTTCCAAATTTTCACAAGTTAGTTGGGAACGTCTTGCATCCAAAACATTTCCTCCCACACTAAATGCCGATTCGACGGCCACGGTTGAAGCGGGAGAAGCTAAGACTTCTTTTGCAATTAAAGAGAGTATGGGATAAGTTTCTTGCCTTTGTGACCACCACCTCAAAATATCAAAAGAAAATGGATTTGAAGTGTTTTGTACAACTTCATGTCTAGTAGAGAAATATGCTTCCAACTCGTACGGAATGCTAGAGGTAGAAGAAGAAGAAGGAGACGTTCTAGGACGTTTTGAAAAATAAATATCATTAACAAAACTATATGGATCGTTATTCACATCATATTGTGTATCAATACCAATATCTTCTTCATTAGGACTTGAGCCATATTGAGAAACATTTCCATGAATTGCACTATACTCATTATAAAGAGTCACCAAATCTTTTTTTGTATTTTCAACAATAATCGCCGGGTTTTCGTGTAATCCGTCCCCATTGGGGTATAAATTTGCATAATAAAACGTTATTATGCGGACTAGATCTTTCAATTTAATACGGGGATCCAACATCTTTGCAAGCAAAAATAGAGACGGAATGTTATCAAAATATTTGACCCACTTTTGCCTCATGGAAGCAATGCTTTCGTTTAAAATGGTGCAATTTTGCAAATTTTAAAACTTAGAACTATTGCAATACATTGATCAAGTACCAAAACGGAAGTTGGATAATAAACTCCCGACAAAGCTAAAGTAGCGGTATTGAAAATCTTTAATAATTGACATAAATTAGTGCAAGCGTTCCATTGATACGCAAATAAAGGAATTTCATAGCCCATACTAATAAAAAAATCCATGATATGCTCTTTATACTCAAAACCATCAATTAACATTTTGTAGGTAGAATTCCACCTAGTCGGAACATCCATAGAAAAATATTTTTCGGGAAGGCCCTTATTTAGTAAATATTTTATCCATTTTCTTGTAATTTTATTTTTTTTTGCAATAAAATAAAGAGCCTCTCTAATGGGTTTAACATATTGATCTAAAGCATCCAAACCATCTTTAACACATAAATTTATGATATGACATAAACATCTAATATGAAAATACTTACCCCCAAGTGACGGTCGACAAATGAGCATCAATTCCGGTATACTAGCGGTATTAGCACTAGCATTGTCGAATGAAATAGAAAATATTTTTTGCAAAAGACCATATTTTGCCAAAATGGCGTGCAACTTTCTACAAATATTTTCCGCGGATTGAGGTGGTTCAAAACTATCATATGCAAGTAATCTTTTTTGTAAAGTCCACGAATTATCGATCCAATGGCATGTAACACCCAAATAACTATTTCTTTGCCAATGATCACTCCAACCATCGGCACAAATTGAAACTCTTTGATCTAATTTTGATAAAACATCAATTAAAAATGTTTATATTCCAAAACCACTTTTTTAATATCGCGTACGAGAGTCGTACGTGGTACTTTGGAGGCGGCCGGATTTAAAGAAAGTCTAATAAACCGTTCATAAAATTCATCATCCGCAAAGTTAAAAGCAAGCCCTTTAACACACACAAATTTGCACAATTCTTTCCTATAAACGACATTATTAAACTTAAATAAGACCGAAGACGTACCTTGGGTGTTAGGTTGAGCAAATTGTAATTGAGCTTGATCACTATCAATCCCAAGTTTTTCAGGATGTGTTGATTTCAAGTGATGGTTCAATGTTCCATGCCCATTACCTTTTGCGAACGGGTAAGATTTGGTGCAATAGTTGCAACACGCTCGAAAATGTACAAAGTCGTTGGGGTCAATTTGTACTTTTCGGAAATGGATCGTGAAAGTGTCGGATTTGGATTCTCGTGCTTGACGTTGCCCCCGACCACCTCTTCCCACGCCCCGAGCTCGGCCGGCCCCGGCCCTACCACTTTGAGGAACATTTTCTTCAACATTTTGCTCACTTTCCTCAAAATGTGACTCAATTTCCGGGTTAAGTGAGGAAGAATCAACATGTTCCTTGCCGCTCCTTCGAGATGAGGCCATTTTGTTAACAAACTAACTGAAACTGTTTAGAAACTGACTGAAACTCGCTAAAAAACTGACTGAAAATGATGAAAAACACAGATTTTGTTAAAAAAAACTGACTGAAACTGTCAAAAAACTGACTGAAACTCTCAAAAACTGACTGGAATTCTGAAAACTAACTGGAAAACGATTTGAAACTGACTGGAAATGGTTAACAAAGTGACTGGAATTTTCTAAATAAATTTAAAAAGTGATTTCGTTAAAAAAACTAACTGGAAAGCGTTAAAAAACTGACTGGAATTATGCAATCTAACTGGAAATATGAGAGAGTGTGAGAGACTTAGGAATTAGTAGAGAGAGAAAGATTATAGAGAAGATGTGGAACTAAAATGGTAGGAGGGAGGGGGTATTTATATGTAAGCAATTTTTGGTTTTTTTTTTTTTATTTTCATTTAAGGCCGAAAGTTAACTGAACTAACGGCTAGTTGGAAAACTAGCCGTTTTTGGACAGTGGTGGTCAGTCAGACATGGGGAAATTGGGGGGGGGGCCGGTGCAAATTTTTGAAAAGTAGCCGTTAGGCGGTTAACCTCCGGTTTTATAAACGGTTTAACCGCCGGTTATCCGGTTGCCGGTTATCCGGTTATAACCGGCGGTTTACCGGTTTTGAGAAAGGCCTAACCGAAACCGGACCGGGGAATTACGGTTGACGGGTGAGCCGGTTGCCGGTTAACCGGTTTCCCGGTTTTGACCCGGTTTTGACCGGTTATCAACCGGCGGTTATCCGGTTGCCGGTTTGTTTTGGTCACGTCTACATATCCCTATTTTTTTTCTCCCTCTTTTGCTTGTCCTTACCAACTCAATTTTTTTTATTTTCTTTTATTTTAAAGATAAAGTTTCTTTTTATCCACACATAGAAATTTAACAATTTTTTCTCCAATAATATCTTTGCTTGCATATAAATCCAAACGTGCTTATCAATGGAAACGCAATTATATGCATTAATTAGTGTATTATGAGTAATGACTAGATCAATTGAACTACTCCTGTTCCAATTAATTATTTGATGAATTATTAATTTTATATGATATATTTTTTTTTTTGGCATTGTCCTTTCAAAATGTTTGTGAGTGTGTGACCTTTTATTTTTTTGAAATGTGGTTGTAATATAAACAAGAGTTTTGACCCTTACCTTATATTTCTGTTGACAAAATTAGACCTATGGCTCACATTTATAAATGAAAGCAACACCTTCACCATTTGGTTCAATTGCCAACCCAAAGCTCTCATTTTCATACTCATTTGGAAAGCAACACCCTCATCATTTGTATTAATTTCATACTCCCGCCATCCCAGAGTATCCATCCACCTTTATTTTTTATTCCGTCCTATAGTATATGTTCACTTTCAAAAAATAACAAAGAATTTTTACTATTCCCCCACTAACTGAGTAAACTGCTTTTCTGCCCCTCGTACTATTTCATCAACATCAATTTGACACTCGTACTGCTGAAACACTAAATGTATGATACGTACTATTGATTTAGTAACAAAATAACCAACATTCCTAACGCCAGTTAAATATTTAACGGAGCAGTCCTATTAGGAAATTGTTGACCCGGTTAACGCTTACGTGGCGGCTGACTAGACAAAAAAATTCAATAACATTTATTGAATTTCTAAGAATAAGATTTGAAAGTAAAAAAAAAAAAAAAAAAAAAAAAAAATTGTAAATTTCAAACCCTACTTTTTATTTGTTGAAAGCTCCGATTAAATTGGCCCAGTTTCAAGCATCTCCGACACATGTTCACCGGCGGAGGCCGCCTTATTAAAGTACTCCTTGATGGCAGCAACAATCTCTGCCAGATCTCCGTGACACACCACCATTTTCATATCCACATTTTCGATATTCCAGCTGGATGAAGATCCAACATCATCGGACTTTGATGTTGATGCCGCGGTGGACGGTGGCCGATATGGCTGCACCATTGGCTCAGTTGCACTGAAGATCTGAAATTAGAACGGGTATCCATTTCAGATTTGGAGTCTTTATCGGGTCCTCCACCTTCTTCTCTGTCAGATTCTACCTGTTCATAATCTATTTCGAATTCATTTTGGTCTCATTGATTTTTCTTGCTCTGGCTATGGTACGATTTTACAGATTCAATCTTGAAGTAGTCGTAACCATTTTTTTTTTTATGCAGCCATTGAAATTAGAATTAATTGAGGCATTGTCCTCTTTGTTGTTGGTCATCGAAATTTCGAATAAACTGATGCATTTCGTCTTGATTGTTGTTGCACTGTTGAAAATACTTGGAATTTGGTAGAAATTTTCCCAGTTCCATACGGAGAGAATCTGAGATAGATAGTGGGTTTGGGTTGCGGTGGAGGGGTTGGTTGTGCATTTGGTCGTGGTGGCGACCGGAGGTGGAGAGACTAGAGGCGGAAGGATGTATGGGAGTTTAAACTCAGTTTATTCTGAGTGGTGTGTGCCGGATTGGGGTTTGAAATTACAACTCTTTTTCCTTGAACTTTTTGAATTTTTGAAATTTATTTTTAGAAATTCAATAAATGTTATTGCATTTTTTTGTCCAGTCAACTGCTATATAAGCGTTGACCCGGTCAACAATTTTCTACAAGGACTTGTCCGTTAAATATTAAACTGTCGTTAGGAACATTGGTTGATTTTGTTACAAAATCAATAGTACGCATCATACATTTAGTGTTTCAGTAGTACGAGTGTCAAATTGATGTTGAGGCAATAGTACGAGGGGCAGAAAAGCAGTTTACTCCCCACTTATTCTCTCTCTTACTTTACCTTTATACTCACAACACCAATCAACTTACTATTCTTTCCTACTCATTCTCTCTCTCCTACTTTATTTTTAAACTCACAACACTTACATCACTATTTCTTAATTTCGTGTAAATGAGAGGGTGGACATATACCCTGTGACAGAGTGGGTATATGCAAAGTGAGAGAAGGAACCAAACACATTACAAATAGCAACTACAAATGTGTACCACAAATAATTTAATGGTTATTAATTTAGTGTGGACAAAGACTCAAGTGAGAACACAAATACCCGTCTCATCCATGAGACGGGTCATTTCGACCCAAAACCCAACCCATGACCTGGCCATTGAACCGGCTCCAAGACCCAAGGGGCAACCCATGCCACGTGGCAACTTCTTATAGGCCCAATTTTTTTTTTTGGCTCCAGGACTCAAGAGCGACCCTACCACGTGGCAGCCTCTCATAGGCCCAAAAAAAAAAAAAAAAAAATTGGTTTTTTTTTATTTTTATATTTTTTATTTTTGGTTTTTTTTCGGTTTGTCAAAAGTAATAGTTACTATAACATAATGTAATGACTGTATACATATAAAGTAACAGTTTGTATACATAAAAGTAATACATATATATATATAAAAGTAACAGTGTTTTTTTTATGTTTTCTTCGTTTGCCAAAAGTAATACTTATTACAACTAAAATGTAACGAACGTGTTACTTATATGTAATAATGTTTATACATAATTGTAACACATATGTATAGAAAAAGTAATAATTCAACCATTTACATTTTTAGAGCTAAAAACACTTGATTAGTGTTACATGTAAAAGTATTACATTATATATAGAAATATGTTATAATTTCTTTTATTAAAGTGTTACATTTACTTGTACAAACAATTACATTCATATATATGAGTTGTTACTTTTCAAAAAATTAAATCAAAATACACAATACTCCCTCTGTCCCAGCTCACTTGAGACCTTTTGACCAAAACTGGTCAACTTAAGGTCGGTTTGACCAACACTTTATAGAAATATTTATGTTCCAAAAAACTTTTTAAAAATTGTTATTGAGAGGATTTTTAATGGTGGTCATTTTACATTTTTTTAATTTTTATTCGGATCATAAATATTTCTATAAAGTGTTGGTCAAACCGACCTTAAGTTGACCAGTTTTGGTCAAAAGGTCTCAAGTGAGCTGGGACGGAGGGAGTATTTTACATTTTTGCAAAAGCATTATTACATTTCAGTATAAATGATAATTACATTTAGATATTGCTTGGGTTACATGTAATTATAGTTAGGATTACATTTGAAAAAAATGGGTAAAACGAGCTTTTGTTTTTGTAAAACAGGTGTTACGTTTACTTATGAACAATATTACTTTATATGTATTCAGTCATTACATTAAGTTATGGTAACTATTACTTTTGGTCAACGACGGAAAAGCCGAAAAAATAATATATAAAAAAAAAAAATGGAGCTCTGGGAGGCTGCCATGTGACGGGTTTGGCCCATGGGTCATGGGGCGACCCGTCTCATGCATGAGACGGATCCCCTTGTTCTCATGGGAGACCACCTCTTTAGTGTGTTCTATTGTGTAATACTCCTTACGAGTATTCTCAAACGGTAACAATTTACGTTTAAAGCTGATTTTAATAATATATATCCTATAATTTTTATTATAATTATGTTTTTTCATATAATTAAAATTAAATTATCATACTTTAGCATATAAATAAATGAAAAAAATGAAAATTTATAGCTTAATTTCAAAAAATAATGTTTAACTTAAATATTCCAAAAAGAACAATGAATTCGTTATGTGGAACAACTGAACATTATTTGAAATATCTTTGAAGTATCTTTTAAAATTTTCATAATTAAGGATAAATAAATATCATATCAAAACTATTTTTTGTTAGTAGTCCTAATTTTTATTTTTACATCAATTTTATTTATCTTTGAGAGATTTTTTTTTAATTTTATTTTATGAAAAGCTAAATATTCACATGAAATTTCAATAGTTGATCCCCCATAAAAATCTCATCAATAAATGTTTAAGAACTTTGTGATAATATTAAAATTCTATATTGTTTTAAACGTGATATTTATTTATTTTAATGAAAAAATAGAATCATTAACATTTAAATGTGGGAGCACTTTTTTAAAAGTATTTATAAAGTAAGAAAGGATTACTCCCACCGTTCTATTCGAATTAGGACAAAATTTCATTTTGGGTGTCACATTCAAATTAGGACAACCCAAAAATAGAAGTGTTTTAATTAATGTGGCCCACATTCACACTCACAACAACTTTCCATTCATTATTCTCCACCCTACTTTCTCTCTTTTACTTTACTTTTCATATTCACAACACCTACTCCACTAACATTTTTTCCTTAATGTTCGTACCTAACCCAAAAATCATAATTCCGGTAGGGCGGAGGGAGTATTTTGTTTTGAAGGAAGTAAAAGGAGTTATTATAATGGGAAAAATCCTAGTGGTTGTTCCCACCTCAAACAAACTTCCAAATGATTTGCCTTTTCTCCTCCAAACAGCAACTGTTTGGCAGCTTTCCGTTATCACCGGACGTGAAAAAGAAAAAAAAAAATAAAAAAATCAAATAATCATATTCCGTATAAATTATTGGTTATATATTGCAAATGAAAGTACTTGATATTTCTTGGTTGCATAATATTTGGTCAATTTCGAAAACTCCACGACTTATTTCTACTAATTTGTCCTCTTAATTTCGTAGATGCCACCAAATTATCAATTTCTCCTATTTAATTTTGATTTTCTGAACTTGGCATCAACCTTAAAGATGTGCAGCATATTAGCTTTCAAGGACCAGATTATATCTTCCTTGAAATATTTAATCAAATTTTTTGTTTTTATTTCACTGTACCCAATAAAATAATTCGATTTCTTCATACGTCAGTCAGTCAGAGAGAGAGAGAGAATTAATTAGTCGTAACTCGTATTCGCCCTAACCCGGTTAAAGTGACTATGTTCCAAAACCTCTAGTTCACCTAGCTTAATTGAAATGGCTGTGTTCCAAAACCCATAATTTTTACAGTAGAGTTCATTGCCTCTCGTATGGCCTTTTATAATATTTCATTTCTTTCATTATTCTGTTTCTCCACTTATGGGATTTAGTTTAAGGAATGGTGGAAACGGGTTAATTTTAGTCAGTGGCGGATCTAGGATTTTCAACCACCGGGTGCACAATTTACACTAAATAACTCCATACCAAAATTTTTTAAAACGTAATTATATTCAAGTACATAATTAAGTATAAAAGTTCAAAACAATTGTCTCATAAAAGAAAACAAGTACACAATTTACACTAAATAACTTGTTAACTTTTTCTTTTACTAAGTTCACATCCTTTCTAGTTAAATTACCACTCTAATTAATTTTTGGGGGTGCACTTAGTAAAAAAAAAAAAAACTTTTTTTTTTAGTTAAAAAAATTGGGTTGACCGGGTGCACGTGTACCCCCTATTTACACATAAGATCCGCCCATGATTTTAGTACCCATTATGTTTGATATGATATGGGTGTTTACTTTCACATATTTTATATTTACTTACGAGTAAACTGCTTTTCTGCCCCTCGTACTATGGCTCCAACATCAATTTGACACTCGTACTACTGAAACAACAAATGTATGATGCGTACTATAGTTTTATTAGCAAAATTAACCAATTTACTATTCATTTGTTAACTTTTAATAACACACATTATTTTTTCTAACGAGCATTAATTTATTTTAACGAATGTTAATAATTTAACGGAAACATATAGACCTTTTCACATACAGCATGTTAACAAAACTAACTTTTGTTATCTCCATCATCTTCCCAAACCCAACATCCACCCCACCCTTTCCCAGCCCAACACCGCCACCACCGCCCCCATCACCACCGCCACAAACCATCACAACCAGTCACCACTCCACCTAACCAACTCCACCATTTTCAATTCGCCATTCACCCAACACAACAAATACAGCAACAACAAAACTATACGAAGAGCCAAAATCCAAATTTTGGGGTTTTCAGATTTGGGAAGAAACATAAAAAATGGCAGCTTCAACCCAGATAGAGAAGAAAATGAAATCCAGATTCAAAACAATCCAGATTCGAAATGAATTCTAAATTCAAAATAGAACCCAAAAAGGAAAAAAAAATTGATTACAAACCGACTGTATTGATCAAATTCGTGGTTTTCACCCAGATGTTCCAAAATCTGAAATAGAACCCACCATTAATTTTTTTCTTTAGGTGTAGAGAGAGAGGTCAGAGATGGGTAAAATTCGTCGGAGAAGATGGTGGGGGGAGTGACTGGAGAGGGTGTGGAGATTTGCCGGAGCCGTCGACGGGGCCGATGCAGACATTAGAGAACCGGATTTGGCGACGGTGAGAGTGGCGGAGAGTCAGGAGGTAGGGGAATTGAGCCGAAGATGGGAGGCGTTGAGACCTGGCGTTGAGGGGATTTGGCGTCGGATCTAGCGTCAGATTTAGACATAGAGGGTAGGGCTTGATAGAGAGTGAGAGGTGAGGGCTAGATCTGTGACTGCCGGAGGTGGGGGAGGGTTGAACGGAGATGGGGTAAAGGGTGGCCGGTGATGGAGAAGGAGCAGATCTGCAAGGTCACCGAGTAGGGGAGTGGTGGTGTCGCCGGAGGTGGGGAGGGGTTTCCGGAAGTGGGGAAGGTAGAGAGAGAAAGTGTGTGTGTGCGTTGTGTGTCAGGGGAGGGAGGGGAGGGTGGGTTTTGTTTGGGTCTTAGGGGTAGTTCTGTCATTTAGGTAAATTAAAATTGCGTTCTTGGATTAGGTGGTAGTTTGACTTAAGATGAGGGACTAGGTGGTAATAATCCCTTTGTTAAATTATTAACATTCGTGAAAATAAATTAATGCTCGTTAGAAAAAATAACGTGTGTTAAAAAAAGTTAACAACTGAATAGTAAATTGGTTAATTTTGTTAATAAAACTTTAGTACGCATCATACATTTGTTGTTTCAGTAGTACGAGTGTCAAATTGATGTTGGAGCAATAGTACGAGGGGCAAAAAAATAGTTTACTCATTTAATTACGTAGTGTTAGTACAGAAATGTGGTGTTACCACAAGTGCTGCCAACACTGTTACCCCAGACGGGATTTGTAATAGTTTCATCATTTATTCACAAAATTATTAGGTATTAATATTTAATATTTGCTGCAAGTTTAATGTTATTTGTAGGTCCAAATAATCATTAAATGTTGAACAAAAAGATGGAGCTACAAACATGGGATTGGTTGAAGGAAATATTTACACATAAATGAAGATTTACGTGTGAAAATCTTGGAGAGAAAGAAAAGCTTGGAGACTCAGTCAATAAACCTTAGGGAAAACGTGGGTACAAGGTCTGGAAGCATGGATAGTACAAGAAGGAAGTGCACAAGAAAAGAGTGGTTCTTGAGCCTAAAGATTAGGAAACACTCTCCAACAACCACCAAGATGATTTCAGCCATTTTGGAGTGCCCTCCACGTTTTTGGAGGCCTATATAAGGGCATGGGATGATCAAGATTAAAACACAACATACAACACACATCTGGAGAGAGAGCTCACATATTCTTAGACCATTGTTGCTAGTGATGTTATAACACTCATTCCAACATCACAATCTAGTTCATGAATGAACTATTTGTTAAAGGCTAAATTGGTCTAGCCTTTTGATTGTGATATGAGTGTTATTTCTTTATTGAAGGTTCTTGTATCTACCACATTTTGTACTTTTATTTTCTTTAGAGGATAGGAGTTGTTTAGACTTTGTACTTAAGAGAAATACTTCTAGTGAAAGTCTTTTTTGGCTATGAGGCTACCACAAGTTATATATTTATATAACTTGTGAAAATATTATCTCTCTGTCTCAAATTTCCACCGCAAACTCATTTTGAAAATTGTTTTAACTCGGGTGTGTGTGTGTTGTCTGAAGTGTTATCGTTGGACTACCAACACCTTTGATAACACTTTATAAAACCCAAGGCCATTGACATTTTCAATTGGCATCAGAGCTGGACACTTGACATACTAAGTGTTTGGTCCAGTTGTCATGGCTTTGAATCTTGCTAATCCTTCTCTTATGAGACTTTCTATTTTTGATGGCTTGAATTCCGCTTCCTTTAGTGATAATGACGTAAGAGAGCCAGAAAACATTGAAGGACCTGACCAATCATCAATGTTGGCTACGGTTTGGAAGCATTCACTCTCATATTTTGAAAGTGTTGTGTCTGGTGTTACCCGATGTGCGATAACACCAAGCCTAACACTAGGCAGATATACTACTTCCTATTTTTATGATAATTTTTTCTTTCATGGTTCAGTTAATGTTTCTGCAGTAAGTCTAGATGAAAAGGATTTAAGCAAAGATGAGCTCATTGATGGGCTAAAGGATCTCTACGAGGCGCTTTTTAAAGAATGGAAAATAGAGCACAAGAAGGTAGAGATTCTAACAAAGGAGAAGGATGAGTTAAAAAACTCAAATGATGAGTTGAGAAACTCATTGACAAAGCTGGAGGTCCTCCTTTCAAAAAGAGATGTTGAACTTGATAAGATGAGGTCGAAATTGACCTTAGCTGAAGCCACTTTCAAAAAGCTCAACACCGGAACTTCAAAGTTGGATGAAGTACTCAAGTTGGATAAGCCTCACAGGGCAGGTATTGGGTTTCAAAATTCTTTTGACAAAATTGTTAAACATCTTTTTGATGAAAATGACAAAACTATTTTTGTGAAAGAAAAAGCAAATAGAAAGGTTTATTCAATGAAAAAGTCCACGAAAAGAAAGTTTATATGTCATTATTGTAATGCTCATGGACACATTAAACCTTTTTGTTATAAACAAAAAAATACTTTGTCTAAAAACAGGATGTCGTCACCTGTGTGGCCCAACATCAGTGACAACACTAATTCTCAGAATCAGGTGTTGCCAGAAATGTTGCCCAACACTAGTGAAACACTCTTGGACAGAAAATCAATATTTTTCACACAAAAAATTTTGTACCCAAGACCGGTGTAAAATATAAAGACTAACGATGCAGGTTCATGGTACTTTGATAGTGGATGTTCACGCCACATGACAGGTAACAAAAACTTTCTAAAAAATTATGAATCTGTTTGTGGAGGATTAGTGACTTACGGGGGAGGAACCAAAAGTGAAATTGTTGGGAAAGGGACACTAGATATTCCTGGATTCTCAAAATTGAGCAATATATTGCATGTTCGGGGGTTGATGGCCAACCTGATTAGCATAGGACAATTGTGTGATGAAGACTTGGAGGTAAATTTTAATAAAAATACTTGTGAAGTTTTTAATCACACTAACACTTGTGTTATGACAGGAAAAAGGTCTAATGACACGTGTTATCATGCTTATGGACAAGAAATGCAATAGAGCTCAAGTAGATGACAAAATTTTGTGACATCTAAAGTTACTGGACACTGCAGAACATTCAAGAGATGCTGAAGTCTCAGATTTCAGAACAAATGTTGGCCCCAGAGTTGGACCAGGTGTTAGCCTTAGTGTTATAACACCAGAGGTAACACCCGTGGCAACACCAGAGGTCAGTCCAGTTACACGAAATAAAATTCATGAAAACCTTTATGAGGCTGTTCATGATCAGGTCAAGAGACATCCCTCAAGAATCCAAAAGAATCATCACATATCCCAAATGATAGGGGAGTAAGTGGTGGGATACAAACAAGACCGGGTGATTATCGAGAAATCGTAAGGTATGTGTGTATGTCTACCACATACGCTAAGGTAAGACACTCTTGTTTTGTATTTTCTCTTGCACCTGTAAAATTTTTTGAGACATTTAAAGATGGTGATTGGATTCACGTTATGCAATATAAGCTTGAACAATTTACTCATAATGATACTTGGATTCATCATCACTTTTTAAGAGTTTTGGTTGAAAAGAAAATTATTCAAATAGAGCATATTGATACTAAGTTTTCAATTGCTACAACTTTTACCAAATTTTTTAATTTTTGTCTCAATTAATCTACCAGCTTGCGGATGTTGTTGTACAATATTTTAATTTTTTGAATTTTTTTTTGTTTACAGCCTTTTTAATGGTGGCACTTACTGACCTTTATGTTCTGATATGGTTTATACTTAGGTTAACAAGTTAGAAAATGTTCCCCTTGTGTGCTTAAAGTGACAAAGTCACTAAATAATATATGTGTGAAAATTGAAATAGGCAAAAGCATTATATATTCCCAAAGTAACTCGGGGCACGGCGTTCGCTGCGACGATGCTTCTTTGCCAAATGGGAGTATAAAGTGTTGGTTTTATACTTAGTATTAGGAACATGGAGTTCGCGCCTACAGTGTATCGTACTTGAACCGTATGAAATCTAACACAAAATTTTCTACACCTTATAAAGACTCCGAGCACGGAGCTCGCTACTACGATGCTACATTGTAAATAAAAAGGTGTAAAAATGCTTTAAAAGGTTTGCCTAAAATGCGAAATAAAAGGAAAAATATCATGGAAATTTTCAAGGGGATCTGTTCTGATGTGTTATCCTAAGTGTTGCCAACATTGTCAGCAACACATCAGTAGGTACTACATTAGTTTTTTTTTCAATCTTTATTTTTCGGGATTTTCTGATTAAAATTTGAATTTCAAAAAGTCTACATAGTATTTGAGATCAATTTTTTTTTATAAAATCTCTTGTTTATAGGTTTTAGTTACTTGAGTTATATATGGATAAAATTTAAACTTTGAAATTTCATTGATTTGAAATTTGAAATTTTAGATTTTATCTTTGTAAAACTCTAATTTATTTATTTATTTATCTTTTATTTTATTTCTTTATTTTATTTTTATTTTTCGTTAAAAAAAAATAACACTACAAAAAAAATCCCTTTTTGCGATGGCTAATATCCATCGCGATTACCTAAATATCAGTCGCATATTGTATTTTGCGATGGGGAAAGCCGTCGACTTGGCCTTCGCCTATGCCCTTGTCACTAAACGTATATGCGATTGGTTTGGCCATCGCAAAATGTTTTCTATATTATGCGATTGCTTTCCAATCGCATATTATAAATAATTTTATTTTTAAAATAATTATAATTAAAAGTATATGCGATTGGTTTGGCCATCGCAAAATGTTTTCCATATTATGCGATTGCTCTCCAATCGCATATTATAAATAATTTTATTTTTAAAATAATTATAATTAAAAGTATATGCGATTGGTTTGGCCATCGCAAAATGTTTTCCATATTAGGCGATTGCTTCTCAGTCGCATATAATAAATATTTAAAAAATATATATATATAATTAATAGTATAGGCGATTGCTTTTCAATCGCATATAGTTTTTTTTTTCCAAATCAGAATTATAATTTTTTATTTTAATTAAAAGTGAACATAATTCAAGTTGTACTGAAATTTGCAACAACAAAAGCTTTTACATAAATTGGCAACAAACTGTTTCACCAAATGTTTCACTAGTTCCAAAAAGATCACCAACTATTTCACTAGTTCAAAATAAAAGCAAAGCACCTAGTTAGAAATATGAGTCTACCAAGGCAAAAGCAGTTTAAACATATCCAAAAATAAACATACTTGGCCTATTAGTTTCATAAATTCAAAAAGTAAAATGTACCCAAGTACGTAACTATGGAATCTCATCGCCCGTCTCACCATCATCATTGGAAGGAGATGCAGATGTTGGAATATTTGATGCACGATCAGAAATTGGTGTAGATTCACTATCATCGTTGAAAGTCAGGAAGTGGTGGCGGGAGCATCCCAAACCTCTCAGCTAGCTCAGCCCAGAATGGAGCCATGTTGTTAATATACGCTTCCATTTTCTTCATTTTCTTGGAGGAATTTTGTGAAGTAACATATGCTGCATAATCATCATCATGAAGCGTTACTCGAACGCTTTGTCCATTTCTCACCCGGACATCCAAACAGCCTTCCTTTTTTTACGCCACCGACTGCTACCTCCCATATCTTACAACCAGGATCTGAAACAGCATCACATCCAGGGTGCAAAACTGCATTAACAGGAGCTGCTGGGTCTAAGCCGTTCACTTCACGCAATTCTTTTGCGTACACCTCCTATATTGACAATAAAAACTAGTTACCAGATGACCATATCACAATAATACACACATAAGACTTCTCAATGCTCATCCATTGACCATGAAAGTAGTTAGAAGATAACTATATCTCATTAATACTAATAGCCTTTTCATAAAATAAGTAAACCAAGCAACAAATTTGAAAGATGGAAATTAATGTTATAAAAAATGTAAAACTAATTAACAAACATCCATCTAATAGCACACCTTAGTCACTGTAATCACAATCCAGTTGAACACCCATATAATCATAATTCACATCAGACCTTATCTTTCATTTCTTAGCTTATACTCCCTCCGTCCCAAAATGATGTTCACACTTTTTGTGTCATTACTACGAAACAACTTTGAGTAATAATTTTAGGTTGATTTAATAATCAACCTAAATTTGCTCAAAGTTCTTTTCTAGTAACTTCAAACAAAGTGCGAACATCATTTTGGGACGGATGTAGTAACTAAGTACAACCATATCCTTGCCCAACAATATTTATTTCAGGTGCTAAAAGAGACTAAATAGAAAAAAAGAGACTAAAAAACTTAACAACATCCATTTGATATCACAACACATATACACAAAAGGCCAACTTCACATAAGTTCAGAAAACAATTTCCATTTTCAGACAGAATGTTCTAGCAAATGGGTCATAACCATCCCTTCTACCCCCTTTACAAATTTTTCTGCATAACCCGAATTAACATAACCATCCCTATACATCCAATCTCTTTCATTATACATGTCTCCTTCAAAACCATTTACACCTATAAACATCATTCTAAACTGCATCAAGAAGTTGCACACAATAATCTCTAATAGCACACAATAATTTGAAATAAAGACTACACTATAAACTGTTGTAAAATGACTAAAAAATTGGTGCATAATAGCTCAAAAACAGCAATGAAATAGCTCAAAAACTGGTGCTAAAATAGCTCAAAAAACTGCTACTAAATAGCTTAAAAACTGCTAGAAAAATATCTTTAAAATTTCTGCAAATTAGTCAAAAACTGCTGCAAAATTAGCTCAAAAACTGCAATAAAAGAGATAAAAACAATTGAAAAAAGTGATGTAAACAAATTTTCATAATGCATATCAATTGCTAGTAAGACACCTCTATGTAGCCAATGTAGTTTGTACTCATAATAGAGATCACACACACAAAACAAGCCATTAGAAGGACTGTGTAACATTAAGCATTTTCTCGAACATTAAAGCACCACAAACTTGATAATAGCATAAAATTAGACCAGAAAATTACTGCAGCAAAATAAATAGAACAACCAGTTTAAACATTCTGCAAAATCTAAATAAGTGTGACTGCATACATATCACCAAAAGAACTGCAAAACAATACAAGGGTTGAAGTATTTATGTACCTGAATCGATCCTCGGTTGCGTTCTCCAGAGACAACGGTTCAAGTAAGTAACCTTTTTTATAGCTCCTTTTTTCTTAAGAAAAAAAATCTAGCTCTTGCTTTGGTGAAGAGCTACATATCCTGTAAAACAAAAATTTGAAATCAAACATTACATCTAAGTATTTTTGATTCGTGACTCGTGAGTCCCTTCTGCCTCAACAACATCAGAACACAAAAACTCGAAAATAAAATCAAATAAAATCACATTCGCTTATTGTAGTAGCTGAATTAGTAGAAAGCAAAAAATCAAGCCCTAGGTAGAGAGGGGGAGGGATTAGGCATATAAAATTAGAGAACAAAAACAAAATAAGATGAAGGGTAAGGATTTAGGGCATCTGAAATTGGGGGAACTAAAACAAAATTAGTTAAAAGGGGGATTTAGGACATGTGAAATTTGGATTTTTAGATAGATAAGAGACAAAGGGCTCGTTTGGTAACCCGTCTAAAGTAAGCCGTATTATTAGTCCTAGTATATTAATATACGTACTATTACTCATCATGATTAATAACCGTGTGCTGAATATAATGGCATTTGAACAAAATAGTACACCATTCATAGGGTGATCAGTCCAATTACCAATACGCTAACCTCCTATTTCCATCAAATTTGGCCACTGCAATGAAGGCCTCTGCAGGGGATTTGTTTAGGGGGAATGACAAAGAAACCCTCCCTGTTAGAAAACGGTCGCGTAAATACAAATTGGTGAGTGAGATTCCACTCACCGACTAACTTAATCAAATTAAATGAGGCACTTATGGTTTTAAAGACTAATCTTTTTAAAGAAAACAACATAAATCAGACCAGACTAGGTCCACTAGGATGTGGGAAACAGCCCAAGATGTAAACGCATACTACGTAACATGTGGATTACAATATTCCCATTTCAAGAAAATAAAAAAATAATAGCCTTGGTCACACCAGAAAGAGGCCAAAAGAAAATACAAATAATAACAATAATATTAAAATAAAAGGTTAACAGGATTTCTTCCCTTTGTTAATAGAATCCAACATGTGATAGATTAATAGCTTCATGTTGAAGATTACAGAAAAGGAGGGAATAGAAAAAAAAGAAAAAAAATGGGAAAAAGAAAAAGTAAATTGTGATAAAAAAAAAAAAGGAAAAAGAAAAGCACAACCCAATACTCACCTTTAAAGCAAATCCATAGCTTGTTTGGTTGCTGACCAAATTAACAACCTTTTGAATTCATAAAGCAGCCATAGCTTGTTTAATCTAGCTTTTTTTCTTAATTTAAACACTCTCCTTTCCCAGTAATCTTTGAATTCACGCAAAGAGGGCAAATCAATCTTAGACCTAGAAAAGGGATTTAGAATGAACATTTTGCAATCGGCGTCAACCATAGCCTTGGTCACACCAGAAAGAGAGAAGAATATCAATAGCCGGTGCTTAATCGGCCTACCAAATGACCCTAAAATCTTCAGAAGTATAGCAAGAGAAAGAGAGAGATGGAGAATCGTAGAAGAAACGAAGAGAGAAGAGATAGAGCGATTAAGGGCATACCTGTTCCTGTTGATGGATAACAAAGATGGAGGATTCCGACACCGATGGAGGAGTGGAGACGATGGCAAAGATGGAGGATTCCGGCACCGGTTGTAGAGAGAGAACGGGGAGGTGGAATTTGGAATGATCGAGAGAATAGAGAGAAGGGAGAGAACGATTTATGTCTAGATAGGTTTTATGAAAATAAAATATCCAGTATCTCCCCCTTTTTTGCGATTGATTTTCCATCGCTTTCTATAAAAAAATAAAAAAATAAAATAAACTTACTTTTATGCATAAGTATATATTTTTAATTATAAGCGATTATTAATTCAATCGCATACCTATAAAAATCCACCGCCTAAAAAATTTCACATCCCGCCACCCAACTTTTGTTTGGGCCGCCAAAATTTTGGACTGGCGCCTGGGATAAAAAAAAAATTGCGATTGGAGCTTATGCGATTGGTAGTTCAATCGCATAATCTATGTATATTGCGACTGCTTTAAAAGCCATCGCAAAATGCCATCGCATAATGTCATTTTTTTTGTAGTGTAATAAACAAAAATATCAATAAACAAAATTTGTCGAATCTTTTGGTTGGCTTGTTGAAGTTTGTTTTCCATAAAGACTAGAAAATATTTGTCATTGTTTGTGGATTACCTAAATTTGTAATCAAATCCATCTAGTCTTAAAACCACTCTCTGAAATCCCATTGTTACTCTCTCTTCCTACCTTCCTCTCTCTCTCTCTCTCTCTCTCTCTCTCAACTCAGTTTTCCAAAATTTCCCTTACTAATTTTCTGGCAATGTTGCCGTCAGTCTTAACATCACTGACAACACTTATAGCACTACGTGTTTTAAGGTTCATATTTTAATTTGCATAAATGCTTTTCATTTTCTTTCTTCATAAAAAATGAGAGAAAATGTGATGAACCGGTAATCATGCACATGTGGTGAAAGAAAGTGTTTCGGATTCTATTTTTAATGGAATTCATATTAAGGGAGAGTTTGATATCTAGAGCGAGATTGAAATGTTGATCCTATTAATGTTAGATGTTGAGAAAATGTTACAACATTTGATTTCATTTTTGAATGAGATCTTACATTAAAGAAGACTTTATTTTAAGAGGGAGATTGATCTAACTTTGTCTTGCAGGAACATCACATATTTATTTTGTGAAGAAATATGAAACTAAGGGGGAGATTGTTAGTGCAGAAATGTGGTGTTACCACAAGTGCTGCCAACAGTGTTACCCCAGACGAGATTTGTAATAGTTTCATCATTTATTCACAAAAAAGGGGAGAAAATGTGATGAACCGGTAATCATGCACATGTCGTGAAAGAAAGTGTTTCGGATTCTATTTTTAATGGAATCCTTATTAAGAGGGAGTTTGATATCTAGAACGAGATTGAAATGTTGATCCTATTAATGTTAGATGTTGGGAAAATGTTACAACATTTGATTTCATTTTTGAATGGGATCTTACATTAAAGGAGACTTTATTTTAAGGGGGAGATTTATCTAACTTTATCTTGCAGGAACATCACATATTTATTTTGTGAAGAAAAGTGAAACTAAGGGGGAGATTGTTAGTGCAGAAATGTGGTGTTACCACAAGTGCTGCCAACAGTGTTACCCCAGACGGGATTTGTAATAGTTTCATCATTTATTCACAAAATTATTAGGTATTAATATTTAATATTTGCTGCAAGTTTAATGTTATTTGTAGGTCCAAATAATCATTAAATGTTGAACAAAAAGATGGAGCTACAAACATGGGATTGGTTGAAGGAAATATTTACACATAAATGAAGATTTACGTGTGAAAATCTTGGAGAGAAAGAAAAGCTTGAAGACTCAGTCAATAAGCCTTAGGGAAAACGTGGGTACAAGGCCTGGAAGCATGGAGAGTACAAGAAAAAAGTGCACAAGAGAAGAGTGGTTGCTACAAAGTAGGAACCATGATCTTCTTGAGCCTAAAGATTAGGAAACACTCTCCAACAACCACCAAGATGATTTCAGCCATTTTGGAGTGCCCTCCACGTTTTTGGAGGCCTATATAAGGGCAAGAGCTGATCAAGATTAGAACACAACATACAACACACATCTGGAGAGAGAGCTCACATATTCTTAGACCATTGTTGCTAGTGATGTTATAAAACTCATTCCAACATCACAATCTAGTTCATGAATGAACTATTTGTTGAAGGCTAAATTGGTCTATGTCGCGCCCCAGACCCGTGGTCCTACTTGGCCCCACGCTCGGGACACGAGTGGAAGACGTTATAAAACACTTTTAGAAAATTTTTCGAAATATACTTTCATAAAGTTTAACAAAATCCACACTCAAAGTTTAAAGACTTCATTTAACTTTCAAACAAACTCTTTCACAAACGAAAGTACTTAGCCCGAAGGCTTACAAACTTTTATACAAATATACATACACCAACATTATCCAAAATAATGGTGTTACAAAATGATGAAGTCACGGAAACTCTACCCAAAAGGTATTACATCTATGTAATGTAGCCTTTACAAAACAAACCCCAACTCTTACCACTGTAACGTCCTCCCGTGCCAAACTGCCCAATCCCCTGGACTCGCCTTTATCTAAAACAGTAAACAAATAAAGGGTGAGAATGAATCTCAGTAAGTTACTAAAATGCAACTACGTTTCATGCTATAATGATAAGTATAACGAACAATATCATAAGCATCACATAGCACATAGCATGAGAGGCAAAGCCAACTCATAATATCACACATACAACGATGTAACACTCACAAGGATACTTAGTCAAGGTTTACCGAAAGAATATAACCGACTGGAATACCATTTAAGAAAATCATCTGAGAAAACCATCTGAGCAGTATAAATAGCTGAAGCCGAGATCCCAAAAACCAAACCATAACCATAAGAACCAAAGTAACAACCGGGAAATATGACATAAAGTCATAACCCAAATGCTCAATCGAGGGAGCTAACTCATCCCATACAAGGCCAATCTGGACTGGGGAAAAAAGGCCCAGTGGACAAGCCTTATAGTGAACTTGGCTGTGTGCCACTATAATTCTTTCCACCTTCACTCGATTAGAAAAAAGGTCCAGTGGAAAAGCCTTATAGTGAACTTGACTGTGTGCCACTATAATCCTTTCCACCTCCACTCGATAACACAAAACTAGCTGGACTTTCAAACAAAGCACTGTAATAAATACTTGCTTAAACAACAACCGGGGGCAATGATTCCAAAGTAGGGAACCAATCCAAACACATCACAAGAAGCACACAAAAGAATCACTCATAAGAGTTCCCAATAACATTGACATTTAAGTCATAAACACAACCTTGTACACATATGAAACCAAATCATCATCTACCATTTTAGCTTCCCAAAATACTTATCTAGACACCCTAGACTAGGACACAAAACCTAGCCCAAGATTGGGTCCTAAACCAAGTCAATGAAACAATTTATTTTCTTCAGCAACAGTGGGCACCCGCCCGCCCTCATCTTGGGCGACTGCCCAAGAGCCTTGTTTTAAAGATTCACCTTTCAGTAGTTCTGGGCGCCCGCCCGACCCCATATTGGGCGACCGGCCATAAGCTCTGCCAGGCCAAAAACTGCACACTTTTTACTCCTTTCGTTTCACCATCCCAAAAGTACAACACTTACACACTTAACGTTTATAGCCTTACTAAGGCTACCAAATATCAGTCCCAAACAACTCTAACACTACTTTGAACCCAACCAAACCAAATCCACCAAATACTCATTTTGTCCCAAAATTACAAGTATCACAAATAAATTCTTTTCACAATAATTTCACCACATATAACATATACAACATATATATGACCATTTTAACATTTAAGGGGAATTAGTAACTTACCTATTTCTGGAAAAAGTATCGCAGAAATATGTTTTGTTCGGGTAGAAATGACCTATTCAATGCCCTGGTCATTTTTATATAATTAGATTTTAAAACGGAGAAATAATTAAAAAGATATAAATCGAAATAGGTTGAACTTACCTTTTTCTCCTAACCCTAGGAAGAACGAGAGAGAATGTTCTGGGAAAAATATGAATGCAAACATAGAGAAAGAGGGAGAAAGAAGATAAGTTATAAGATTTTTTGCCTCATTTTTCTACTTTTGGTCACCTAACTTTCATTTTTAACACTTAAGCCCCTGAACTTATATTTTTACAAAGGACCATATAGTTTCAACTTAACCATTTAACTCCTTTAACCATTATTACTACTAACTAAGTAAATAACACATTTAATCATACAATATGTGCCAGTCATAAAATATGATGCAACACATAAAATGCACATATAAGTTCAAATTAAAATCCCAAAAAAATATAAAATAAATAGGGACGGGTTTTGGGGTCGTTACAATCACTCCCCCTTAAAGAAAATTTCATCCCGAATTTTAGGATAACTTACCAAACGAATCAAACAACGAAGGATATTTACTCTCCATTTCATCCCGAAGCTCCCAAGTAGATTCTTTCACATTATGATTTCTCTATACAACTCTAACAAGAGGAATACTTTTAGTTCTCAATTCTCGAATTCTAGAATCAATCACTTGAATTGAATGCTTCTCCTAAGACTTACTCGATTCAATATTCTCTAAAACTTTAGACATACATGAGAAGAATCATAAACATATTTGCGTAGCATCGACACATGGAACACATTATAAACCTTGTCAAGAGAAGGAAGTAACACAAGATGATAAGCCCAATCTCTAACTCTTCCCAAAATCTCAAAAGAACTGATATATTAAACAAACTCCACGAGAAGTAAAGGTATATCCCACGAATCAGAAAAGTCAACTGAACAAGTTCTTAACATGTCCTCAAGAATCTGAATGGTTCTTCCTAACTGACCATCTGTCTGAGGATGAAAAGTCGTTCTAAATCCCAATTCTGAATTCGAAGCCTTCTGAATTGCTTACTAAAATCAAGATGTAAATAAGGAACCCATATCTAATACCATGCTCGTAGGCATCCCATGAAATCGAACTATCTTCTGAACAAATAAGTAACAACTGGAATTATTATTTATACCCTCAAAATAGATAAGGTGAGGAAACTTGGTAACCAATCCGCTATCAATCAACATCATTGTTCTCAACTATTCAGTGTAACTCCTTCAATGAAACCTTTCGCAATAGATTCATATCCACTCAGAAATCTCAAAGGCTTCTCACAAACCAACTGATCACTGATATTTTACTTCCAGATTATTCGCAGCTTAAGGACTTAGTTGAATGCTTAGAATTTCTCGTGTCAAACAAATCAAATGCAACTCTTCAAATTTATCTCAATACTCTACATTTACTCGGATTTATAATTAAATTGGTCTTGTGTATCTCTTCAAGTACTTGTAGTTGAATTCCGTTATGCATGTTGGTTCCACTAAGTGTCGACTACATACTCTGCTACAAAAGTTAAAGTTCCATCACTAGCAACGAACAAAATCGTGTTGTCTATCATCGTTCATTCCACTAGTAATTTTTCTATAGTTTAAATCATTCAATAGAGTAGAAACTTAAAGCTTTCACAATCGCAAAATCATCACATTGCATTGTCTCAAGTGTAGCTCTCCTGAAGAAAATGATTACTTCAACTCTTATGGTCGGTAGACACTTCAAATATGGCTCTACAAAAGTCATTTACTAATGTAATGAATGTATAATCGAAATCAACCTCAAGTTATGGTGAGGATAACTTTGTTCATAAGGAATCAATCTTCTCGAAGCGTACATAATTGCCATACAATTCTGAATGGATAAACATCTCAATCACTCTTCGAGGCATCACCATGAATAATGAGTTGATTAGATCCACTATAATGGTAAAACTCGACATATCCACTAGAAAATAGTAACACTGATCATATCCTCTAGATAACTGTAATACTAGTCAAATCCACTAAGCAATATAAATGCTGAAGTTGTTATTAACCCTTGTTTCAATAATCAAAACTCATTACACACTTATCAATCCATCGAGGAAGTATATCTTTCTGTGTCAATTAGTTAACAGTGTAGCTACCTTAGAAACTCATCAATAAATCTCTAACAATATCATGCCAATCCCAACAAGCCACGTACATACTGTTGCTTTCGTAATTAAACGACCAATATCTATGCCTGTATTGAAACTTCCTCAAAATAATATATCCGCTAATAAGAGACATAATACCTTGATTTCACAACCCGTTGCTTCTCTCAAGCAATCCAATTATGATTACAGATATAATTCAAATACCACTGGAGCAATTGTTAATTCAAACAATATAACCACAGATTTACGATGCCCATACCTGGTATGAAAAGCCGTCTTAGAAATATACCCATCTCAAATTTTTAACTGATAATAATCACTTCAAGTCAAACACTGAATAAACCACTGATCTCTAAAGTTGATAAAATATATCACCCATAGAAGATAACAAGTAATGATTCGCTATAGTCACCTGGTTGAGCTTTTTGTATTTAATATGCACTCGTAAAGTACTATATCTTTTTATACTAAACAATACTGATGCATCCCACGTAGATATACTAAACGTGATGAATCCCTTATCAAGAAATATCTCAAGCTGAATCTTCTACTCCTTTAACTCAACCGATGTTATAAGTATATTAAACTAGATATTAGCACTATAGCATTGTACTGTAACAACTCAATATAACCCAATTTTCTCCTCAAGTAACATTTACTACTCAATAAAGAATATATCTGAGATCTCACAAAGAAAAGATCAATCCTCCAATTTAGATGTAGACGTTCCACTACCAACCACGTAAACTAAACACCCGGCACAACCTTCTAATAACAATTTTCAGACTTTAATGCATAAATAACATGAATGCCCAATACATATATCTACCATGCTTAATTAAAGCACACTAAAATATAAAACTCCACCATAATAATATCAAAATCTTGCTATGGCAAAATAACTAAACCAGCAAGTAAAACATGCTCATAAATTTGCACATCATAAGTGCACAACACTCTATCAATCACAAAACACTCCCCTTAGTATAGACACCTCTAACACATAAGGTAGAGACTCAAAAGACAAATGCAACCGAGAAGCAAAATGCACAGACACATAAGAATGCGAAGAACCAGGGTCTATAAGTGCTCGTGCTCTCAAACTAGACACAAAAATCATACCTCCAATCACATTAACAGAATCGGAGATATGTTGTTGATTGATGGCAATATCACGATCCTGCACCTTAAGCTTCCCTGAAGAATCCCTCTTCTGGCACTGAGAAACCTGACAACACTTCCCAATGCCTTATTCTTCATTCTTGGACAATCCTTCTGAAAATGACCCAACTGACCACATCTCATACATTTACCTTGCTTCTTCCAACATTTCTCCTCCAAGTGTCATTCCCTCCAACAATAACTACATACTCGTTTAACTTGACTTCTGATTTTCTGTGGTCCTTGAGAAGATCCTCTAAGTTGCGAAGATGTACCCTGAGATCCTCTATTATCGCCATACTGATGTTGTGGTTTTGGCTGTCCTCCTTGTCTTGTCACATCTGAAGCTTCAACCTTGCTTTTACACTCAACTATGTCGTTAATTGCTTTCATTGCAGTTTCAAACATACCTTGTGTAAGTACCCCACTCTGAAATTGACCTACTTTAGAGGAATTCTTGGTACTATTGAGGGATAAACCAATGGGACAGGACCTCACTAAGATAAACCTGATATTCCAGGACTGAACTGGAATTAAACTTGGAAAAATCCAGAAGCTCGCCAAGTCGAGTCGTACGGATGGTTTGGGCACATGAGGTCCCTATCCGTACGGCTACTTTGGTCACCCTCAGCCTCTATATATTGAACCCCATGCTGATCATTTGAGGGGGGGGGGAACAACATAAGAAGGATTACTCTGTCAAAATCACTGCAGTAGTGTGAGAGAAGAGTGAAACAAAGAGTGAAAGAGAGAAAGGAAGATTGGCTAAACCAAAATAGGTAAAGCCACCTTCTCCCCCTCCCTTCTCTTCATCTATAACTCTATTTTCTCTTTGATCTTTGTTTAAGTTTATGTTAATCTTTATATTACTTGCAAGACTTGTCCATTCAAGCACTTTTACATTACTTACAAGACTTGTCCATTCAAGCAACTTTACATTTATGCAAGACTTGTCCATTCAAGCAAATATACATATATTATTCTATATTTCTCTTGTCCAAGCGCCCTCCATGCCTTCTGTGGAAGAGGTTCAAACCTAGATGATCATGGCTTGTTGATTGTCATTTACATTCTTGTCTAGTTGGAATGAGGCTTTTGTTGGCAATAATGATCATTTGGATGATAAAGTTTCCATCTTTATCATCCAACATTGATCTAGCTCTAAAGTCCCCTTTGGGGTTATAAAGATTCAATCTTTATGTGTTAATTTGACCCTTTAAAGGTTAATAAGTCATAAAAATGCCATCTTGGGGATAAAGTTTCAATCTTTAATCACCAAATAGTCAATTTTGGCCCAAAGGGCATGTTCATCAACTTTTCTCAATTTTCTCCAAAGATTGCTCATAATCACACCCAAACACTTGTTTTGGGGACTAAGTGATGATCATTTGGCATAGGAATGTTGTATTTAAACTTATAAAGTGTTTTAAATAAGCTTGAATCAAAACAGTTCTGTCCAGTTTCAACAGAATATTCTGTTTCTGCTCTGAAACTGGACTGTTCTTGACTGAACTGTAAAATCTCAGGAAACTGCTTGTATATCCATACGGCTATGTTGGGAACAGGGGGAAAAATGTATGTTTTGCCCTCTGATCCCTATTTTCTTAACAAACAGACCCTTTCAGTTAAGTTTTCCCAAACAAAACCAATAACAGAAACTTTTCCGTTAAATACACACACCCACATGCACATTTTCAAACTAACACGGGAGACTCAGTTTTTTCCGAGGCACTTTGGGTGAACCGCAAATATGTTCTTCCTAAAGTGTAACCTGACCTCCGAACTCACATTCTCTAACCATTTTCATTTGTTTGGTTTAAAATTAACAAATGTGGCGACTCCGTTTCGTTTTCGTTAGGAAAGTTACCCGTGTTTGGCATTTCTTCCTCGTGCGAACCATCACTTGTTTCGCCCTGAGGGATGGGATCCTTACACCTTGGAACATCATTCGCACCTCTTCTCTAACATTACCCTGCCCTGAAGGCCCAGACTGATCTCCTTCTATCCCAACCATTTCAATAAGTACCTGCATAAAACCCTCAACGTTACTCATTCTCTACACAACTATCCCCCTAGGTCACATAGTCATTCTAGACCATCTACAACCTATCTCTGATACCAACTGTCACGCCCCAGACCCGTGGTCCTACATGACCCCACGCTCGGGACACGAGTGGAAGACGTTATAAAACACTTTTAGAAAAATTTCGAAATATACTTTCATAAAGTTTAACAAAATCCACACTCGAAGTTCAAAGACTTCATTTAACTTTCAAACAAACTCTTTCACAAACGAAAGTACTTAGCCCGAAGGCTTACAAACTTTTATACAAATATACATACACCAATATTATCTAAAATAATGGTGTTACAAAATGATGAAGTCACAGAAACTCTACCCAAAAGGTATTACATCTATGTAATGTAGCCTTTACAAAACAAATCCCAACTCTTACCACTGTAACGTCCTCCCGTGCCAAAGTGTCCTATCCCCTGGACTCGCCTTTATCTAAAACAGTAAACAAATAAAGGGTGAGAATGAATCTCAGTAAGCTACTAAAATGCAACTACGTTTCATGCTATAATGATAAGTATAACGAATAATATCATAAGCATCACATAGCACATAGCATGAGAGGCAAAGCCAACTCATAATACCACACATACAACGATGTAACACTCACAAGGATACTTAGTCAAGGTTTACCGAAAGAACATAACCGACTGGAATACCATTTAAGAAAATCATCTGAGAAAACCATCTGAGCAGCATAAATAGCTGAAGCCGGGATCCCGAAAACCAAACCATAACCATAAGAACCAAAGTAACAACGGGGAAATATGACACAAAGTCATAACCCAAATGCTCACTCGAGGGAGCTAACTCATCCCATCCAAGGCCAATTGGACTGGGGAAAAAAGGCCCAGTGGACAAGCCTTATAGTGAACTTGGCTGTGTGCCACTATAATTCTTTCCACCTCCACTCGATTAGAAAAAAGGTCCAGTGGAAAAGCCTTATAGTGAACTTGACTGTGTGCCACTATAATCCTTTCCACCTCCACTCGATAACACAAAACCAGCTAGACTTTCAAACAAAGCACTGTAATAAATACTTGCTTAAACAACAACCGGGGGCAATGATTCCAAAGTAGGGAACCAAGCCAAACACATCACAAGGAGCACACAAAAGAATCACTCATAAGAGTTCCCAATAACATTGACATTTAAGTCATAAACACAACCTTGTACACATATGAAACCAAATCATCATCTACCATTTTAGCTTCCCAAAACACTTATCTAGGCACCCTAGACTAAGACACAAAACCTATCCCAAGATTGGGTCCTAAACCAAGTCAATGAAACAATTTATTTTCTTCAGCAACAGTGGGCGCCCGCCCGCCCTCATCTTGGGCGACCGCCCAAGAGCCCGGTTTTAAAGATTCACCTTTCAGTAGTTCTGGGCGCCCGCCCGGCCTCATATTGGGCGATCGCCCATAAGCTTTGCCAGGCCAAAAACTGCACACTTTTTACTCCTTTCGTTTCACCGTCCCAAAAGTACAACACTTACACACTTAATGTTTATAGCCTTACTAAGTTTACCAAATATCAGTCCCAAACAACTCTAACACTACTTTGAACCCAACCTAACCAAATCCACCAAATACTCACTTTGTCCCAAAATTACAAGTATCACAAATAAATTCTTTTCACAATAATTTCACCACATATAACATATACAATATATATATGACCATTTTAACATTTAAGGGGAATTAGTAACTTACTTATTTCCGAAAAAAGTATCGCAGAAATATGTTTTGTTCGGGTAGAAATGACCTATTCAACGCCCTGATCATTTTTATATAATTAGATTTTAAAACGAAGAAGTAATTAAAAAGATATAAATCGAAATAGGTTGAACTTACCTTTTTCTCCTAACCTTAGGAAGAACGAGAGAGAATGTTTTGGGAAAAATATGAATGCAAACACAGAGAAAGAGGGAGAAAGAAGATAAGTTATAAGATTTTTTGCCTCATTTTTCTACTTTTGGTCACCCAACTTTCATTTTTAACACTTAAGCCCCTGAACTTATATTTTCACAAAGGACCCTATAGTTTTAACTCAATCATTTAACTCCTTTAACCATTATTACTACTAAGTAAATAGCACATTTAATCATACAATATGTGCAAGTCATAAAATATGATGCAACACATAAAATGCACACATAAGTTCAAATTAAAATCCCAAAAAAATATAAAATAAATAGGGACGGGTTTTGGGGTCGTTACAGTCTAGGCTTTTGATTGTGATGTGAGTGTTATTTCTTTATTGAAGGTCTTGTATCTAGCACATTTTGTACTCTTATTTCCTTTAGAGGATATGAGTTGTTTAGACTTTGTACTTAAGAGAAATACTTCTAGTGAAAGTTTTTTTTTTTGCCATGAGGCTACCACAAGTTATATATTTATATAACTTGTGAAAATATTAACTCTCTGTCTCAAATTTCCACTGCAAACTCGTTTTGAAAATTGTTTTAACTCGGGTGTGTGCGTGTTGTCTGAAGTGTTATCGTTGGACTGCCAACACCTTTGATAACACTTTATAAAACCCAAGGCCATTGACATTTTTACGTAGTATTATTTTTTTAAAAGTAAATACTGATATTTAATCAACCGTCTGCGGCTAAAATGGAACAAATCTATAGAAAAGAAGTGATGACTTAAAATGAAATTGTGCCTCAATCTTGCCATAGGGAGCTAATGTTGCCAACCATATTAATTGAAGTGAGACACCTTAGCCCCCTCACCTCCAAATTGAAACCATGTAAGGGCATCACAAAATCTTGGGAAAAACACGTTTTCTTAATTGTGTTTTAGAAAGAAAAAAAACGCGGTGGCATTTTTATAAATATGTTTCTTTAAAAAAAACGTGCAGTGGCATTTTATAAATAATTTGAACTTCGTAACGGTTCTGGATATAATTATAAAAATTTCTGGATATAAGATTGACAGCCAGAACCTTTGAAAGTGATAGCCAGAAAGGTCATTTTTGTAAATAATCGGAACTTCTCAACAGTTCTGGATATCAATATAAAGCCTTCTGGATATGAGATTGATAGACAAAACTTTTGAAAGTGATAGCCAGAAGGGTCCTGGATATCAATATAAAACCTTCTGGATATGAGATTGATAATTAGAAGGTTTTTTTCTGATTTTTTTAGAGTAACAAAAGTGTTAAGAGATAGCCAGTGACAATGTTTAGGATGACCAGTTGCTTTGTTATGAAGGTCCAGTGAGTGTGTTGAGGACCAATAGATGATTTTAAAAAACACGTTTTTCCTAACCACTAAGAAAAATGCGATTTACAGGAGACCAACTCTAGGGCATAGGGTAGGAAATACTCCTTCCATCCCAGTTTCATCCCAGTTTAAAGTTTTTATTTTCTTTTTTAGTTTGTTTCAGATTAATGTATTTAGTTGTTTTATTATTTAAAATGGATAATAGGACTCACTTGTCATTTTTACAACAAAAACTCCCTACTCACTTTCTCTCTCTTAATTTACTTTTTATACAACATTTATTTATTTTTTTAAAGTCAAACTAAAAATCTTAAACTAGGACAAGGAGTGAAGGAGTATGATTTTTTGAGTTTGATGGGTTTGAAATAGTTGGGACCCATGAATGTAAGATGGCCCAAACTTGTCTTGGGAATATTGGGACAAGATTAGGAGAAGTTGGCCTTGGGTGGGCAACCTTTGTTGGGGCAACCCAAAGCATATTTCCCCACCAAAAAGAACAGAAAGAAACCCTTAAATAGACAGCCTTGTTGCCATGTGCATTAATTTAAGAGCAACATTCCAAAATAACAACCTTCTTTGTGCCCCTCTTTCTCAAGCCATCTTTTCGGGAACAAGCTAGGGTGATGACATATTCTCTTTCAAGTTTTAAACCATAAACTCCTCCTTTCCCTCACTTTCATACTTCGCCATTAGCTAGTATTGATCATTTAATTTTGGGTAAATTACAAAATAGGGCCTAAAGTCCTCGGACTGGTGTCAGGTTGGGGCCTGACGTGCAAAATATGGTTTTTAACAGTTTTCGGTAGAAAAGTCAGTTAAGTCACATGTGATTTGCATGTGATTGACGAAATGGATCAATTTGAAATGAGAATCAGTTCTTAAGGGATTAAATGTAAATACTTAAGCTTAAAGTCGCAAAATATGAATTTTCAAATTTTAAATTAAAATTTTGAAATAAAATAACTAATATATTAAAATTTATTTTAATTATTTTTAAATATAAATAAACAAATTATTTTCGACAAAATAATTCTGACAATTTTTTTTCAAAACGAAATAAAAATATTTATATAAAAATTTTAAAATAAAACAACATAATTATGAATTTTCTTTGAAAAAATATTTTTATTTCCAGATTTACATCTCCGCTTCCAACCTCCCATCTTCTCCATCACTCTCGTCTCAAAATACCATCGACCACATCTCCATCAATTTAGATGGACAAAACTTATCAATTTTCTTTGAAAAAAATATTCTTGAAAAGAAATGATTATTTATTTAAATTTCAAAAATTATCAATTTTTTTAGAATATAGAATATTTTTATTTAGGTCTGAACAAAAAAAAATTATTTATTTATGTTCAATTTTTTTGTTCACGACCCTTTTATTTATGGAATTTTTAATAAATCCTTAAAAGGAAAATCAACTTCAAACTAACTAGTACGTTAACTTTCATTGACTGTGTCGTTAAATTTTAACTGGCGTTAGAAAAATAGGTCAAATTGAAAACAAAACTAAAATACGCAGGTCACATTTGTTGTTTATGAAGTACGCATGTCACATTGACTACGCCCAAATAGTATGCAGGTCAAAATGGCTAAAAAAATCCTTTACACTCACAATACTTATTGAGGTAGTCTCTCGTGAGAATACCTAGATCCGTCTCATAGAAGAGATGGGTCGGCCCATGACCCGTGTACAACATTCTCCGCGAAGCGTAGGATCCTAACTCATGCTCCACTCAAAATCTGTCACCTGGCAGCGACCCAATAGCCCAAAAAAAATTTGCCAGAAAAAAAAATTCGTTTTTTTTTTAGTTTTTATATATAGTTTTTTAGTTCTTTTCGTTTGCCAAAGTAATACTTAGTATAACTAAACGTAACAACGGTGTTACTTATAAAGTAACATTGTTTATAAGTAAACGTAACACCAGTTTTTTTAAAAAACATAGCTCATTTTACTCATCTTTCAACTGTAATACTAACTATAAATACGTGTAACACTAACAATAACTAAATGTAATTATCGTTGTTATACTGAAATGTAATAGTGTTTTTCCATCATATTTTTTATTTTTGAGTATTTTGATTTTATTTTTTGAAAGAAAGTAACATTTGAAAAATAACAACTTATATACATGAATGTAATTATTTGTACAAGTAAATGTAACACTTTAGTAGATGAAATTGTAACCGATTTATATAGATAATGTAATACTTTTACATGTATCATGATAAATTGAACCCATTGTAACTTATAAAGAAACATTTTTTCTCCGGTATCTTCTAAAAACTCTTTTAGGATCATTATGGCACTAGTAGCATCTTTTGATCTTGAGCTTTATTAAATGGATATAAAGACAGTTTTCCTTAATGGAGACATTAATGATAACTGATTTTGATCAAACTAATCAATTAGTTTGTAAACTTAAGAAATCCATTTATGGGCTCAAACAAGCTTCTCGCAAGTGGTACTTAAAATTTAATCAAGTTATTATTTCATTTGGTATTGAAATGAATCTTGGTAAAAATTGTATATACCATAAGTTCAGTGGGAGTAAATTTATATTTTGGTCTTATATGTGGATGATATTTTGCTTGCTAGTAATGATAAAACCTTCTTAAGGAGACCAAGATATTTATTTCCCGAAATATAAGGTCTTGGTGAGGCATCTTTTGTATTAGGAATCCATATTCACCGTGATCGCTCACGAGATGTCTTAGGATTATCACAAAAGGCCCTTATGGAAAAGGTATTACAAAATTTTAGCATACAAAACTGTAAACCCCTTGACACCCCTAATTTAAAGGAGACAGTTTAGTCTCAAACAGTGCCCTAAAGGTAATTTTGAATCCAAGTATATGAAAAATATATCTTTTGCATCAGTAGTATAAAGCTTAATGTATGCGTAAGTCTTGCATTTATTGTTGGGATGCTTGGTCAATACCAAAGCAATCCGGAAGAGAACATTAGGTAGCAGCCAAAAGAATGATAAAGATATTTACAAAAACACTAAAGACCTACGTGCCTATATATTTGAAATCGGATCATCTTGAGATCATTAGGTATTCCGATATTAGTTAAATTATATGGCTGCATAAGTTTATTAAGGGACTGCAAGTTGTCAACAAGTGTCGAAAGACCTCTTAAGATTTATTGTGACAATCAGGCGCAGTCTTACAGCAACAAGAGTTCATCAAAGTCTGAAGGATATAGACATTAAGTTTCTTGTTGTAAAGGAAAATGAACAAATAGAAAAACAACGTATAGAAACAAACTCCATATTAGCGGATCCGTTTATGAAAGCGTTATCATCTTCAATGTTTCACATGGGTGTAACAATCTTGATAACATTTAGTATAGTGGGAGTTTTGTGTTGTCCTTTCATTAATTGTTCTCTTATTTTAAAGTTTTGATCACATTTGGTTAAATTGGACTAGTTGGAAGAATATGGATATATTCATCATGTTCCATGCTACACATCTACACTTTTGATCTATGTCATTTAGTTGTATTTGTACACGTGATTACTGTGGGTTTAGTTGCGAATCAATTACAACGTCTGCCCCTTTAGTCCTTATACTTGGATGACTAATGGACGAGATTGTTATAGATGACAACAAAGTGCGCACATTTGGGTTGTCATTTGTATTATATTTATGATTTTAAAGGAAAGACTTGTTTTGCAACCCAAGTGGGAGATTGTTAAAACATGGCTTGCATTACAAGTCATTTAGCTTTTCCATACATGAAATCATACCTATAATGTTAATATAAAGTGTAGTCAATAATAATAATGTGTAGAATTCCTGAAATGTAATTTATCTATTTATGATGGGTAAAATGGTAAATTAACATTGCTTAAGAATGAATAGGTGTGGTCCCTAAATGAAGTGTCACCATGTTTACTATTTAAAGGCCTTTCCATCAAGCCTAAAACATACTACATTTCTTGCTCTCTCAACTAAATAATCTTCATTTTGTTTGGAAGACTTTGAGTGATTAAGAAGACACTCATCATTTAGAAGATCCATTCTCCTACATCTTCTTCTTGTTCTTCATTTCCCCCTAAAGTCAAGAACATGGATTCAATAGGTATATCTCGCTTCCGCCTTCAACTTCTTCCCCAATATTATTCTGAATATGAGTGTGGCATTCAGGGATCATAAATTGTACCAACAGTTTGATCAACTGGTTGGCCGGAATTGATCATGATGATGATCGTGATAATATTTTCTCAAATAGTCAGGCCTCCTAAATCGGAGGCTCTGATACCATGATAAAATATGGAGAACGTATAAGATAATTTCTTTGTTATTCCGTCTCAAAGTTTACAATGCTAGAGACTCATATTTATACTTAAAAATATGAGTCCTAATTCCATAAGGATTCTAAAAGATCTCATAATTCTAATAACATATCTATTTCTATAGATGCCCCGGGGAACCACGGCTTGGCTAGAGCGCGTGAATTACCTAGGATATCTACTTGATTTTAAGAGTCGCCACCCACGTTTTAGAGGAACGCGAGAAAACCTAAGAAAATAGCTTTTTTTGTTGATTACGAAACCAAAGATTCTTGAGATGAGGGGTTCGGGGGTTAGGTGACGGAGTGGGAAGTATTTAAACACCCACTCCGCCCCGCTTACGCGGGTCTTGCTACTTTTGGTGTTCTTATATTTACATGTCCTTCAATTGATAAAATATGCTAACAACTACAAAGTAAAGATAAGGGGAAAATGAAAGCTAAATGATTTTATTGATTGAGTGTCTAATGATTACATGTTGAATATTTGCTAAACAATTACATTAAGAGTTGAAATATAATTAAATTAATGTTGGAATGTTGGGATGTAACCTTGGCCAAACTTCAATATTGAAGTGGCCTTTTGGTTGTATCCCTTTTTATGGAGATTGCATACTAGTAGGACACAAATAAAATAAGAGAATAGAAAAGTTGTACCTTTAGAAAAGGGACTTTGAACTTGGACTTGAAAATGGTGTTGTTGTAGGGAAATTGTTGGTTCCAAAGGGCAACAAGGGTATGAAAAATAGCTAGAGGGGGGTGAATAGCTGTTTTAAAATTCTTTTCGTACCCTTGATAAACTCAATTGCAAATGCGCACTTTATCAAGTAAGCGTTATGAAATGCGCCTAAGTGAGTGAGTGAAATGCACAGCGGAATTTAGTAATGTATAAAGGCGCAAAGTATGATAAAGGGGGCGCACACACACTCTAAGTATTTTGGCTCAAAGTGGGTGAAATAAGAAACTAAGGCAAATGAGATAACAACACAACACAATTCAGATCGATCAATCTACAATGAGTAAACAAGCAAATAGTGAGTGAAGATAATAACTTGAAAGCAAATGACAAGATAATAACACAAGCTATTTGGAGAGGTTCGATCAATGAAAGATCTGCGTCCTCTACCAAGATGGTTAGTCTTGGATTTCTAAGGGAGATCTTATATAATGAGAGAGTGTTACAAATTACAACTTTTGAGCTTCTACACTAACTCAAGATCTAATATTCTATGAATGAACAAATCCAAAACAATAACCGGTGTATCTCTAAAAGAAAGATCTAAGTGATCAAACTTAAAGAGGTGCGTGTGTGATTTTAGTATCAAGGCTCTTTAGATCTTTATGATTTAGAGCACAATGAAACTAAAGTGTTATAGCTTGAAGATCTGGGCTAAGGATGAAGATATGAAGATGTTCTTGAGAAATTCTGGAAAAACGAAAGCAATCTTCAAATCTTCAACAAATGCTTTGAGAGAGAAATTCTTGAAATTCTTAGCAAAACTCAGCAACTTCAAAATGTTGAAGTTATGGGGTATTTATAGTGAACTTAAAAAAACTAGCCCTTGGAAATCATTGTGGATAAGATGTGTTGTCGCTCGTTGATTGGAGCATGCATATATTATGGCCATTTTGACACTCAACATAAATGTGACCGTTGTGGACACGTGTCAACAGATTAGGCGCATATGCATCTTTTAACCACCGTTGGATCATTGGCGTAATTTGAATTCTCTTCAAGTCTTTGAATCTTCAATAAATCACTGAGTGTTGAATAAACACTTGGAGGCGTGTTGAGCCAAGAGGCGCATTGAGCCAAGAGGCGCATAGGATGTATGCGCTAAACCAAGGGGCGCAGAGGCGCGTAACATAGCTTATGAATAAATCCTTATGCGCGCGCTCTGAAGGGCGCATGGCGCGAATAAAGAAGGCGCATGGCGCGTGGCGCAGGAGGCGCATTGGCGCGGCTCAAACTCACTGAGTGATTTTTCTTGAATCTTGATCTTCTTGTCCTATTTCTAAGCCTTTTCTATAACAATGGACAACCTAAAAAATGAAGTATAAATACTTCTTACATGTGGGTCTAAAGTCCATGAAATAAAACTTAGGTGATGGATCAATCAAATCTAATAAATCCTATTACATTAAAATTGAGATATATGTGGGCATACCCAACAATCTCCCCCTATTTGATTGATACCATTACCTACTATATCAAGGACAAACATTATACTTGATAAAAACATGTTCAAATAAATAACTTTGATAAATCATGTCTCAAGTTAATGCACACACTAGTCCAAGATATAAATTTCTAATCTATTCCAAAAAGGATAACACAATACATATGGAAAGATCAAAACAACAGTTTAACACATTCAAAATGATATATGAATTTTAGTTTTGAAAAGTGTTTAAACCAAGTTTAAACTCAATGCATGAAAGTATGAAACAATTCAATATGATGCATATGAATTTAAACAATATTCATTGTTCTATAAACAAGGAGTTTGAGTAAACAAGGTTTGATAATAAGTGATGCATTGTTCTCATTAAAACTTGGGGTGTAGGAGTTACAGATTACAAGTTTTGAATAGAACAAAAACAAAAGGTGCTAAAACAAGTAAGCACTTAATCACTAACACAAAAGAGTAGTTTCTATCACAAAAGATTCTAATAACTTACAATCAAAAATAGAAACTAAGGGTTGTGAGGCGCGTCATCGTCCTTCAGCGATCTCTGAAACGGAGCGCTGAATCTGCTTTGCAAGCTGATGACTACGGTTCGCTAAGCCCTGAGTGTCAGTGACACTAGAGTGAGTGGCAGTGACACCGTCTCTGATGTAACTCAAGTGATTCACATTGATGTTTTGATACTCATCAATGGAGCGCTGAGTTATTTACTGCTGCTGCGAAATATTTTCTTCTAAGATTTAAAGATGAGCTTCAATGGCATTTTGAGCCGTGATAATGTCCGAAGAAATGTGTTCGGTGCGTCTATCTGAGATTGAGTGAGCAGCAGTGAAGTGAGTAACGACCAATTCTTTCAAAACATCAAACTTTGAAACTAACACATTCATGTTGGATTGAGACGCAGCAGACTGAGGTATGAATGTAGGCGCAGAAGATGAGGTTTGCGCCTGATCAGAATGAGGTTGTACCTGAGTCTGCGCCGGAGGAGGAGGAGCAGAAAGTTTGTCCTTGAGAGAATTCATCTCCCCCTTAATGGCAGCGATCTCTTCAGATTGATCAGTAAGCAATGAAGTAAGAAGCTCAAATTGAGACTTTATCTGCATCTGTCCTTGCTCTAAATTTGCTTTCCCCTGCTGCAAAGATTGAAGAATAGAAAGTACCTTGCTCAAATCTGGAGCAGATGGAGGAGGCGCAGGGGTTGAATGGGGCGCATCAGATTGTAGAGGCGCAATAGGAGATTTAGGCGCATGAGGAGGTGAAAGAGTAGGAGGCGCATTGTCATCTTCAGTTTCATCATCAACTATTTCCGTTGTGATTAGATCTGGTCCAGAAGGAGGTGGAGGCGCAACTGGAGAAGGAGTGCGCTCAGGAATGGTTTCTTGCTCCCCCTGAACTGGTTCATCTATGTTTGAAACATCATCGCCAAAAAGATCAGAATGGAGTTGTGCCTTGAACACTTTGGTCTTTTGAATATGGAGGACTGGAGGCGCATGGGGAGCGGGGGCGCGTTGAGTAGGCGCGCGCTGGGTAGGCGCAGGAATAGAAGGGCCTTTCTCAACATCAGCGCTTGAACCAGTGCCTTTCTTGCGCTCTAGCTTCTCTGACTCAGCAGCTTGCTTGGCTTGAAAATCTTCATCTCTTTTCCTTTGAGCCTCAAGTCTGCTGGCTTCCTGCTCTAGCCTTAGATCACGCTCTTCATCAGATTCAAATCTGGTGCGTTTGATAGGCGCACGAGGAGGGTCATCAACCACTCGTTTTCCTTTGCTTTTCTCTGCTCCTGGCAAGGGATCAGCGCGTTGAGTTGCGCTTGTCGTTACTGCGCTTTTCTTTAATGGTGCGCCTTTAAGAACTGGCGCATCATCTGATTCTGTTTCTTCATCAATTAAGCCTTCAACGGTTTTGATCTGAATTCCCTTGGCGCGCTTTGCAGGCTTCTTTCTGCGCTTTTTGAGATCCAAGTTCGCTTTCCCAAAAGTTGGAATATCATCAATTTTATACTCAGGATTCTCATTCAAAAATTTAACTAACTCAGGATAAGTTAGAAAAAGTTTTGTGAGAAGAAGGCAGTGAGAGCGAAACCTGGTCTTTCCATCACTCTTGTTCTTCACATACTTGTCAATCTGCTCACGCAATGTTTTGAACAAGATGTGAGGCCAGTGAAGCTTCTCCTTGGCCATGATGGCAGCTGTGTATTCCCATTGTTCCACCGTGAAACGGTTCACGTTCCCGGTTTTGAATACAATTGAAGTTCCCACTAAGTGCGCTATATGAGTCAAGAGTTCTCCACCCTCTCGAATTTCAGTGGTTTTGATATTATTTTGAAGTGTGGAAATATTCAGAAGAGAGGCAGCCATCCTGTTCTGATCGTCAATAGAATAAGTCATCGGACGCCCAATAATGCGATCGTCACCCGTAGACGGAAAACTGAGTAAGTGTCGAATCACAGACGAGGAGATATGGACGTCAATATTTTGAACGCGAGCCTCAATCCTGTAGTGAGTGCGTCCATTAACATCAATTTCCACTAGAACAGCAGTGGAAAAGAACTCATCCACGAGGAGCGGAGAATAAAAAGTCTGATCCATAGTGAACAAAGGGAGTAGACCAGCTACGCGCAAGGTTTCTATGATTTCTCTTCCAATAACTTCACCAGATAATTCTAACAGATCAAGAGTTTCTTCGAGTTTGAAATTTGCAAGGTCCTGAAAAAAATAAACATGATTGATTTTAGAAGTGACAGAGGCGCATAGAAACATAAGATGATCAAAGTAACATAGGCGCGTAAAGAATTGAGAGGCGCATAATAGAATCAGGCGCACAAAATCATAGAGATTCAAGGCGCATGATTGGATTAGGCGCATAAAATGTTAAAGGCGCATAGGGTTACAAGGCTCATATTATGGTTCTATGTAAATACTAAGGAAAAATTAAAACAACGAAATTTGACTAAGTACAAAGTTAGGCGCATAAGGTTTTAGGCGCAGAATGATTTAGGCGCATATACAAGTAGAGGCGCAGAAAGCATTCAGGAGCATAAAGAAATTAGGCGCATAATGATGTATATAGGCGCATATCGTGTGAAAATTTTGACTTAGTAAAAACACACAAAAACAAAATAACACGTATTCAAATGAAAGAAATGAGAATCAAAAAGTACAAATTTTTGAAAACAAGATAGAAAATTTTAAAGACCAAAACATGCAAGAATGACGAAGAACACGAAGAACGACCCTTGAATGCTCGAAGAACACCAAGAACACGAAAATCATGAAACTTCACCAAAACAAACAAATAATATATCAAAATGACCGCATGACAACGAGGAATCTAAATATGTAAACAAAAACATGAACAAATCAACAATGAAAGCACAATGAACAAAAGAAGAACCAAAAATTTGAAAAGTTTAGAAAACAAAAAATTCAGATTCCCAAAGATGAAAGCATTGATCGTAAAAATGTTGGATATAAAAGATTCGAAATCATAAGATGAACACAGCCCAACAAACGATATAGAAAACGGATCATCGAAACAAGAAAAATCAAAGAAAAACGAATCCGGGTTTAAAAAAAAAAAACGAAGAACACTAAAATGACGAAAAAGGAAAAAAATTCAGAAATAGGAGTTTAAGGGTTGAGAATTCATACCATTTCGTCTTGTGGAGATGTTGATGCTTTCTTAGGACCCATAAATTTATGTATATATATATATAGAAAATGAAGAAGAAAATGAGAGAGCAGAGAGATATAGAGAGTCGGGGAGAGAGAGAGACGAGAGAGAGAAAAGAGATAGAGTTGGTAAGGAGAGTGTAGGTGATGATGAATATATAGGTTAGGTTTAAAATTTTGCACAGATATGGAAAAAAATACAGTCAAAAATTTAAAAAGATGGGAAGATGAAAGGATGGCATTAATGAGGGGTTTTATGAAAGACGGCTCATCATTACAAAAAGGTACGGCGCATTTATGAGGGATATTTGGATTTGAAGAGCATTAAATGCTGAATGACACAAAGTACGATTGATGTGACATCTTGATTTTTGAAAAACTGTTCCACTTTCCCTTTAAGTGTATGAGCAATTTTGACTAATTTTTTTGTACAAACACCAAAAACATTTATTTTGGTGTAAGTTTGTGGTGCAAGAAATATATCCCCAGAAAATAAATTTTTTCGAAAAACGTAAAACGAGGGAAAAATTTAATTGCACAAGTACCCTTGAACAATTAAAGGAATGTCAAAAGACATAGATTCCTATAATAAATAAGAACAATCATACCTGGTACTTGTGAAACTTTAATGCGTTCAATCATTGAAATTAAATGTTTGAGCATTGAATGAGTCGCAATAGTTAATGCGCGCATGAAGGGGCGCATTATTCATCAAGACGCATTACTCATCAAGGTGCACAAAATGAATGATATAGATTGCATTACGTAATAGGCGCGCAGAGATGTTTGGGGGCGCATAAGCGTTTGAAGCGCATAAGATGCCAGGCGCGCATGATATGCATGGCGCGCAGGATATGCTAGGCGTGCAGGATAGTGAGGCGCGCAGGAGGTGCTAGGCGCATGAAATTTCCTTGAAACTTTGAAATGATTTAATATTTGAACCTAGTTTACTCATAACTCGACAAAACATAAAATCATTAGTATTGACAAAACTATATTGAATTTAGTTGAGTTCAAGCATACCCATTTCACCTCTAAAAAACATGAACCGTTTTGCGTCGAGTGATTTCGTTAGAATGTCGGCAATTTGATAGTCGGTTCCCACGTGTTCCAAATGTATATTTCCTTTCTCCACGTGGTCTTTGAGGAATTGATATTTGATGTCGATGTGTTTGGTCTTGGAGTGCATGACAGGATTTTCAGAAACCGCAATTGTTGATGTATTGTCGCAGTAGATGGGACAATTTTCTTCGATGATATCATAGTCCACCAATTGCTGCTTCATCCAAAGTATTTGACAACAACAACTTCCCGCAGCGATATATTCGGCTTCGGTTGTTGAGATAGATATAGAAGCTTGTTTCTTACTTGCCCATGACACAAGTCGATATCCAAAGAAATGACAAGTGCCACTAGTGCTTTTCCTATCAATTGAGCACGCTGCATAATCCGCATCTGAATAACCTACAAGTTTAAAGTTCGAATCTTTGGTGTACCAAAGTCCAAGGTTAACAGTGCCAGAGAGATATCTTATAATACGTTTCACAGCAATTAAGTGTGCTTCTCTAGGGTCGGATTGATAATGAGCACAAACACAAACACTAAACATAATATCAGGCCTACTAGCAGTAAGATAGAGGAGTGAGCCAATCATACCTCGATAGAGCGTTTGATCAACACGTTTACCTTTTAAATCTTTGTCGAGTTTGTTGCCGGTGGCCATTGGAGTATCGTATGCTTTGGCGTTCTCAAGTCCAAACTTCTTGATTAAGTCCTTTGTGTATTTGGCTTGATTGATAAAAATGCCTTCACTCATTTGCTTGATTTGAAGCCCGAGGAAGAATGTGAGTTCTCCCATCATGCTCATTTCAAACTTGCTCTTCATTAGTTTCTCAAAGCGCTTGCACAACAATTCATTAGTAGAACCAAATATAATATCATCAACATAAATTTGAAAAAGTAATTTATGACCATTATGTTTGGCAATGAAAAGAGTTGTAGATTTTACCGCGAGTGAAGCCTTTTTCGATGAGAAACTTGGATAGTGTATCGTACCATGCTCTTGGTGCTTGTTTGAGTCCATACAAAGCTTTCTGAAGTTTGTACACATGATTTGGAAATTGTGAATCTTCAAACCCAGGTGGTTGAGCAACATAGACTTGTTCTTGGAGTTCACCATTTAGAAACGCGCTCTTCACATCCATTTGATATAACTTGAAGTTCTTGTGAGCGGCGTAAGCTAGAAATAATCTGATAGCTTCAAGTCTTGCTACGGGCGCAAAAGTTTCATCGTAATCAATTCCTTCTTCTTGCCTATAGCCTTGTGCAACCAATCTTGCTTTGTTTCTTGTGATGGTTCCATTCTCATCCATCTTGTTTCTGAACACCCATTTCGTACCAATCACTCCATGATCATTTGGTCTTGGAACTAGAGTCCAAACCTTACATCGTTCAAATTGATTGAGTTCTTCTTGCATTGCAACAACCCAATTAGGATCTTGGAGCGCTTCATCAGCCTTCTTCGGTTCAATTTGAGAGATAAAAGCAGTGTAAGCATCAAAGTTTGTAGCTCTCCTTGTACGAACACCAACTTGTAGATCACCGATGATATTAGCAATTGGGTGACCTCTAACTTCATGAATTTCAGGAGGTAAGTTAGGTTGAGTCATAGTAACTTGAAGGTCTTCAATTGGTACATCTTCACCAGATTCAAAATCATCAAAATTTGGGGGTTGAACTGGCTCAGAATCGAAATTTGGGTTTACACCAGATGCAGCAGTAGAAATAGGCACGTGAGAGGAATCATGAGGCGCATCATTGGAATGAGGCGCAATAGAGGATTCACCAGGCGCATTATACATTGAATTAGGCGCATTTGATGTAGATGGATTTCCTTGTGTTGATAGATTCTGATTTTGAGTGGGCGCAACATAAATAGGAGCACCTGTATCATTTAGCTCAACAGAATCATCAGCAACATTTGGAGCCAAATGTGGCTCAAGGAGAGAATGTTCATCAAAAGTAACATGTACAGATTCAACTATCACTAATGTAGTTCTATTAAAAACACGAAAAGCTTTAGAGTGTTTGGCATACCCAACAAAAATACCTTCGTCGGCTTTGGCATCGAATTTACCTCTATGTTCGTTTCCGTTGTAGAGGATATAACATTTGCAACCAAAGATCTTGAAGAATGCAATGTTGGGAGTTCTACCACGCCAAAGTTCATACGGAGTCTTGTTGTGAAGTTTGTTGATGAGGGAACGATTTTGAGTAAAACATACAGTGTTGATAGCTTTTTCCCAAAAGTACTTAGGCAATTTTGCTTCAGCTATCATCGTCTTTCCCGCTTCAATCAACGTCCTATTCTTTCGTTCAACAACGCCATTTTGTTGAGGGACTCCGGCGGTTGAAAAGTTGTGATCTATCCCATGATCTTCACAATATCGAGCAACACCGTTGTTTTTGAATTCTGTTCCATTGTCGGATCGAATACTAACGATGTCTTCTTCTTTTTGGGTTTGGAGCAGTCGAAATAAGGTAGTGAGAATATCATAACAATCATCTTTTGTAATCATCATCTCCACCCATGTATATCTTGAATAATCATCCACCACAACTAGAGTGTACTTGTTTCTTCTAATACTTGCGGTGGTGACTGGTCCAAATAGATCAATGTGAAGCAGTTGCAAACATCTAGTAGTTGAAGGATTTGACTTGCTTGAAAATGACTGCTTCGGTTGTTTGCCAAGTTGACACGCGGCGCACTTTTTGTCATGATGATCAGCAACCTTGGGAAGTCCTTTGACAAGATTATTCCTGCTGAGTTTAGATAGATACTTGAAGTTCAAGTGACTTAAGCGCTTGTGCCACAGCCAACTATTTTCGTTCACATTTTTTGCTACAAAACAAAGATTAGTACTAGAGTTCATACTATGGAAATCAATAATATAAATATTTTTCTTACGATATCCCGTGAGTAAGATAGCTCCAGTTTTGCCATTCTTGATAAGACATTGCGTTGAAGTGAAATGGCATTCTAATCCTTTGTCGCATAATTGAGATATGGATAATAAGTTGTGCTTGAGCCCTTCGACGAGTGAGACTCTTTCAATGCACACTTTTTCTTGAGCTTTCCATATGCCACAACTTGACCTTTGTTATTATCATCAAATGTTACGGAGGGACCTCTTTCTTCATGGACATCTTCTAATAAGGATTCATCTCCAGTCATGTGTCTTGAACACCCACTATCGAGAATCCATTCATAATTTCTAGCTTTTAAAGATCCAGCCATGAAACAAAGAACCTGAAATATAGACATTTAAGCAGGTCCCCTTTATTCCTTTTGGGTCCTAGGGTTAGCAACTTTTGACAACCCACTCTTGCTTGACCTTAGGATTTTTACGTCCTTTGGCATTGGGAGTGAATCTCAAAAGACATTCCACTGCCTTGTGTCCTGAACAAGCGACCAATCACGTGAGTTTTCACAAACTCTTTACTTTTCTTAGGGGTGGCATTCTTCTTTGGGTCAGATGAACTAGCCTTAACAAAACCTTTCTTTTGAAATTTTGGAGCGCTTTTTCTTGGAGGGCACATAGGGCTAGGAGGCGCACGGCGATGAGGCGCGTGGCTCTTAGGCGCATAATGAGCACTCGAAGAAGGAGCGCGCCTATTTTCAAGAATGATTTTGCTAGGAGATGGTTCATCTGTAGCTATATCTTTCCCATTAGCTTTCCCAAATTGCTTCGTTGGGTAGACATAATGGAATGTTTGTCTCTTGACTTTTTCATGTCCTTTACCCATTGAATTAGAATGTTTTTCCTTGGGAATTTCAAAAGTTTGCTGGTTAGTAAATTCACTATCTCTTTCAGCACAAACTTCACATTTAAAGTTGTCACTAGTTGATGAGAATCCCAAGCCACTTTTATCACCGCTGACTTTTTGGGACTCAAATATATTCTCCATAGTGACACGAGAATTGGACCACTCATTTGTAATCTTTTTAAGATCAGTAATTTGAGCAACCAATTCATCGTTTTGAACTTTAAGAAGTGAGCTCTGTTCTGTTAGAAAAGTGTTTTTAACAGTAAGAGGAGTCATGCTCTTTATCTGCTCCTTAAGGAGGGTGAGTTCAGATTTAAGTAGAGATTTCTCGGTCTTAAGCTGGGAAATTTCATCACATGATAGTGCTAAAGCTTCCTTCATACTATCAAATCTAGTGATTACCTTTTCAGCCTTCTTGAACAATTTTTCTTGTTCAGCAATCACTTCATCATCATTGATTTTGGAGATTGGAGCAGTTGGTTCAACTTGAGGTCTAATGTATGCTCCTTTTCTCAATTTGTTCCTTGCACTAAGATCACATCGTGAGAATAACAATCCACCATCACTTTGAGCCGGAGTGAGAAATCCTTGTTCAACGAGCTCGCTGATGGTTGGTCCTTTCTTCCTTTTCACTTCTGAAAACCTGCAGATTTCTTGATAGGTTTATTCAAGGCATTCATGTCAGGAACATCCTTGGAGAAGTCATCATCAGAATCATAAGTATCAACTTCATCATCATTTGCCATCAAACAAACGAGTCCATCATCGGAATCTTCATCGCTCTCATCGGAGTCTGTTTCAATCCAAGTGTTGTGCTCATTTGCTGGTGCTTCTTCTTCCACAATCATTCCCTTGTGACGAGTGAACTTGGGAGTGAATTTGGGAGTATGGCTTCTCTTCTTCTGCATATATTCAAATTTGGGGATTGGGCAACTTGATGCAAAATGTACGGGTTTCCTGCAATTAAAACAAACAAGATCTTCTTTTCTTTTTGAATCACTGCTCCTTGTAAACTTTTGAGGAGCTTTGCTGGTAGATCCTTAAAATTTGTTGGTTGAGCCGGGTCTTGAGAATTTTCTGAACTTTTGAAATTTCTTCACAAATAAAGCGAAGTCTTCATCATCCATGTCTAATAGCTCAGAAGTGGAAATTTTGTGATCGGAACTCTTCTCATCATGAGTAGGCGCAGAAGCAGGTGCAGGTGCAGGCGCAGCTTCTCTGTGCGCCACCATAGCCATAGATTTTGACTTTCCTTCAGTTTCGCTGATTCGTTGGAGTTTGAGCTCATAAACCTTGAGATTTGCATAAAGGTTCCTTAAAGTCCATACATCTAAAGTTCCAGCGTCTTCAAGAGCGCTAAATTTATGTAGGTATCTTGAACCAAAAGCTTGTAGAAAATTTACATTCAAATCTTTGTTGGAAAACTTCATGCCAAGTGAAATACATAGATTGATAATTTCACAGTAGCGTTCATAAGTTTGCCTCAAGGTTTCACCGGGGAGTTGAGAGAAATTGTTGAATCTCTTTTGAACTTCATATTTCTTGTTTTCCTTGCATACGGTGTCTCCTTCAATATGCTCTTCAATAGCATCCCATAGCTCATTAGCGGTAGCACAATGCATGACTTGTTGTTTCATAGCCGTGCTTAGAGTGCTTAGAAGTATGTTTCTTGCTTTGCCATCATTTGCAACTCTTCTTGTTTCTTCCTCAGTCCATTCCTCTTTTGGTTTTTTGACGGTTGGTTGAACAGCATTTGTGCATGGATTTGGATTCGCTTTCATAGGAATGTAAGGTCCATAAACCACGGTGTCATGAAGTCTTTCATCGATTGAGTTGAGATGAGTCAAGATGCTGAATTTCCACACGTCAAAATGATCTTCATCAAAGACCGGAACGTGAGTGTAGTTTGCAGTTGCCATAGGTTTTGAGTTTGCCATTTAGAATCGGCACCCAAGCTATTAAGCTTGAAAAACGAAAATGTTTTATAAAGGTGTTTGCTCTGATACCACTTGTTGGTCCCAAAGGGCAACAAGGGTATGAAAAATAGCTAGAGGGGGGTGAATAGCTGTTTTAAAATTCTTTTCGTACCCTTGATAAACTCAATTGCAAATGCGCACTTTATCAAGTAAGCGTTATGAAATGCGCCTAAGTGAGTGAGTGAAATGCACAGCGGAATTTAGTAATATATGAAGGCGCAAAGTATGATAAAGGGGGCGCACACACACTCTAAGTATTTTGGCTCAAAGTGGGTGAAATAAGAAACTAAGGCAAATGAGATAACAACACAACACAATTCAGATCGATCAATCTACCATGAGTAAACAAGCAAATAGTGAGTGAAGATAATAACTTGAAAGGAAATGACAAGATAATAACACAAGCTATTTGGAGAGGTTCGATCAATGAAAGATCTACGTCCTCTATCAAAATGGTTAGTCTTGGATTTCTAAGGGAGATCTTATATAATGAGAGAGTGTTACAAATTACAACTTTTGAGCTTCTACACTAACTCAACATCTAATATTCTATGAATGAACAAATCCAAAAAAATAACCGGTGTATCTCTAAAAGAGAGATCTAAGTGATCAAACTTAAAGAGGTGCGTGTGTGATTTTAGTATCAAGGCTCTTTAGATCTTTATGATTTAGAGCACAATGAAACTAAAGTGTTATAGCTTGAAGATCTGGGCTAAGGATGAAGGTATGAAGATGTTCTTGAGAAATTCTGGAAAAACGAAGGCAATCTTCAAATCTTCAACAAATGCTTTTGAGAGAGAAATTCTTGAAATTCTTAGCAAAACTCAGCAACTTCAAAATGTTGAAGTTATGGGGTATTTATAGTGAACTTCAAAAAACTAGCCGTTGGAAATCCTTGTGGATAAGATGTGCTGTCGCTCGTTGATTGGAGCATGCATATATTATGGCTATTTTGACACTCAACATAAATGTGACCGTTGTGGACACGTGTCAACAGATTAGGCGCATATGCATCTTTTAACCACCGTTGGATCATTGGCGTAATTTGAATTCTCTTAAAGTCTTTGAATCTTCAATAAATCACTGAGTGTTGAATAAACACTTGGAGGCGTGTTGAGCCAAGAGGCGCATTGAGCCAAGAGGCGCATATAGGATGTATGCGCTAAACCAAGGGGCGCAGAGGCGCGTAACATAGCTTATGAAGAAATCCTTATGCGCGCGCTCTGAAGAGCGCATGGCGCGAAAAAAGAAGGGGCATGGCGCGTGGCGCAGGAGGCGCATAGGCGCGGCTCAAACTCACTGAGTGATTTTTCTTGAATCTTGATCTTCTTGCCCTATTTCTAATTTCTATAACAATGGACAACCTAAAAAATGAAGTATAAATACTTCTTACATGTGGGTCTAAAGTCCATGAAATAAAACTTAGGTGATGGATCAATCAAATCTAATAAATCCTATTAAATTAAAACTGAGATATATGTGGGCATACCCAACAGAAATTGTTGTAGAACAATTTGTGTAGAGTCTTATCACGAAGAACTCTTGTAGGGAGAATTTGTGTATAGAATTGTGTATAGTGCGTGTGTAAGAAAAGTTTCAAGTCTAGGAAGAAGGTCCAAGAGAGGCAAAAGAGAGATGAAAAGAGATCAAAAGAGATGAAAAAGAGGCCCCCTTCCAATGGTGTATTGGAGGGGTTTTTATAGTTGAAAGGGGATGTTTTTGGTGCCAAGACGGAGTCACCAAGATCAGTTTTCCGAGCAAAATCATATAAAATGAGCAAGGGAGAAATTCTTGGACAGAAATCAGTAACTGACACGCCCAGACGCGCGTGCATCCCGTATAGTCGACGGGAGGCGCGCGCTTCTGGCCCCAAAGGGCGGAGGCGCGCGACTTTGAAATGACGATTTTGACAGAATGGACTAGAAAGTTAACTCTGTTGTGCAGTTTAGTCCAAAACTGACGGAATCAGTTAGGAACTTAACCGAACTAACAGAAATTAACAAAAACAAGTAAAGTAAAAATGCTATGTATGCAATCGGGGTGAGAGGTCCAAGGCGGGGTGTCTACAATTTCCTAATTAGAAATACTCCTACTAGGTAACTATTCTAATTGACTAGGTAACTAAATATTTTTCATTTCATATGGAGATTGAGTGTATCTCTCAATCTCCTAACACATAATTAACTACATCAAAACTATTCCATATAACAAATCTCATATTTGGCACATTAACACATATAGCATGCTATCAGGATAACCGTAATATTTACGGACCAATTTCAATTCCAAAGTAATAATTAAATCTGACTGAACAAATAATATACGTATCAATAAAATGGAGTACTACGATAAGACATGTATAAAAATAAGTGACACAGAATCTATATTACGTAGTCTCCCTTACTTCAAAATTGCTGTAAGCGGATCACCAAACTAATTGACGGAACGAACATTCAGACTAAGGAACCCATAATTGCATTCGCATGTAGTGAAATTACAAAACCAACATTTTACTGACTCTCTCTCTATCTCTTAGAAGAAGATATTTCTAATTTATAATAATGAGTCAGCAATGAGAAATAACTAAATTAATACACCTCAAGCTTTCAAATTTGTTTGCTGTCAACCAAGGATGAAACAAACGAATAATATTGGGGCCCACCACAATTTCATATCTTAAGGCCCATCCGTCCCATTCTCTATTTCATTTACATTTTTATTTTTATTTTCCGATCCGTCCAAAATCGTCTAGCTTAATTTCAGAATGTTATAGTTACTTTTCTGTATATATATTTTACTTTTATATATACAAACTGTTACATATAAGTAACACGTTTGTTACATTTAGTTATAGTAACTATTACTTTTGGCAAACCGAAAAAATACCAAAAAAAAAAACAATATAAAAACTAAAAAAAATTTGCCCACAGGTCATGGGTAAAAAATGATTCGTCTATACTATGAGACGGGTCATGGTGTTCTCATACAAGTTTTTATCATACTTATTTCACTAATATTTTTTTTTTCCAATTAATCTACTTTTAACTAGGACAAGGAATATATAATCTCCTAGCTAATTTATTTTGAGGCATTCTCCTGGTACACCCGCCGCACAGCGTGCGACGGGCCAGGTCAGCCCCCACTTTTTTTTTTTTGTTTTTGCAACACCCAACTTTTTTTCCTCCCAACAAAAGTAACACTTGTTATAACAAAATGTAACACTTTTTTCTTTCAAATGTAACACTTTTTAAAAAAAAAAATGTACCACAATTTTGCTGCAATAGATTAAAGATAACATAAAAGATTGACAACTAAATTAATGTAACACTTTTTATAATGGAATGTAACACTTTTTTTTTTCAAATGTAACACTTTTTTTTTTCAAATGTAACACTTTTTTTTTTTAAATGTGCCACAATTTTGATGTAATAGATTAAAGAGACCATAAAAATTGATAACTAAACAAATGTCACACTTTTTATAAAAGAATGTAAGACTCTTTTTTCAAATGTAACACTTTTTTCTTTCAAAAATAACATAAGATTGACAAACTAAACTAATGTAACATTTTATAAAAAATGAATGTAACATTTTTTTGTCAATTGTAACAATTTATATTCTTAAATGTAACATTATATCTTAAATGTAACATTTTTTTTATTGAGAAAGTAACAATTGAAATGCAAAACCCATTTTTTTTTTTTTTTTTTTGTAAAAACTGCTGTTACCTTTAACAGTAGAAAGTATTACTTTTTGAAGATAAAATTGTTACTTTTATCAGAACAGAGTGTTACATTTCAGCTGACAAGCAGACCAAATTTTTTTTTGTGTCTTAAAAAGTATGTTTTAAAAAAAAAAAAAAAAAAAAAATCAAACCATATCATGACCCTTGTAGTTTTCTTCGTCTCGTTGAGACGAACACAACGGTATTTTTATTTTATTTTTCTGAGTTATAAATCTCAAGCTATAGCATTTTAAAGTTAATGATTTTTTTTTTATTTTTTTTTATGGGGAATGGATGAGGGCTGGCGGGTCGGACGAATCGGGCCGGGCGGGTCGGCCCATGGAGTAAGCCCGCCGCACGCCATACAACGGATGCATATAAGAATTTGTCATTTATTTTAGCGCTGAGTTACTCTCTAGTTTTTTGCATGCTCAATACATGGCATGCCTAATTTAGTTCTTAATGATGCTGATGCAGAATCTAAGAGAGAGTGACCGAACTTGAAGAGACAATTTAAGAACACAATACTAGTTTTTGAGAGAAACTAAATTTCATTCAATAAAACCAAAAAACTGTCTACTATCAATGATTCCCAAAATTATATAAAACTACACATGACCTAGAAACTGCCCCACTAACATTACTTAATAAAAAGAAATTAAAAGAGACTAAAAATACTGAATTAAAAGGCCTAAAACCACTAAAATGACGTTTTCGCCCCACAAACGACCCTGGATGGCTGAAATCCGGTCTACTCATTGCAATGCAATGACTTGATATCTCCAGCCCGTTTCGCATGTCCTCGCCAAATTTCGTGTCATTCCGTGATCGTCACTTTTGGACTGAAAATTACCTTGTAGTCCCTACATCAGATTCTGAAATCTATTGAGAATGACCGAACTAGAAGAAACAATTCAAGAATAGAGAGATAGTTTCTGAGAGAAACTAAATTGCATTCAATTGAAATAAAAAACTGCCTTCCTCCATTACTCCTAACAATATATTTACAATGAGCACTAACTGCCCCACTAAGCCCACTACTATGAACAAATAAAAGAAATAAAAACATTCTTAAAAAAAAAGATAGTAAAACCCTAAAAACAGTAAAATGACGTTTTCTCCCCTCAAACGACCCCGGATGGCTAAAATCCCGTCTACACATCATGATGACTTGATATCTCCAGCCCGTTTCGCATGTCCTCATCAAATTTCGTGTCATTCCGAGATCATCACTTTTGGACCGAAAATTACCCCGTAATCCCTGCATCTGTCGCGCCCCGACCCGTGGTCCTACTTGGCCCCACGCCCGGGACACGCGAGGAAGACGTCCTAAAGCAACTCTACTAAAATTTTTCGAAATATATTTTCATAAAAAGGTTCACACAACCAACACGTTATCAAAACATGACTTTAAATCACAAAACAAACTTTCTCAAATGAGTACTTAGCCACCTGGCTATAACAAACTTTACTTACAAAATTTACAAACACGAACACCTATTAAAAGAGATGATACAAATAACTGAGTCACGGGTACACTACCCTAAAGGTATTACATTTACATAATGTATCCTTTATACACATCACTTCCCAAAAGTCTTACCAAAGATCTCTTTACCAACGTCCTCCCTGTGCTGTGACCTATTCCCTGGACTCCTTCTTATCTAAAACGGTAAACAAATAAGGGGTGAGAATAAATCTCAGTAAGTTACTAAAATGCAACTACATTACATGCTAATATGATGATCATAAAGAAACAATATTAACAAATAAGCGTAGAACACATAGCATATAACATGAGAGGCTCCCTATCGCCAGCCGTCCCATACCGGTTGGAAATAACGACCAACTCATCATGCAACACATAAAGCGGAAATAAACACTCATACGTGGATACTGAGCCAAGGTTCTCAAACCAAACAATAGCCATCTGAGAGGCATCAACTGAGCAGCATCGAAGAGCTGAAACGGGTTCCGGAACCAAACAACAACAACAACAACAACGGGGGGAAAATGACACAAAGTCATAACCCAAAGTGCCCAACCTTTGGCCTAAGGAAGGGGGTTAAAAATGGGAAACCAATGATAGGAGCCTTATAATGTACTTGGCTCGGAGACCATTATAATCCCTATCACTGCCCCAACACACACAAAAGTACCAGCTGGACTTTACACGCAAGCACCAAATAGAAATACCTGCTTAAACAACAATCAGGGACAATGATTCCAATGTAGGGAACCATGCCAAACACATCAAGAAGATGAACCATTCAACACATTACAAAATGTTCAACAATGCTCACTTAATCAATTACTCACATTTCACAACACTTGTGTTCACAAAGGAACCAATTCTACCACTTTAGTGATCCACAACAATCATCTAAGTACTTTAGGACACTCCCCAAAAACTAGACTAAGATTGACCTCTAAATCCCTTGGTTTGAAAACTCTCAACTTTTTCAGATGACTGGGCGGTCGCCCAAACAGGGCTGTGCGGCCGCCCAAAATGCTCTGTCTCAAGAAGAAAAACCTTCAGATAGATGTGCGGCCGCACGCCCACTTTTGGGCGGCCGCCCACATCACCTGGCAGACCAAAACTTACCAAAGTTCACTACTTATATTTCACAGCCCAAATTTCACTAATACTTGCAACTCTTAACATCTACAACTTACACAAAGGCTAAACTCAGCCTAAGAACAATATTAACACCAACTCCTATAGCAATCTCAACCATAATAAGCTTATGTAACAAGTTCTTTCCTACTCCCTTTGTCCCAAATTTACAATTATAAATAAAACATACCAAAACATTGTTTCACAACCTACTAGACATATATAACATGTTTATATCCATTTGATTAGGTACAACAACATTACTATACTTTCACAATACTACAACACCCATTTGTATTAACATTTCCCCCATGCAACAAATTATTACTACTCCTTCCGTTTCACAAGTATCATTATAATATTTAATATACTAATATACCCACTTTAGAATACTTTCATTTCTTTCCCCGTCCCATAAGTAACAGTATAATTTTATTATACATTTATTTAACCTTTAACTAAAGATATTATTTTACCGTCCCACGAGTAGGAGTATAATATATATAAAGCATATATAATGTTGCATCCTCTCATACTTCCCCAAAACCAAAACTACTATACCCATATACCCACTTCCCACAAATAACAAGTCTATAACCAGTTTTACTACTCCCTCTGTCTCAAAATTACAAGTATATAAAAAGTATACTAAAACATCTTTTTTTCAACATATTAAGCATATAAAGCATGTTTATGACCATTTTAACATTTAAAGGGGGGATTAGTAACTTACCTATTTTTCGGAAACGAGTCAAGAAAATTATATTGTTCGGTAGATATGATCTATTCAACACCCTGATCATTTATATATAATTAGATTTGAAAATGGAGTAGTAAATTAAAATAAGGAAAATAATAAGAACAAGTTTTACCTTTTCTTTCTTTTCTTCAACAATGGAGGAAAATAAAATTTTGTGTGTGAGTGTGTGTGGAGGTGGGAGACGCAGGGAGAGGGAGGGGGTGATAAGGATGGGTTTATGCTAATTTCAAACTTTCATTTAAACCCCTCCACTTTCAAATTGAACAACCAAGCCCCTCAACTCACATTTTCAATAAAACCCCCATAATTTCCCACTAACAACTTAACTCCCCAAATAAACTTTACTACTAACATTTTAACTAACTCAAATAATCATATAAGATGTGCAAATTCATTTAATATAATGCAACAAATAAAATGCACACATAATTTTAAATTTAAATTCTCAAAAATATAAAATAATTATAAAATAAATAAAACGGATTTTTGGGGTCGTTACACTCACTCCCCCTTAAAGAAAATTCGACCCGAATTTTAGGATTGCTTACCTCCATTCTCAAACAACCAAGATACTTACTTTCATTCCAATCCCGAAGCTTCACACTGAGTTCAATATCCTCTAAAACTTTAAACATATCGGAGAAGAATCATAAACACAATTGCGTGGCATCAACACATGGAACTCATTATCACCCTCGTCGAGAGAAGGAAATAACACAAGACGATAAACTCAACCTCTAGCTCTTTCCAAAATCTCAAAAGAACTGACATATTAAACAATTCCACGAGAAGTAAAGGTATATCTCTCGAATTCTTAGAATCAACTAAACAAGTTCTCAAGAATCTGAATGGTTATTTCTAACTGACCATCTGACTGAGGGTGAAAGTCATACTAAGTCTCAATTCCGAACCCCAGGCCTTCTTAAATGCTTGCCAAAATCAAGATGTAAATAAGGAACCCATATCTATTACCATGCTCGTAGACATCCCATGAAATCGAACTATCTTCTGAACAAATAACTGACAACTGATAATTTACTTCCAGATTATTCACAACTCAAGGACTTAGTTGAATACTTAGAATTCCTCGCATCAAACAATTAAAAATAACTCCTCGAATTTATCTCAATACTCTACTTCTACTTGGATTCATAATTAAATTGGTCTTGTGTATCCCTTCAAGTATCTATAGTTGAACTCCGTTATGCATGTTTAATTCCACTAAGTGTTGACTACATACTCTACTATAGAAGTTAAAATTCCATCACTAGCCACGAACAAAATCTTATTGTCTGTCATTATTCATTCCACGAGTAATTTTCGATAGTTGATATTATTCAATAGAGTAGAAATTTAAAGCTTTCACAATCGCAAAGTCACACCATGTCTCAACTCACGAAGACTCCAAAGTGTTAATTCCTCTAACATTCCCCATTTAGTTTTATCACCCATGAACTATAAGTCAATGAATCCTCTAACACGATACCTTTCCCGATGATATAATATGGTAAACACTTCAAATCTAACTCCATCAAAGTCATTCACTAATGCAATGGATGTATAATCGTAATAAATCTCCATTTATGGGTAGGATAATTTTGTTGATAAGGAATCAATCTTCTCAAAACACACATTGTTACCGTACCATCCTGAAGCAATGAACATCTCAATCACTCTTTAAGGCATCTCTATGAATAAGGAATTTATCAAATCCACTAGAAGGGTAAGCTTGACATATCCACTAGAAATTAGTAACACTAATCATATCCTCTAGATAACTGTAGTACTAGTTAAATCCATTAAGCAATATCAATACTGAAGTTGTCATCAACTCTCGATTCATCAATTAACACTCGCAACAATTAAACTCGTTCACTCTTACCAATCCATCGAGATAGTGCATCTTTCTGTGCTATGCAGTTAACAGTGTAGCTACCTTAGAAATCCATCAATAAATCCTCAACCCTATGCCTGAGTTGAAACTTTCCTCAAAATAATATATCCTCTAACATGAAGACATTCTGCCCTGATTTTACAAACTGCTGCCGCTCTCAAAGAACTCAGACTAGGATTACTTATACAATTCAACGTATCCAACAATACCACTGAAGCAGGTGAGAATTCAAACTATATAACCACCATTCATGATGTCCATACCCGATATAAAAGCCATCTTTGAAATATACTCAACTAAAATTCTCAACAAATGATAATCACTTCAAATCAACCACTAAACAATTACTGATCTCTGATGTTGCTCAAACATAGCACCCAACCACTCAAGATCACCCAAGGTTCTCCTCAAGAACAAGTACCACTCAAGGGAAATAAATTTAAAATCTCACAAGGAAAAGATATCTTTCAATTTAAATGCAAATTTTTCACTACTAACACCATAAACCAACTACCAGGCACAAACTTGCAACAACAATTTACAAATTTCTTAATGCATAAATAGCATGAAAGCTAAACACATATATATATCATGCTTAACTAAAACACACTAGCATATAAAATTCCACCACCATAACATCAAAACCTTGTGATGACAACATCACTAAACCGGCAAATAAAACATGCCCATGAATACGCACATCACAAGTATACGACACTTTATCGGTCATCTAACACTCCCCCTTAGGAAGACACATCTAACACATAAGGTAAAGACTCAGAAGACACATGCAATCAAGAAGCACAATGCACAAACACACAAGTATGCGAAGAGCCAGGGTCTATAAGTGTGTGTGCTCTCAAACTAGACATAGAAATTATACCTCCTGTCTCATTAGAAGAATCTGAAATCTGTTGTTGATTGATGGAAGAAACACGATCTTGCACCTTAACCTTTCCTGAAGCATCCCTCTTTTGGCCCCGAGATGACCCAGCTGCACTTCCCGATAACTGATTCTTAAATCTAAAGCAACTCTTCTGAAAGTGACCCAATTGACCACAACTCAAACATTTGCCTTGCTTCTTCCAACATTTTTCTTCTAAATGTCCCATCCTTTGACAGTAGTTACATACTCGTTTACTTCGAGTTCCTCTATTATGCGGCCCTTGAAAAGATGCCCTAGCTTGCGAAGGTGTTCCTTGGTATTCTCTACTATCTCCACGCTGGGGTTGCGGTTTTACCTGTTCTCCTCGTTTTGTCACATCTGAGGTTTCAATCTTGGTTTTATGCTCCTCTATATCGTCAATGATTTTCATGACAGCTTCATACATACCTTGGAACAGTGCTCGAACCTCTTCTCTAGCGTTACCCGACCCTGAAGGCCCTGACTGATTCCCTTCGGTGCCAACCATTTTCAATAAGTACCTGCATAAAACTCTAAACGTTACTTACCCTATACACAACTACCCTCCTAGGTCATTTAGTCATTCTAGACCATCTACAACCTAGCTCTGATACCAACTGTCGCGCCCCGACCCGTGGTCCTACTTGGCCCCACGCCCGGGACACGCGAGGAAGACGTCGTAAAGCAACTCTACTAAAATTTTTCGAAATATATTTTCATAAAAAGGTTCACACAACCAACACGTTATCAAAACATGACTTTAAGTCACAAAACAAACTTTCTCAAATGAGTACTTAGCCACCTGGCTATAACAAACTTTACTTATAAAATTTACAAACACGAACACCTATTAAAAGAGATGATACAAATAACTGAGTCACGGGTACACTACCCTAAAGGTATTACATTTACATAATGTATCCTTTATACACATCACTTCCCAAAAGTCTTACCAAAGATCTCTTTACCAATGTCCTCCCTGTGCTGTGACCTATTCCCTGGACTCCTTCTTATCTAAAACGGTAAACAAATAAGGGGTGAGAATAAATCTCAGTAAGTTACTAAAATGCAACTACATTACATGCTAATATGATGATCATAAAGAAACAATATTAACAAATAAGCGTAGAACACATAGCATATAACATGAGAGGCTCCCTATCGCCAACCGTCCCATACCGGTTGGAAATAACGACCAACTCATCATGCAACACATAAAGCGGAAATAAACACTCATACGTGGATACTGAGCCAAGGTTCTCAAACCAAACAATAGCCATCTGAGAGGCATCAACTGAGCAGCATCGAAGAGCTGAAACGGGTTCCGGAACCAAACAACAACAACAACAACAACGGGGGGAAAATGACACAAAGTCATAACCCAAAGTGCCCAACCTTTGGCCTAAGGAAGGGGGTTAAAAATGGGAAACCAATGATAGGAGCCTTATAATGTACTTGGCTCGGAGACCATTATAATCCCTATCACTGCCCCAACACACACAAAAGTACCAGCTGGACTTTACACGCAAGCACCAAATAGAAATACTTGCTTAAACAACAATCAGGGACAATGATTCCAATGTAGGGAACCATGCCAAACACATCAAGAAGATGAACCATTCAACACATTACAAAATGTTCAACAATGCTCAGTTAATCAATTACTCACATTTCACAACACTTGTGTTCACAAAAGAACCAATTCTACCACTTTAGTGATCCACAACAATCATCTAAGTACTTTAGGACACTCCCCAAAAACTAGACTAAGATTGACCTCTAAATCCCTTGGTTTGAAAACTCTCAACTTTTTCAGATGACTGGGCGGTCGCCCAAACAGGGCTGTGCGGCCGCCCAAAATGCTCTGTCTCAAGAAGAAAAACCTTCAGATAGATGTGCGGCCGCACGCCCACTTTTGGGCGGCCGCCCACATCACCTGGCAGACCAAAACTTACCAAAGTTCACTCCTTATATTTCACAGCCCAAATTTCACTAATACTTGCAACTCTTAACATCTACAACTTACACAAAGGCTAAACTCAGCCTAAGAACAATATTAATACCAACTCCTATAGCAATCTCAACCATAATAAGCTTATGTAACAAGTTCTTTCCTACTCCCTTTGTCCCAAATTTACAATTATAAATAAAACATACCAAAACATTGTTTCACAACCTACTAGACATATATAACATGTTTATATCCATTTGATTAGGTACAACAACATTACTATACTTTCACAATACTACAACACCCATTTGTATTAACATTTCCCCCATGCAACAAATTATTACTACTCCTTCCGTTTCACAAGTATCATTATAATATTTAATATACTAATATACCCACTTTAGAATACTTTCATTTCTTTCCCCGTCCCATAAGTAACAGTATAATTTTATAATACATTTATTTAACCTTTAACTAAAGATATTATTTTACCGTCCCACGAGTAGGAGTATAATATATATAAAGCATATATAATGTTGCATCCTCTCATACTTCCCCAAAACCAAAACTACTATACCCATATACCCACTTCCCACAAATAACAAGTCTATAACCAGTTTTACTACTCCCTCTGTCTCAAAATTACAAGTATATAAAAAGTATACTAAAACATCTTTTTTTCAACATATTAAGCATATAAAGCATGTTTATGACCATTTTAACATTTAAAGGGGGGATTAGTAACTTACCTATTTTTCGGAAACGAGTCAAGAAAATTATATTGTTCGGTAGATATGATCTATTCAACACCCTGATCATTTATATATAATTAGATTTGAAAATGGAGTAGTAAATTAAAATAAGGAAAATAATAAGAACAAGTTTTACCTTTTCTTTCTTCTCTTCAACAATGGAGGAAAATAAAATTTTGTGTGTGAGTGTGTGTGGAGGTGGGAGACGCAGGGAGAGGGAGGGGGTGATAAGGATGGGTTTATGCTAATTTCAAACTTTCATTTAAACCCATCCACTTTCAAATTGAACAACCAAGCCCCTCAACTCACATTTTCAATAAAACCCCCATAATTTCCCACTAACAACTTAACTCCCCAAATAAACTTTACTACTAACATTTTAACTAACTCAAATAATCATATAAGATGTGCAAATTCATTTAATATAATGCAACAAATAAAATGCACACATAATTTTAAATTTAAATTCTCAAAAATATAAAATAATTATAAAATAAATAAAACGGATTTTTGGGGTCGTTACACTCACTCCCCCTTAAAGAAAATTCGACCCGAATTTTAGGATTGCTTACCTCCATTCTCAAACAACCAAGATACTTACTTTCATTCCAATCCCGAAGCTTCACACTGAGTTCAATATCCTCTAAAACTTTAAACATATCGGAGAAGAATCATAAACACAATTGCGTGGCATCAACACATGGAACTCATTATCACCCTCGTCGAGAGAAGGAAATAACACAAGACGATAAACTCAACCTCTAGCTCTTTCCAAAATCTCAAAAGAACTGACATATTAAACAATTCCACGAGAAGTAAAGGTATATCTCTCGAATTCTTAGAATCAACTAAACAAGTTCTCAAGAATCTGAATGGTTATTTCTAACTGACCATCTGACTGAGGGTGAAAGTCATACTAAGTCTCAATTCCGAACCCCAGGCCTTCTTAAATGCTTGCCAAAATCAAGATGTAAATAAGGAACCCATATCTATTACCATGCTCGTAGACATCCCATGAAATCGAACTATCTTCTGAACAAATAACTGACAACTGATAATTTACTTCCAGATTATTCACAACTCAAGGACTTAGTTGAATACTTAGAATTCCTCGCATCAAACAATTAAAAATAACTCCTCGAATTTATCTCAATACTCTACTTCTACTTGGATTCATAATTAAATTGGTCTTGTGTATCCCTTCAAGTATCTATAGTTGAACTCCGTTATGCATGTTTAATTCCACTAAGTGTTGACTACATACTCTACTATAGAAGTTAAAATTCCATCACTAGCCACGAACAAAATCTTATTGTCTGTCATTATTCATTCCACGAGTAATTTTCGATAGTTGATATTATTCAATAGAGTAGAAATTTAAAGCTTTCACAATCGCAAAGTCACACCATGTCTCAACTCACGAAGACTCCAAAGTGTTAATTCCTCTAACATTCCCCATTTAGTTTTATCACCCATGAACTATAAGTCAATGAATCCTCTAACACGATACCTTTCCCGATGATATAATATGGTAAACACTTCAAATCTAACTCCATCAAAGTCATTCACTAATGCAATGGATGTATAATCGTAATAAATCTCCATTTATGGGTAGGATAATTTTGTTGATAAGGAATCAATCTTCTCAAAACACACATTGTTACCGTACCATCCTGAAGCAATGAACATCTCAATCACTCTTTAAGGCATCTCTATGAATAAGGAATTTATCAAATCCACTAGAAGGGTAAGCTTGACATATCCACTAGAAATTAGTAACACTAATCATATCCTCTAGATAACTGTAGTACTAGTTAAATCCATTAAGCAATATCAATACTGAAGTTGTCATCAACTCTCGATTCATCAATTAACACTCGCAACAATTAAACTCGTTCACTCTTACCAATCCATCAAGATAGTGCATCTTTCTGTGCTATGCAGTTAACAGTGTAGCTACCTTAGAAATCCATCAATAAATCCTCAACCCTATGCCTGAGTTGAAACTTTCCTCAAAATAATATATCCTCTAACATGAAGACATTCTGCCCTGATTTTACAAACTGCTGCCGCTCTCAAAGAACTCAGACTAGGATTACTTATACAATTCAACGTATCCAACAATACCACTGAAGCAGGTGAGAATTCAAACTATATAACCACCATTCATGATGTCTATACCCGATATAAAAGCCATCTTTGAAATATACTCAACTAAAATTCTCAACAAATGATAATCACTTCAAATCAACCACTAAACAATTACTGATCTCTGATGTTGCTCAAACATAGCACCCAACCACTCAAGATCACCCAAGGTTCTCCTCAAGAACAAGTACCACTCAAGGGAAATAAATTTAAAATCTCACAAGGAAAAGATATCTTTCAATTTAAATGCAAATTTTTCACTACTAACACCATAAACCAACTACCAGGCACAAACTTGCAACAACAATTTACAAATTTCTTAATGCATAAATAGCATGAAAGCTAAACACATATATATATCATGCTTAACTAAAACACACTAGCATATAAAATTCCACCACCATAACATCAAAACCTTGTGATGACAACATCACTAAACCGGCAAATAAAACATGCCCATGAATACGCACATCACAAGTATACGACACTTTATCGGTCATCTAACACTCCCCCTTAGGAAGACACATCTAACACATAAGGTAAAGACTCAGAAGACACATGCAATCAAGAAGCACAATGCACAAACACACAAGTATGCGAAGAGCCAGGGTCTATAAGTGTGTGTGCTCTCAAACTAGACATAGAAATTATACCTCCTGTCTCATTAAAAGAATCTGAAATCTGTTGTTGATTGATGGAAGAAACACGATCTTGCACCTTAACCTTTCCTGAAGCATCCCTCTTTTGGCCCCGAGATGACCCAGCTGCACTTCCCGATAACTGATTCTTAAATCTAAAGCAACTCTTCTGAAAGTGACCCAATTGACCACAACTCAAACATTTGCCTTGCTTCTTCCAACATTTTTCTTCTAAATGTCCCATCCTTTGACAGTAGTTACATACTCGTTTACTTCGAGTTCCTCTATTATGCGGCCCTTGAAAAGATGCCCTAGCTTGCGAAGGTGTTCCTTGGTATTCTCTACTATCTCCACGCTGGGGTTGCGGTTTTACCTGTTCTCCTCGTTTTGTCACATCTGAGGTTTCAATCTTGGTTTTACGCTCCTCTATATCGTCAATGATTTTCATGACAGCTTCATACATACCTTGGAACAGTGCTCGAACCTCTTCTCTAGCGTTACCCGACCCTGAAGGCCCTGACTGATTCCCTTCAGTGCCAACCATTTTCAATAAGTACCTGCATAAAACTCTCAACGTTACTTACCCTATACACAACTACCCTCCTAGGTCATTTAGTCATTCTAGACCATCTACAACCTAGCTCTGATACCAACTGTCGCGCCCCGACCCGTGGTCCTACTTGGCCCCACGCCCGGGACACGCGAGGAAGACGTCGTAAAGCAACTCTACTAAAATTTTTCGAAATATATTTTCATAAAAAGGTTCACACAACCAACACGTTATCAAAACATGACTTTAAGTCACAAAACAAACTTTCTCAAATGAGTACTTAGCCACCTGGCTATAACAAACTTTACTTATAAAATTTACAAACACGAACACCTATTAAAAGAGATGATACAAATAACTGAGTCACGGGTACACTACCCTAAAGGTATTACATTTACATAATGTATCCTTTATACACATCACTTCCCAAAAGTCTTACCAAAGATCTCTTTACCAACGTCCTCCCTGTGCTGTGACCTATTCCCTGGACTCCTTCTTATCTAAAACGGTAAACAAATAAGGGGTGAGAATAAATCTCAGTAAGTTACTAAAATGCAACTACATTACATGCTAATATGATGATCATAAAGAAACAATATTAACAAATAAGCGTAGAACACATAGCATATAACATGAGAGGCTCCCTATCGCCAACCGTCCTATACCGGTTGGAAATAACGACCAACTCATCATGCAACACATAAAGCGGAAATAAACACTCATACGTGGATACTGAGCCAAGGTTCTCAAACCAAACAATAGCCATCTGAGAGGCATCAACTGAGCAGCATCGAAGAGCTGAAACGGGTTCCGGAACCAAACAACAACAACAACAACAACGGGGGGAAAATGACACAAAGTCATAACCCAAAGTGCCCAACCTTTGGCCTAAGGAAGGGGGTTAAAAATGGGAAACCAATGATAGGAGCCTTATAATGTACTTGGCTCGGAGACCATTATAATCCCTATCACTGCCCAACACACACAAAAGTACCAGCTGGACTTTACACGCAAGCACCAAATAGAAATACTTGCTTAAACAACAATCAGGGACAATGATTCCAATGTAGGGAACCATGCCAAACACATCAAGAAGATGAACCATTCAACACATTACAAAATGTTCAACAATGCTCACTTAATCAATTACTCACATTTCACAACACTTGTGTTCACAAAGGAACCAATTCTACCACTTTAGTGATCCACAACAATCATCTAAGTACTTTAGGACACTCCCAAAAAACTAGACTAAGATTGACCTCTAAATCCCTTGGTTTGAAAACTCTCAACTTTTTCAGATGACTGGGCGGTCGCCCAAACAGGGCTGTGCGGCCGCCCAAAATGCTCTGTCTCAAGAAGAAAAACCTTCAGATAGATGTGCGGCCGCACGCCCACTTTTGGGCGGCCGCCCACATCACCTGGCAGACCAAAACTTACCAAAGTTCACTCCTTATATTTCACAGCCCAAATTTCACTAATACTTGCAACTCTTAACATCTACAATTTACACAAAGGCTAAACTCAGCCTAAGAACAATATTAACACCAACTCCTATAGCAATCTCAACCATAATAAGCTTATGTAACAAGTTCTTTCCTACTCCCTTTGTCCCAAATTTACAATTATAAATAAAACATACCAAAACATTGTTTCACAACCTACTAGACATATATAACATGTTTATATCCATTTGATTAGGTACAACAACATTACTATACTTTCACAATACTACAACACCCATTTGTATTAACATTTCCCCCATGCAACAAATTATTACTACTCCTTCCGTTTCACAAGTATCATTATAATATTTAATATACTAATATACCCACTTTAGAATACTTTCATTTCTTTCCCCGTCCCATAAGTAACAGTATAATTTTATAATACATTTATTTAACCTTTAACTAAAGATATTATTTTACCGTCCCACGAGTAGGAGTATAATATATATAAAGCATATATAATGTTGCATCCTCTCATACTTCCCCAAAACCAAAACTACTATACCCATATACCCACTTCCCACAAATAACAAGTCTATAACCAGTTTTACTACTCCCTCTGTCTCAAAATTACAAGTATATAAAAAGTATACTAAAACATCTTTTTTTCAACATATTAAGCATATAAAGCATGTTTATGACCATTTTAACATTTAAAGGGGGGATTAGTAACTTACCTATTTTTCGGAAACGAGTCAAGAAAATTATATTGTTCGGTAGATATGATCTATTCAACACCCTGATCATTTATATATAATTAGATTTGAAAATGGAGTAGTAAATTAAAATAAGAAAAATAATAAGAACAAGTTTTACCTTTTCTTTCTTTTCTTCAACAATGGAGGAAAATAAAATTTTGTGTGTGAGTGTGTGTGGAGGTGGGAGACGCAGGGAGAGGGAGGGGGTGATAAGGATGGGTTTATGCTAATTTCAAACTTTCATTTAAACCCCTCCACTTCCAAATTGAACAACCAAGCCCCTCAACTCACATTTTCAATAAAACCCCCATAATTTCCCACTAACAACTTAACTCTCCAAATAAACTTTACTACTAACATTTTAACTAACTCAAATAATCATATAAGATGTGCAAATTCATTTAATATAATGCAACAAATAAAATGCACACATAATTTTAAATTTAAATTCTCAAAAATATAAAATAATTATAAAATAAATAAAACGGATTTTTGGGGTCGTTACAGCATCACTTAAGACAATTAATAAATTTATTTTTTAAAAATATGGGTCTATGACACTGACAAGATTGTTACAAATGAGGTGAATTAGCAGAACAAAAGACACAATAATTGAAGTGACATTCTAACCAATACTGTATATTTTCTTGGCACTATTTTTGCCAAGCTTCACTAAGGCTATCTACAATGGTTTCAACTACCATTACCCATTCAACTACCACTTTAACACTTTACATCAATTTCTCTCTCTTTCATCTAATAATTCAACTACCCTTTCACTTTTACCCCCTACAATGGTTTAGTTTAAATTAAATTCAACTACCTTCCAACTCATCATCCTATAACCCACTACTTTTATTTTATTTATATTCTTTATTTTTATGATTAGTAAAATAATAATAATAATTATTATTATTATTTATAATTAAAAATATACTTTACACTTAATTAATTTTTTGTAATTGCAATTAAATAAATACGAGAAATAACGATAATTATCATTATAACAAAGAAAAGTTACATTAATCTTAGCTCGCGACACAAATACGAGAAATGAAAAATAAGCATACGACACAATAGACTCGACTCACATTACAATTAAACTATTAAATCACACATTAAAAGACTTAAAAAAATCTTAATCGCGAGATATTCCGACCTTTGGTTGAACCCTCTGCAATTGGAGTGCCTGAACCATCTGCAAATGGAGTAGCTTCGTTAGCACCGCTCATGCTACCCAGAGCCATTTATGTTGAAAATTCTGGAAATTGTGATGCTTCAGAAAAAGAAACATTTTCATTTCTCATTTGCATGTAAGGATTACGATTATAAGGGGGTGGGGGTGGTTGAAAATCATTAGAATTGTTGTAATTTGGTGGAAAATTACATAAATTTTGAGTGTTGAAATGGTTGTTATTGGAATCCATTTCACTAAAAAATATGTTTTTTTTTTTTTAAATAGTGAAGGAAGGATAATTGAGAAATTTATATTGAGAAAAGAGGGTTTTTTTTTTCGGTGTGCATCTATTTATAGAGGAAAAGAATATGAATTTTGGCAAAAAAAAAAAAAAAAAACTAATTTGCTATAAAATAATTTAGCTCAAATAATTGGGATGAGAAATAAATCCGAAAATATGTAGAACCAACAAGAGATCGCCACGTGTCCCACTCAGGAAAAAAAAACAGATAAAGGTGTGTCTCACACGCCTTGTCTGGAAGTGAGACGCACGCGCCTATGTCGGCCCAATTGGGCCGTGCCATGTGTCCAAGGCGTGGGGCCTCTTTTTTCTCTCTCAACCCGGTTGAAATAATCCAACCCCAAAAAATAATCCAACCCCCTTTCAACTCCCCATTAAACCTATTCAACTAACTTAACACATTTTAACCCTCCATTCAACCCCTCCATTGTATGTAGTCTAATGTGATATTAATGTAACATGACTCACATCAGGTGGACTGTGAGACCGTCTCACACAGTCAGACGGATTCTCTATATGCCGATCCGCCCGCCTATAAAAAAAATTCCCCCTCATTTTTTCCACGCTATTTTTCTCTCATCAACAAATATAGCACTTTTAATAAAAGAATGTATTATTTTTATATTTTTTTCTAAAATATAACAGTTTTTATTTTGAAATGTAACCATAATACTGCAGAAAATGGATTAAAGATAGAATCATATTTATGCAAAACTATTGTTATAATTTATAATAAATGTATGTAACATTTTTTCTCAATTATAACCATTTCTATTATGAAATGTAACATTTCTTTTTGAAATGTAACAGTTTTTATAGTGAAATGTAATCATAGGTTTGCACAAAAGAGATTGATGATAACATAAAATTTACTGTAAAAATCTAATATTACATTTCATTATAAAATCTGTTACATTCATTTGTGATTTTTTTTAATTATTAAAATACTTACTGATTTATCAATTACAATGGTTGTATGAATGTAACAATTAGAAGTCTGTAATGTAACATAGTAGTTTTGCAAAAAAAAAAATGAATTTTTTTATTAGTAGATCACTTAAAGATTTATCAATTACAAAGATTGAATGTAAAAATTGGAATTCTGTAATGAAACATAGTAGTTTTACCACAAAATCATTAGCAAATCATCTCCAACAACATTTCATACTTCGAATTCAAATTGGGCATTTGAGAATTCCTAGCACCAAACCTAGTTCACACATAACTCACTTCCTTGTTAAATTCATCTAAGTTGTACCCTAACTATTTGTTAGGTTTTGAAGGTCCTTGCGCAGCGGAAACGGCAACAAAAAATCAATAAAACCCTAGATCCCATGGATCCATTCATGATGATTAAATTAATAGGAGAATGAATTTAGAATACTAACCGTTATTTTGCGTTTAAAATCTTGGATCTTCAAATCTTCAAGTCTTTAAGCTTTAGATTTTACTCGTTCTCCGCGTTCTTCGGATCACGATCACAGGAACACGAACTTGAGATGCTTAAGCAAGCATCCTCTATGTGTATCCACACGCGAACGAATATCTAGAACAATTCTAGATCCGGACTGCTAGATCCAATCAATAGAAAACACGTTTTTCTAATCTTCAAAGGCTATATGAATTTATTGGTGTTCTTGAGATTTTGATTCTCAATCTAAACTCAAGAATGTGTTTCTCAAACACATGGAGGCTACCAAAAATGATACAATATCAATTCTTACTAATTAGGGTTAAGAGAGAGGTATTTATACTTATTAAACCTAAATCTTTTAGGAGAAATAGGTCAAAACCCGCCAAAACGCGAAATCAGAAAATAGGGTCTGAACAGGGCCTGCTCGGCCGATTCCTTTGGGATGCTCGGTCGAGCACCTCTGTTCCATCCCATTCTGTAATATGTGCTCGGCCGATTCATGTGATGAGCTCGGCCGAGCATCACCAGAAACATAATTTCAGGCTTTTATTTAATTCGTTCTTTTGTGTGTGACCCCATAGGATTATATTAAGTTGGCAATGAGTCCGACCAAGGTCAAACCCATAAATCATGAGCGGACTCTAGCAAGCCATCATGACTACCCAATTAATATAACTTAACAAAGTTCGTTTATCCTCATAGAACATATCATGATCCTTTTGTCACGCGATATCATATTGAACATAAGCCACGGTCTAAGTCAACTTAAGTGTCTAATGATTTCTCGATCCCGAGTAGATTGATATGAGAAATGACATTGAACACTTCAATACATTTGGGTATGGCCATACACTATCATCAATCTCACTCTCGAGTGGCCAAGCAGATATCTCTCTTTCAGATAAAGAGGGACAACATCCCATCTTGACTTATCATTCTTCCCTACAAGAATCTGATTGTGTCAATCGTAGCCTTTATAACTACCTGGTTAAGGGTAGCGTTTGAGTACGTCAAATACAATGTTCATCATGTGGAAGACGATGATAATCTCAGGTCTAAGGATTCCAATGATATAACTAAATGAGATTTAATTATGACATTTGACCATGCCATAAATCTCATAGTGGGTCAAGTCCAGTACTTGTTCACCAAAATGTACCCATAAGTTTAATTTGTATCACATACACATGATCATCACATGATCATCGATTAAACTTATACTAGTTCTTCATAAGTACTAGGGATGGGGATTATTATAAGAAACATGCAAAACATATAATAATTCAAGTTGTTATCTCTATAAAAAATGAGAACATGATGTAACGTAAGGCATTTTTCAAGGGCCTAGGGCATAATCTCCAACAATCTTCCACTTGCACTAGGCCCAATCAACACATATTCAATACCATTGAGCTTAGCTTATGACCATCATAACAGCATGTGGAGAATCTTATGTAAGAAGATTATGCTTGTTATCATCATAAAGTACTTTGCATTTTTTGACATCTCCCATATCAATGATTTCTCAGAGAGATGGAAAATGTCTGAGTGTGTGTTTGGATCATAGATGAGTCCTTGACACCTTATCTTGTGCAATAACCATTATTTCACAATAAAGGTCCATAGGATTAGTAGTACTATAAAATATTTCTAGTTTTACTAATAACATCTATATTCAAACAACTCCCTTACTTACAACTCATGTAACTAAATACTCAATTTTATTCGTAGAATAATTTAGGGTGTATTTGTTTGGAACTATTCCAACTAATAGCACTTACTTTAAATATATGTTCATACTGCGGTCTTTAATTATCCTTGTCGTTGTGGAAGCATGCATCTATGTAACCATTTACTAGATCATCTCCCATTCCAACAACCATCAAGAATGCATCCTTAGTTTTTCTCAAGTACATAAGGACATCCTTGACCACTATCTAGTGACTTTCACTAGGATACGATTGGTATGTTCTCATCATACTCTAAGTATACGAGTTATCCCGTCTAAGTACATAATATGACATACATGATAGATCCAATTGCCGAATCATATGGAATCCTAATCATGTATTCTTGCTCATTAGTCCTCCAATAAGACCAAGTCTTGCCAAGAATATTGTCATTAGACAACTTTGCAAGTTCTTCTACAATAGTCTTGCATACTAAACAATTCAGTACTTTGTCTTTACAAGTACTTTGACACAAACCAATCAACTTCCTAGATATATATCAATAGATATTAATTCCAATGATTTAAGCGGCTTTTTTCTAAGTCTTTCAACTCTTTCAAATGAACTATATGTCAACCAAATATAGAAGACTAGGAATTAGACTATGCTCCCACTAATTTTCTAGCATACACAAGTCTCGTCTTTGATGAATTTCAAACGATTTGAACACTTCATCAAAATGATTGTTTCAACTCCAAGAATCTTGCTTCAATCCATCCCATGGATTTCCGCAATTTACATACCTTATTGGAATTTCTAGATTATCAAAATATTTAGGTTGTATCCAATACATCCTTAATTGAGTTCCCGTTAAGGAACGCTGTTTGGACATCCATTTTCCACAATTCATATTCAAAATATGAAGCTATGGCAATGAGAATTCTAATAACTTAAAGCATGACTACGAGTGAGAATGTTTTATCATAGTCGAAATATGAGTCAACCTTTTCACATTTTGTCTTGCTTAATTAGTATGTTCCTTGCTACCCATGTTAGTTTTCTCCAAGAAAACTCAATTTTATCCTTTGGTTTTTACACCTTAGGTTAGAATGATCAAGTTCCAAACTTGATTATTGTACATGTGCCTTTTAGATTCTATGACTCCAAGTCATTAATCTAAGTATGGAGCGGACATTGCATTTCGATAGGTGGTAAATATGTCATTCTTAATGAACTTTACCTCAATACTTTATATTATGAGAAATCCAAAATTTGTTGTTATAGATTGTATCCTATCATATATGCAAGTAACTTGTGTAACTTGAACGAATTTTCACAACTCCTTGTGAAAGTTTGTTCAACTTCCATCTTAGGTTCAATGTTACTAGTTATAGTGTCGTTAAAAAAACATAAAATCACTGTTTCCAACATTCATAGTTTGCAAACTATTAGAAACAACTAAAATTTAATTCCTCGGTAGCTTTCTTCTAAGTTTTAGAAGATTCCTCCACTTAAGTTTCTTCATTATTTGAATGTCCATTTTCCGCCAACATCTTAATATCCGGGTTACATTTAAAAAAAATATTGTAATGTAATTGTCGTATAGGTGGAAAAAAATGTAATGCACTATGGGTATGAAAGTACCTTAAAGGAAAAAAATACCTTTTATTTAATAAAATAGGCGTTTAGTATAATACTCCCTCCGTTCCAAGGAAGCTGCAACATTTTGCCATTTAGGGTATTTCACAAAAGTTGCAACAATCCAAAAATGGAAGCTTTTTATTACTTTTATAATCCTCCACTCATTCTTTCTCTTCCTCCAACCACTCATTATTCTTCACTCATTCTCTTTCCACCCCCACTAATTCTCTCTCTTCCTCTCTACCTTTCACTCTTAATATAATATTATATCCTTAATTTCTCAACTCCAAAGTAAATGTTTCAAGTTTTCTGGAACGGAGGGAGTATACCTCAAGGTTAAGTTTTGAGCAACAGTATCACAAATGCTTCGCATTGCTTGGTTGTTTTATATGGACAATTGCATCCACAACTTTGTCGACCCCCCTTACATTTTAACCTTGAAAAGAGAGAACAAAAAATAAAAATTCACAAACGAAAAATAATGACATATATGTATTCAAAATAACATAATAAATAATGGCAATACTACTGTAAATAAACTTTTCCCAAATAAGTTAATGAATTACACATGTTAACCCAAAAATTGATCATCATGATATCATATAATCAATGAATATAACTTGGAAAATAATAAGGGGTATAGGTGAATGAAAGAGAGGGAAATAAGATGGGGAAGCCAATAAAAAAGGATTGCATGATCAAAATCTAGTTAAGCAAATTGGCATTGAATGCCTTTTTCATTACACTGCTAATAGTATCATGTTGGTATTCATTGCTCGAACATACGTAGACAACAGAAATATGAGCACTTCACATAGCTAAGCAAGTTGGTGGGAAAAGTAAAAACATACTTCCACCGTCTCGATATATATATATATATATATATATATATACAAAAAATGAAAAGGTGAAACTTACTCAATTGATGCAATTTTTCTCAATCAATCTAATAATTTCTTCCTCGTTCAAATTTGTCCAAAAAATTCTTCCCAAACCTATAGAAAAGAAATGTGAGAGAAAATAATTAACGAAAAAAATATATTCGTAAATAGAGAGAAGGTTAAGAAAATGTGGATATAATTGGCATGAATGTATAAAAAAGAATAGAAGTAGGAGGAAGTCTACAATAATAATCAGAATTTTCCCTCCTAATTTATATATTCCTTGCAAAGACCATTTGTATTCCAAAGTTAAGAGTCATTTAGATCCTTTCATGTTCAAAATAAGGTAGATATTGTATGAAAATTTACAAAAGATATGTTTTAAATAAAAATATATATAATCTTTCATATTCTTTATCATTTTCTTTTTCATTTTGGAGTAATTATTGTAATTTCATGCACCAAATTAAAATGCAATGAGTCTTATCCTATAATTTGATTTTTTTTTTGAAGGATATAATTTTATTAGTTGAAAAGTCACATTAGTTGAAAAATCACACATTTAAATGCATTCTCTACCTCGTCTACATTTATATTCTATATATAAGAGTATGAGTTCTGTTATATACTAACATGTTCTTATAGAATACTCTTCTCTTTATATATGTTCTCTATACAACTTATGTGAAGAGAAAAGTGATTCAAAGTACCCAGTTACATACCTATTATGATCAACTAATATTATTACATAGGTAGCCGAATATCAAAAGACTTTGGAATTGAAACAATCATCTTACATGGAAGCCTCACAATCAAGGTAAACCATTTTATTTCTTACGTGTCATACCTAGAATTGTTTTCAACAACTTTAAAATACTATAAGTATAGATTTTCTAGGTCTCGAACCATTCGAAATATATTTTACTCCCACTAGTCCTTTTAGAGATAAACAATTTATCTTGAAAAGTACCATCATAAGCAACAAAAAATTTGTTTCTTAGAAGTAAAATAATATCCTTAAGTTTCCTCAGGATATCTCATGAAAATACATTTATTAGATTTAAGTGTGAGCTTATCATAGATAAGTCTTTTTCGCAAAAGTCTCACCATCTTAAATCTATATATATTCAAAGTCAAGGAGGAAGCCTTTGGGTGTAACACATGGACAACTATTGGCGAAAACATGCGTTTCGTGACGCCATGTAGGCGATGACTCATCAACAAGGTGATTTTTCATATTTTCTGTATTAGCTAATAGTAGTAGATTATCGTAATAGTTATTCTATGAGTTAAATTCTAATAGTTAACTTTTTATTCTATTATAGTACAAGTTAACTTGATGTAGTTAACTTTATGTTTCTACAAATAAAAGAAGATATGAATTTCTTCTATGAGTGTCTTCTAATAGCTACCATACACTATATATACTACTAGATAAGAGTCTTGTATTGTAAGTATTCCATAATCGCACAACATGAATCTTGATTATTTTCTCATTTTGGCCTTTTGAGAGTTGCTTCAATGAGAGAAGTTGACTTTGACGTCCTAACATATTGCTCTTAAAACCAACGTAATTTTCTAAAGGATCCTTTCTTAATTTGTATGAAAGTGGTTGGATGATTAAAAAGCCATTTTAATAGGTTCAATTACATTTATTACACTATGTCAAAAAAAAACAGAAAATTTTGGGGGAAACTAGTTCCTCCATAAATTATAAAAAGTCATGTTTTTATAGGGTTTAAAGTTCAGGGTTTAAGGGTAATACTAATGTTAAAAAGTGGACTTTTTATAACTTATGGTGAAACTAGTTTCCCCCAAAACCTACTCGTCAAAAAAAAAAACTTGTTAATTGGCTTTTTTTATTCTTTACGTTTTTTTAAAAAAGAGTTCAAATCTTTTAAATTTTCAAATTTAAATAAAAAGTTTTATAGTTTATGATTTTTTACCTAATAATGAATTAATAAATAATAAATTTTATGGCTTTTTGTAACCGTTCAAATTAATGATTAGCATCCGTTCAAAATTTAAGAAACCCATATAGCTTATGTCTTTCTACCTACTACTACATGAGTGTTTATGCTTTGATGGAGTACTCCCTCCGGTCCCAAATATAAGCAAAAATAACTAAAATCACACCTATTAAGAAAGTAGTTAAGTTAGTTAATTGTCTTGATTTTATAATAAAAACATGTTAAAATTACTAATATATCCTCATATTAAATGTGTAATAAATGTGCACTTGTATTTGAAAATGAATAATTAAATAGCGGCAGTTTTGGTAAGAGAGTATTAAATAGTCTTGAAATCCCTTAGAGTTGCTTATATTTAGGTTAAAAAAAAAACCCACTTTTGTTGCTTATAATTGAGTCCGGAGGGAGTACTTTGTAAGGGTAAGATATTTATTATGATAATTAATATTGTGCAAACATGCCAGGCTAATTAATGCCCACTAAACTACTCTCCAAGATTGATTCAATTTTTTAAAGGGCTACCAATAGAAAAAAAAAAATCGCACAAAATACCGCAATTTAATGAAGAGAAATATTCATTTCGTCTCAAAATACTTGTAGTTCTACGATTTCTCACCTATGTTAAAAAAACAATCAATAAATATCAATTAAACAAAATTAACCTTTGAGTATTTCAAGTACTTAGACAGTTAAATACTTTTACAATGATAACTTCCTAATCGTAATCCTAATCATAAATAAAGTATTTTAGACAGTATGTCAAACTTTTATGAAAAATTATAAAACTGCAAATATTTTGAGATATTTTTTGTTAAAATTGCAAGTATTTTGAAATAAAGAGAATATTATTTAATAGAAAAAAAAAATCACTTCTCAAATGTGTATCAAATGTGTAAAGCTAAAACCCCAGGCTGGTTGAGTTCTTTTTTCCTATTGTCTTTACAACAATCAATGTACATGTTGGTCATTTAGTCTCAACATGCATGAATTACATGTATATACTCCTATGTTCAAAAGGAAGGCGTTGGGTTGAAGGGTAGAACTATCTAACATGATTACTTAATATTAGTATTAACTAACATTAGAGAAAATTTTAAATACATATTTAATCTATTAGTAAAATATGTTTCTAATATATCTTATAGATGTGATGTTTTAACTTATCGTTAAATTTATATTAGTTATCACCAATAATTATTTGATGACCTTTTCTATTCCTCATTAATCATGAACATTGTAACTTTTTTATTATTAAATTTTAATTTGATGTTTTAACTTATCATTAAATTTATATTAGACTCTTGAGTTACCGAAAAAATGGCGAGCTAATGAGCATCGACTTCATAGGCTTGGATGAAAAGGTATGCTCAATTATTACACATTTTTAGTTGTTTTTCTCTAATTTATAACTTGAATTTCGTTGATCAAATATGCAACAAGATCCTATGCATTTCATTATTCGTAGCAAGTTTGTAACCCAGATTTTAATGGATTAATTGTTGAAGGAAACTTTTATTTCATGAAGAATTTTAGAGTTGATGGTTGTAAAGAAAAGTATCGAGTATTGGATTAAGACACTTTTATTTTATTTGATGCTACAACGTATATCGAGGAGATTATTATGAATTTACCAACTATTCCAAGATAATATTTTTCAATGGTTCCGTATGACAAACTTGAAAGCGTAGGGGACAATCGTAAGAATTTAGTTGATAAGTGTACTACTATATAATTTAAATTTGGATTATATCATATAAATGCAATTAACAACCTTGCTCTATAAGGGGGCGTTTGGTTCGGCAGAAAAAAAATGAAGGAATGGAATGGTCAATGGAAAGGGAATCCTGAAGGAATTGGAAAGGAAAATAATTGGTCAAACCTTGTGTTTGGTTGACACGGAATGGAATTGAATTGCCATTCAATTCCTAGGTAATTCATGTTTGGTTTCAAGACAAAACTGTTGGAATGGAATAATAATAATAAATAATAATAATATTAATAATAAGAAATAATAATAATAAATAATAATAATAAATAATAATAATTATTATTATAGTAATAATAATAATAAACAATAATAATAATAAATAATATTATTATTATTATTTATTATTGTTACTATTATTATAATGATAATAATAATAAATTATTATTATTATTATTATTATTATTACTATTATTATTATTATTATCACTATTATTATTTATTATTTATTATTATTATTATTATTACTATTATTATTATTTATTATTAACATTATTATTATTATTATTATTATTATTATTTATTTTTATTACTATTATTATTATTATTATTATTATTATTATTTATTTATTTTTATTACTATTATTATTATTATTTATTATTTTTTATTGTTATTATTTTTTATTATTATTTATTATTAACATTATAATTATTTCATATTATTATTATTTATTTGTATTACTATTATTATTTATTATTATTTATTATTATTTATTATTATTTATTATTATTTATTATTATTTATTATTATTATTATTATTATTATTATTTATTAGTATTGTTATTATTTATTATTATTATTATTATTATTATTATCATTTATTATTATTATTATTATTTAGTATTATTATTATTTATTATTATTATTATTATTTATTATTATTATTATTATTATTATTATTATTATTATTATTATTATTATTATTATTATTATTATTATTATTATTATTATTATTATTATTCAATTCCATCAATGGAATGAAATGGATGGAATTGAGCATTCCTTCCATTTTATGATGGAATGGTGAATTCCTTCATTTGAAGGAATTGATCATTCCAATGGAATGGAAATTTTGAAAAAAATGAACCAAACATGGCAATGGAATTGGTCAAAGGGAATTGTGCATTCCATTCCCCCACTTTACCACGAACCAAACGCCCCCTAAGTATATATCATTGGCATAGTGGCATAGTAGTTGGTGTTTCAAGTTTTGGAGAGACATCAAAAAAAGAGAACATGGAACTCTTTACCTAAAAATAAAAGAGTAGGAAAAAAGAAAAATTCAACAACAAAATAGAAGAATGGTACCCGTGTCGAAGAAGACCCCTATAGAGTCGCCACATGGACAAAGCTTGATTTACATGAAGCCACATCATCACCACTTAAATTAAAATTGACTTGTCGATTTCATCTGGTCTCGTCTCAAGTCAAGCATTTATGAGACTTAGCCTTTTATATGCTTGCAAACTGAATCATCGCTACGTTTGGAATTCTTACAATTAGTTAATACTATTAGTTAATATTATTAGTTGTTATATATGTTAATTATTACTATTAATAGTATTAGTTAACTATAATAGTTACTATATAAGTTAACTATTACTATTAATAGTATTAGTTAACCATAATAGTTACTATATAGGTTAACTACTACTATTAATAGTATTAGTTAACCATAATAGTTAATATATAGGTTAACTACTACTATTAATAGTATTAAATAATTAATATATATGTTAACTACTATTATTAATAGTATTAGTTAAGCATAATAGTAACTATATAAGTTAACTATTACTATTAATAGTATTAGTTAACTATAATAGTTACTATATAAGTTAACTATTACTATTAATAGTATTAGTTACCCATAATAGTTACATTATATATTAACTTTTACTATTAATAGTAATTGTTAACTATAATAGTTACTATATATATTAATTATTACTATTAATAGTATTAATTAATTATAATAGTTACTATACAAATTAATTATTATTATTAATCATATTAGTTAATCATAATATTTACTCTCTTCGTCTCAAAGTGGATGTTCTGTTTTCTCTCAAAATGAATAATCTTTTGAAATTTACCTTCAGATAATTTTTTTAAAAAAATCATTATATTTTTACAAAAGTAAAATTTTAAATTTGAATAATAAGAATATTTATGATTTTTCTATTAATATTATTATTATTCTTCAAAATGATCCTTAAATCCCAAATGTACATTCACTTGAGGAAGGATGTAGTACTCTATAAGGTAACTATTACCATTTAGCTCACTATTAGCTAATAAAACTAGTCAGTCTTATGAAAAATATGCTTTACATTAAGAGATGTGTAAAACATATTTTACATTAAAAAAATTATGTTTACATTAAGGAATGGAAACAAGTTTTACACTAAAGCTAAGTAAAACAAGTTTTTCTCAATATTTTCACTAATAATATTAGTTAATTAGAACATTTACTATATATTATAATTATTAGATTTACAATCTAAAAATAGATACTATTATTAAATTATAATTAAAAACATTATTTTACTAATACATTAGAATATTTTAAGCAATAATAAAATAATAGTTACTCATAATTGTTACTATATTGGTAAATATTCAATTTTCTATATAAATAAGATTACTATTGTTAGTGTATATGCCCTAGGCATGTTATTTGGCACGTTGTTTGACAATGTTTGTTATCACTTTTCATTTATATAAAGAGATGTTTTGGATTGTTTTTTATTGTTACATTTTTTATTATAATAATCTCCGTCCCTAGTACTTATGAAGAACTAGTATAAGTTTAATTTGATGATCATATGATGATCATGTGTATGGAATACAAGTTAAACTTATGGGTATGTGTTGGGGAACACATACTGGACATGACCCAACTATAAGGTTTATGTCCTGGTCAAAATCTCATAATTAAACCTCTAAATAGTTATATCTTTAGAATCCTTAGACCTGAGATTATTACGATCTTCCACATAGTGGAGATTATGTTTGACATATTCAAACGTTACTCTTAACCATGTAATTATAAAGGATATGATTGGCATGATCGAAGCTATGTAGGGAAGTGTAATAAGTCAAGATGGAATTTGTCCCTCTTCATGAGAGATTTCAAGCATGGGCCACTCGATGAATAGTGTTGATGAAATGCATGGCCGTGCTCAAATAAATTGATATGATCAATGTCATTTGTATTATTAAACTATTTGGAATCGAGAAAAGTATTGAGCATTGTAAGTTGATCATTAACCATGGCTTACGCTCAATGACATCGTGGATAAAAGGATTGTGATATGTTCTATGAATGATAAGCGAACTTGGATAAAGTTGTATCATTTAGGTAATCATGATGGCTTGATAGGGTCCGCTCATGATTTATGAGAACAAAATGTGTTTGGACTCATTTTCAACTTGATATAATCCTATGGGGTTACACACAATAGAACGAATTGTTAAAAAGGCAAATAGGCAGGATTTCGGTCTGCTACGACCGTGCCGATTATAAAGCATGACCGTGCCAATAATCGACCAAGGGATGGCACTGGCCGACCCAATGGTACGACCATGCCAGTTATAGGGCACGACCGTGCCAGAGCTGCCTTAGCCGAAAATCTGCTGCTTAATTTAAGTGACGGGATTTAGGCTTCCTAGGTCCTTAAGGGTTAAGGACTAGGACCTATATAAGCATCTTTTCACCAGCCATTAAGCATATGAAACCTAGTTGTTTGGAGAAACAATATTCTTGATCAAAGATTGAGAATCAAATATCAAGAACCATAATTTCATATAGCCTATTTTGGATCTAGCAGTCCAGATCAAGAAGGAGTTCTTGATATTCGTTCGCGTGTGGATATCCATAGAGGGTGATTGCTTAATCATCTTCTAGTTCGTGTTCCTGCGGATCAAGACTTGAAGAAAATCTTGGAGAAGATCAAATCTTGAAGAACGAAGTTTCAAGATCCAAAAATTTTAAAGCTCCATCACGGTTAGTATTCTTAATTCAACTCTGTATTAATTTAATCATCTTGAATGGATCTAGGCTTTTGGGTTTATTCCGCTGTGTATGATTGTGCAAAACCCAACAACTATTACTAGCTAACATTATATTTAAAATGATGATTACTATATAAAAAAGTAATCACCTTCTATATAATAATATGAGTAAAGTTCTACCGTGCACAGCACGGGCTCTTTACTAGTCATCATGAAAGACAAACCAAGTTTTCTTTATTTCCATATCACATATGGTACATTTGAACCTATTTTGATGGAACTCTAATTAGTGTAATCATAGTGGTTTCCAATATATAACCCCAAAGTAAATAATAGAATATCAATTTGACTTTATCATCTAATGAACCATATCCAATAAGGTTCTATTCCTCCATTTAGACACATCATTCCAAAATGATGTTCTTTGTGGAGTTAATTGTGAAACAATTTCACAACCTTAAAGATGATTGTCAAATTCTTGGTTCAAGTATTTATCATCTCGATCATATCGTAATTTTTAATAGTTTTACCAAGTAGTACCAAAATCCTCTTTTAGCATTGCTACTTAATGGACCATATACATCAACATGTATTAGGTCTAATAAGTTACTAGCCCTTTTACTACTCCTAGTAAAAGATATCTTGGTCCAAGTAAATAAGAGTTGCATATATCATATGATTCAAAATCATATGACTTTAAAACTCCGTCCCATGGAATTTTAGATATGCGTCTCTCATTTATTTGATCAAACAAATGATGCTTTAAGAATTTATTTATTTATGTTATATCCTTATTTATTATTTTTGTTGGGAATATGCCTTTTGAATCAATATGCGTATTGGTTAAGGATAGATCCGCAACAAGTTCGGTAATTCATGGGACTGAGAATTGTGAATTCCTTTTGGAAAGGGATTAAGGATTTATTCAAGAATAAGGATTGTGGTGTCCTTATGAGAATAGAATTGCTTTATCTCTAAGAAAAAGAAAATCCTTTTGATACAAGGATTAAGGTTTAATTAGGTTTCTTATTGGTACAAGAAATTGTTCAAGAATTAAGAAAATTGTTTCCTAATGAGAATAGAATTACTTTGTACACAAGAAATAGTATTCCTTCTCCTTTTCTTTTTAGGGTTTTAGTTATTTATGTGACTATAAATACAACCCTTCCCCTAGCATAATAATCAACATGTAAACTTGTCGACTAGAGCTGGAACTAAAGAGTAGTTCAAGATGCTTAAGATGTTAGACAGAAGTTCCAAATCTGTAATTCTAGATCTAGGGTTTGCACAATCATGAATTATTGTGATCAATAATTCGTGCAACTAGATTAGTATGATTTGTATCTGTGATTTCCATATTAATAATATATTCTTTCTCCGCCCGTGGACGTAGCCAATTTGGTGAACTACGTAAATCTGTGTTCTTGTGATTGCTTGCTTTTCTAATCAAGTCTTGTTTATTGCTCTAACAATTTTGTTCTTCAAGATTTAGGATATAAGATTTATTTATATGATTTAACAGTACGATAAAGCAAATCATAATAAATAAAACACTTTTTTATTCTCAATAAGAAATAAATATCCTTCATTATCTTAAAACAAAATAATATTTTCTACTTAATGAGTAAAGTCACTTCATAAGTGTTCTACGAACAATGTTGCAACTCTTGCATCATTACTATTCGTAAATTAACTTTACCTTTCATAAGTAGTCTTTCTATTTACTAATCGTTGCACATTTATACTAATGTGGGATCCATATCCGGTATTCAATACCCAATAATTAAAAGTAGAAAGAGTAAGTTTATAACATAAAGTATCCAAAGTGGTAGTCTCACTACCATTCACTTTCTTTGATCATCCAGAATTTTGATTGCAATTTTTAAATGGTCAATCTAATTGCCATGTTACCAAATTGAATTATTTAGAGTTATAATTTTAGCCACAATTATTTCCTTTAGGTTTGACAACATTTCTATTACCTTTATCTTTTAACCCTCTTTTCTTTTATAAATTTATAAAGTTAAAAAATCAAAATTTTCAACTTAGATCATCACTTTCCGTACAAAAGTTTAGATATCGAGAGCACAAACTGTACGGCCGAACTAAGCCATAAGGCAACCACATTTCCGTACATCATTCAGAAACTTAGAGAACAGTCCATACGGCCGAAACTAAGCCAAAAAGGCATCCACATTTCCGTATGGATATGCAGGCTGTTTCTAAATTCTATGTCTCATTAATTTTACTGATTTCAGCAATCCAGAACAATTCAGGATTCTAATTTCAGTTATCTTGAATTCTGAATTGACACCACTTTTCAGGAAACACGGTTTCAAAAACCAGCCATCTGAAACTAGATTCAATCCCAGATTCAATTCTGAACATCACTTGCTCGGCCGAGTCTTAAGACCCGCTTGGCCGTGCACCACGAAAAATAGATTTTTAATTTCCAAATTTTACCTTAAAATTGCTTTCCTTGATTCAATTACGATTTTGTGTTCACGGTGATCAAATCATCATGATCACCAAAACCAAGAATAAACAATTTATTCATGAATCTAAGATCATCAACAAGTTAATCAAATTAAATTTTGATGATCCTACAGAATATATTAATCAAATTAATATTGCAATTTAGGTTACTTAGGATTATTAAGAATGTATAATTTCCGTTCTTGCTTTAGAACAATTCTTTTCAAGAAGGTTCAACACATATAGCATACAACACATTTATGAGCACATAAGATAAACATGTTGAGCATCAAGTTTAGTAAATAAATTAATCACCATTAATTTAAGCATAATATTTATGTGTCATTAATTTCTCTATAATTATGAGGATGAGACTATTTAAACTTTGGTTTTCATCTCTAAATCAAGACAACAAGAAGTACGGTCGAACTAAGCCATAAAGCAACCACAATTCAGCACTAATTCAGGAAACCAAGAAAGTAGTCCATGTGGCCGAAACTAAGCAATAGATGGTCTCGATGAACGTAGGCCAATTGCATTCACAATTCCACATGGATCTCCAAACTTGAATCAAGAACTCTGTTTTTCAATTTTAGCAATTATGAACTCTTTATAATTCTAACTTCGTTTTATCTTTGAATCTTTGATTGCGATCAATTTTATGAAACACAGTCTCGAGAACGTAGGCTAGCCATCCAAAACTTGATTCAATCTTAGAATTCACAAGACTAAAACAAATAGGAAAATTAAACCCTTAAGATCCACCCCGACCCCCATGCCCGATCCCCGCGCCAAAACCAATGGTCCGGCCGGGTCTCTGCATGGGTCCGTTCTGACCTCCCCGAAAATTAAAATTTTGAAGTTCTAAATTTTGTCACAAAATTATTTTTCCCCGATTCAATTAGGGTTTGGTGTTCTTGGTGATCCAATCACCATGATCATCAAAACCTTGAATAAACAATTTATTCATGAATCTTTAGATTATCAAAACTTTGATCCAATAAAAAATTGATAACCCAACAATTTAAATCCACCATAATTTTTATTGCGATTGAATAGTGCGATTAAAGTATATAAAACAATAAACCACATAAACGCATATAACACATAAACATCATAATCCCAATATTCATATCATGCTAGGCACATAAACAATTTATATACACACAACATGATCTAGTATTGAAATAATCAACATGAACGGGGCTCCTGATACCACTGTTAGGTTTCCTAGTAACATGCACATCGGAATTAAGCATTTAAAATTTTATGAAACCCAAAGCCATAGATCCGTTCATATGATTATATCAAATACTTGCATAATGAATACTAGAATACTAACCCTTGATGACTTTGAACTTGCAACCTTGAATTCGGTGGAGGCTTGAAGGCTTGATCACGAACAGAGCAAGAACACGAACTTCGAAGATGATAAGCTTCACCCTCTAGCGGTATCCACACCACGAAAGAATATCAAGAACACTTGATCTTGGTTGCTAGACCAAATTATGAAACACACTTTCACAATTATGAGAACTATATGGAATTATGAATTTCTTGATCTTAGATTCCAAACCTTTGATCAAGAATATTGTCTCTCTAAGAGGCTATGAATAATGTGCTTAATGGCTGGTGAAAAGAAACTTAAATAGGTCCTAGTCCTTAACCCTTAAGGACTTAGGAACCCATCACCCAATTAAGGCATGTTTTTCTGTCACAGTAGATCTGGCACGGTCGTGCCAATAGGGTCGAGCCTGCCATCCTTTTGCCGATTATTGGCACGGTCGTGCTTTATAATCGGCACGGCCGTGCCAAGCACGGTCTTGCATTATAACAAGCACGGTCGTGCCAGTCCAGAAAAACCCAATTTTCCACAATTCCAAATCAGTCCTTTAGGATTCGTTCTATTCGTGTGTGACCCTCTAGGATTACACTAAGTTGGCAATGGGTCCAAACATGAATCCATAAGATATGATTAGGTTCTAGCAAACCGTCATATCTACCCAAATAGTGTAACTAGATAAAAGTTCGCATTCATTTTAGAACATGTCACAATCTCTTTGTCCACGATGTCATTGAGCACAAGTCATGGTCAAACAGTCAACTTGTATTTGTTCAATACTTTCTCGATCCCGAATATGTTGATAATCCAAATGACATTGATCCAATCAATTCATTTGAGTCCGGCCGACCATTTTCATCAACATCATTCCTACTAAAGGCCCAAGCTCGACATCTCTCCGAAGAAGGACAAATCCAACTCAGCTTATTATTCTTCCCTACATGAATCCGATTATGCCAATCATACCCTTTATAACTACCCGGTTAAGGTATTGTTTGAATATGTTAAACATAATGTTCATCATGTGGAAGACTATAATAACTTCTTGGACAAGGATTCAAATGACATAACTAATATGAGATATATATACGATATAGACCATGATAGAAATCTCATAGAGCTTGTCATGTCCAGTACCTTGTTCTAAACAAGTACCCATAAATCTAACATGATCATCCCATGACCATTTAGCATTTATACTAGTGCTTAACAAGTACTAGGGACTGAGATTATTATAAGTAAACATGAACAACAATAATAATCAAAACATCTCTTTATTAATATGAATATAATAACAACAATTACAACGTTTTACAAATGTGCCTAGGGCACCAATGTCGCGCCCCGTACCCGTGGTCCTACTTGGCCCCACGCTCGGGACACGATCGGAAGACGTTATAAAACATTTTAGTAAAATTTTTCGAAATGTTCTTTCATAAAAGTTTCATATAACCCAAACACATTCACTTAAAACTTGACTTCATTCCACACAAACAAACTTTCTCAATCAAAAGTACTTAGCCATAAGGCTTACACACTTTACTTACAACTCACCAACATGTTCCAAAAATAGGTGATACAAAGATGATGTCACGGGTACACTACCCAAAAGGTTATACATTTACATAATGTAGCCTTTACATACCAAACTTACTTTCCCAAAATGTCTTACCCAAATCACTTCCTCGACGTCCTCCCTTGAAGTGACCTATCCTCTGGGCTCTCCTTTATCTAAAACAGTAAACAAATAAGGGTGAGAATGAATCTCAGTAAGCTACTAAAATGCAACTACGTTACATGCTGAAATGATACTCGGAATTGAACAATGTCAATAAACATCCACATAGCACATAACATGAGAGGCTCCCTATCGCCAACCGTCCCATACCAGTTGGAAATAACGACCAACTCATCATACCACACATAAGGCGGAAATAAACACTCATACGTGGATACTGAGCCAAGGTTCTCGAATCAAACATATAACCATCTGAGAGGTATCAACTGAGCAGCACCAAAGGGCTGAAACCGGTTCATGAACCAACAACAACAACAACAACAACAACAACAACAAGAACAAGAGGGGGAAAATGACACAGAGTCATAACCCAAACGGTGACTAAACTCACTCAAAGGAGAGCTAGCCCAAACCCAATCCGTGGCCCAAGGAAGGGGCTTAAAAATGGGAAACCAATGGTAGAAGCCTTACAATGAACTTGGCTCGTGTGCCATTATAATCCCTACCACTGCCCGACTCAACAACAAGTACCAGCTGGACTTCCAAACGAGCATAGTAATGAATACTTGCTTAAACAACAACCAGGGGAAATGATTCCAAAGTAGGGAATCAAGCCAAACACATCACAAAGATGAACCAATCCAACACACATCAAAAGATGTTCAACAATACCCCATGTAACACTTATTCACATTCCATAACACATTTGTTCACAAAGGAACCAATTTCAAACACTAGAGTGTTCCACAACAACCCTCTAGGTACTCTAGGATATCACCTAAGACCTAGACCAAACTTGAACTTTAAATCACTTGAAATGGAACAACTCCATTTTTCAGCAACCTTGGGCGGTCGCCCGAACCAACCTGTGCGGCCGCCCAAAACACTCTGTTTCGAGACAAAAATCTTCCAGATAAATGTGCGGCCGCACGGCCTTTTTGGGCGGTCGCCCACTCTACTCGACAGACCAAAACTTGCCAATTTTACTCCTTTCGTTTCACCGTCCCAAAAGTACAAACCAACATCTATCTTACCAAACATAATTCAACCAAGCTGAGTGATATAAAACAAATATGACTTCTTTACACAACCAACATCAACTTTCCAAATACTCCCTTTGTCCCAAAATTACAAGTATCCCAAATATTATTCAAATCACAAAATTAACAAGTACAAGTAGCAAGTATAACATATATGACCATTTTAATATTTAAAGGAGAATTAGTAACTTACCTATTCCCGGAAAAAGTATCGCTGAAATAAGTTTTGTTCGGGTAGAAATGACCTACTCGACGCCCTGATCATTTTTATATAATTAGTTTTTAAAACGGATAAGTAAATAAAAAGAATTAAATCGAAATGGGTTGAACTTACCTTTTTCTTTCTTAACCTAAGGAAACGTAGAGAAAGTTGCAGAAGAAAAAAAATACACAGAGAGAGAGAAGAGAAAGGTACGTGTTTTTATAAAAATCTTTAGACATTTTACAAATTGGTCACCCAACTTTCGATTTGAACACTTTAACCCCTGAAGTTACATTTTTACAAAGGACCCTAAAGTTTCAACTTAATCATTTAACTCCTTTAACCCTTATTACTACTAACTAAGTAAATAACACAAATAATCAAGTAAGATGTGCAAATCATAAAATATGATGCAACACATAAAATGCACACATAATGTCAAATAAAAATCCCAAAAAAATATAAAATAAATAGGGACGGGTTTTGGGGTCGTTACAATCACTCACCCTTAAAGAAAATTCGTCCCGAATTTTAGAATGACTTACCAAACGAATCAAATAACCAAGGATATTTCCTCTCCATTTCATCCCGAAGCTCCCAAGTAGACTCTTCCACATTATGGTTCCTCCATACAACTCTAACAAGAGGAATACTCTTAGTTCTCAATTCTTGAACTTTAAAATCAATGACTTGAACTGGATGCTCCTCATAGGACATATTGGGTTCAATATCCTCAGGTATCTCAGATAACACATGAGATGGATCATACACATACTTTCTAAGCATAGAAACATGGAACACATTATGAATCTTGTCAAGAGAAGGAGGTAACGCAAGACAATAAGCTTGATCTCCAACTCTTCCCAAAATCTCAAAAGGGCCGACAAATCTAGGAGCAAGTTTACCTTTCTTCCCATATCTCTTAATTCCCACCTTTGGAGAAACTTTCAGAAACACAAAGTCACCATTTTCAAACTCAAGGTCTCGCCTCCGGTGATCAGCATAACTCTTCTAACGACTTTGAGCAATAGTCAATCGATCCCGAATAAGCTTAACCTTCTCAACTGAGTCATTAACCATATCAATACCCCAAATCTTTGCTTCCCCAACTTCATCCCAACAAATAGGTGAACGAAATTTTCTTCCATACAATACTTCATAAGGAGCCATCCCAATACTCGACTGAAAACTGTTGTTATAAGCAAATTCTACGAGAGGCAAATGAATATCCCACGAATCAGCAAAATCAATAGAACAAGCTCTCAACATATCCTCAATAATCTGAATGGTCCTTTCTGACTGACCATCTGTTTGAGGATGAAAAGCAGTACTAAACTTCAACTCTGAACCCAAAGCCTTCTGAAATGCTTGCCAAAACCGAGAAGTGAATATAGGATCACGATCAGAAACAATGCTAACTGGAACTCCATGCAACTTCACTATCTCATTAATGTACAAAGTAGCAAGTCTTTCCATCGAATAACCAATCTCAATAGATAAGAAGTGAGAAGACTTTGTCAATCTGTCTACGATTACCCAAACTGCATCATGCCTTCTTCGAGTACGAGGTAACCCTGTCACAAAATCCATAGTAACATGTTCCCATTTCCATTCCGGAATCTCTAATGGTTGAAGCAATCCCGCGGGCCTTTGATGTTCAGCTTTCACTTGTTGACAAGTCAAACACTTCGACACATAATCCGCTATTTCCCGCTTCATGTTATTCCACCAAAAATGTTGCTTCAAATCTTGATACATTTTGGTACTCCCGGGATGAATAGTATACCTCGACTTATGGCCTTCCTCGAGAACTTGAAGTTTAATTCCATCAACATTAGGAACACACAATCTACCTCTGAAAGTCAATACTCCTTCAGAACTGAGAGAAAAGTCTTTAAATCTGCCATCTTTGATTTTTCCCATTATCTTCACTAACTCGGGGTCATCTTTCTGAGCATCCTTTATTTGTTGAATTAAGGTTGGCAATATTCTGATATTCACAAATATAGCCCCATGCCTCGACTTATAAGGACACCAATCTCGAGCATCCTCTAACATCTTCCATTCCCGTACTATCAATGAAGCTACATAAGACTTTCGGCTAATAGCATCAGCTACCACATTCGCCTTGCCTGGATGATAAGAAATGGTGCAATCATAATCCTTCAACAGCTCCATCCATCTTCGTTGTCTGTTGTTCAACTCTTTCTGGGAGAAAAGATACTTCAAACTCTGATGATCTGTGAAAATCTCAAACTTTGCTCCATATAGATAATGCTTCCATTTGTGTAACGCAAAAACAATAGCTGCAAGCTCCATGTCATGGGTCGGATAATTATGCTCACTAGGAGTTAACTTCCTTGAAGCATACGCAATTACCTTCCCACTTTGCATTAGAACACACCCCAAGCCTTCTTTTGAAGCATCACTATAAATTACCAATTCATCATTCCCATTAGGCAGTGCAAGAATAGGAGCGGTGGTCAACCTCTTCTTTAACTCTTCAAAACTAACTTGACATTTTTCATCCCACACACATGGCACATTCTTTCGAGTCAACTGAGTCAATGGTGTAGCAATCTTGGAAAACCCTTCAATGAATCTTCTGTAATACCCAGCTAATCCCAAGAAACTTCGAATTTCAGTAACTGATTCTGGCCTCTTCCAATTCACAATAGTTTCAATTTTTGATGGATCAACAGATATACCTCTATTAGAAACCACATGTCCTAGAAAAGAAACCTCATCGAGTCAAAAAGCACACTTACTGAATTTTGCAAACAACTGCTTCTCCCGAAGAATAGATAGAACCATTCGCAAGTGTTGCTCATGCTCCTCTCGAGAGTTGGAATAAACAAGGATGTCATCAATAAACACAACCACAAAAGAATCAAGATAAGGCTTGAAAACCCAATTCATCATATCCATAAAAACAGCTGGAGCGTTTGTTAACCCGAAAGGGATAACAAGAAATTTATAATGACCATACCTACTACGGAAAGCAGTCTTAGGAATGTCTTCTGAGTAAATTTTCAACTGATGATACCCACTCCTCAATTCAAGCTTCGAAAAGACAACTGACCCTTGGAGTTGATCAAATAAATCATCAATGTGAGGCAAAGGATATTTGTTCTTTACAGTCACCTGATTCAGTTTTCTATAATCGATGCATAGTCTCAAGGACCCATCTTTCTTCTTTACAAACAACACAGGAGCTCCCCAAGGTAATACACTAGGTCGGATGAAACCCCTATGAAGCAACTCTTGCAGTTGAATTTTCAACTCCTTTAATTCAGCTGGAGCCATTCTGTAAGGTGATTCAGATATCGGGGTAGTGCCTGGAAGTAAATCAATACAAAACTCGATCTCCCTATCAGGAGGCATAGAATACTCAGTAGAGAACACATCAGGAAACTCTTTCACAATATGCACATCCTCTACTTCAGGCAACTTTTTAGTAGTATCCAGAACACTAGCAAAGTACCCCGTACAACCACGATGCAACAACTTTCTAGCTTTCACATAAAAAATAATACGAATTCTCTTACCCAAAGGAACAGCCTCAAAAGTAAATTCAGGCACATCAGGAATAGAAAATGTAACCACCTTTTTATAACAATCAACTGAAGCATGGTATTTAGTCAACCAATCCATTCCCAAGTTAATATCAAAATCTTGTAATGGCAAAACAACTAAATCAGCAAATAAAACATGCTCCCAAATATGCACATCACAGCCATGTAACACCTTATTAGTCACCAAACACTCCCCTAATGGAGTAGACACTTCTAACACATAAGGTAGAGATTCAGAAGAAACATGCAATCGAGAAGCAAAATGCACAGACACATAAGAATGCGAAGAGCCAGGGTCTATAAGTGCACGTGCCCTCAAACTAGACACAGAAATTATACCTCCTATCACGTTAGAAGAATTTGAAGCCTGTTGTTGGTTGATAGCAAAAACACAAACTTGCACTTTAGGCTTCTCTGAGGCATCCCTCTTCTGACCCTGAGATGATCCTGCTCCACTCCCATATGGTACAATCCTTGCTTTTGGACAATCCTTCTAAAAATGGCCAAGCTGACCACAATTCAAACACTTTCCCTGCTTCTTCCAACATCGCTCTTCAGTGTGCCCTTCCTTCAAACAGTAATTACATATTCTTCTACCTTGATTTCCTGGGACATTACCTTGATTCCTGACAATTGATTGTCCTTGCGGTTGACTTCTAAATTGTAATGGTGTTCCCTGACCTCCTCGACTATCACCACACTGTGGTTGAGGTCTTCCTTATCTTCCTGTCCTTGCCAATTCAATTTTCCTCTTATGTTCCTCTATATCATGCTCCACCTGATATGCTCTATCAACAGCATCTTGAAAATCTTGCAACTTGTGGGATACTAGTTGACTTCGAATCACAGTTTTCAAACCCTTTACAAATCTAGTAGCCTTCCTCTCCTCAGTTGCCACCAAGTGAGTACAGTACCTGGATAACTCCGTGAATTTGGATGTATACTGAGCCACAGACATAGTATTCTGCTCTAAGTTAAGAAACTCCATTTCCTTTTTGTCTTAATCTACTAGAGGAATGAAATGTTCCTTGAACTTCTTCAGAAAATTTTCCCAAGTATAGGCTACATGATTCTCATCCCAATTTGCTTTCAAAGCTCTCCACCAGTGCTCAGCAGCTCCACTCAGTTTATAGGTAGCAAACCTGACTTGTTCTTCATCAGTACATCTCAAGACATCAAATATTTTCTCCATTGATTCAATCCACCTCTCAACCTTTATTACCTCTGGTTCTCCTTCATAACCCATTGGTTTCATCTTCAGGAACTGTTCTAACCCATATCTCGGAGGTGCTTGTTCTCCTCCTTGCCTCTGATCATTTAAAGTTTTCATAGCTGCTTCGAACATCCATTGAAACATAATTCGGGCCTCTTCTCTGTTGGTGTTATGCCCTAGGCATGTTGTTTGTAAAACAAATGTTATTATTTATAAAGATATTGAATGTTTGATTATTATGTCTTTTGCATGTTTATTATAATAATCCACATCCCTGATAATTATGATTAATTATTAGTATAAGTTTAATAGATAATCATATGATGATTATGGTGTATGGGATACAATTAGACTTATGGGTATTTGTTGGAGAACAAATACTGGACTGACCCTATGAGATTTATGTCATGGTCACAATGTCATAATTAAGTCTCATATAGTTATATCACTGGAATCTTTAGACCTGAGGTTATTACAGTCTTCCACATGATGAACATTATGTTTGACGTATTCAAACGTTATCCCTAACCGGATAGCTATAAATAATATGATTGGCATAATCGGAATCATGTAGGGAAGAGTAATAAGCCAAGATGGGATTTGTTCCTCGTCAAGAGAGATGTCAAGCTCTGGCCACTCGATGAATGGTATTGATGAAATGCGTGGCCGTGCTCAAATAAGATTTGTATTATCAATACATTCGGGATTGAGAAAGCATTGAACAAATGTAAGTTGACCATTGACCATGGCTTACGTTCAATAGACATTGTGAAACAAAGAGATTGTGTTATGTTCTATTTTAGGAAACTTTGGAGTTCAAAGTTATAATAATTGGGTAGTCATAATGGCTTGCTAGAGTCCGCTTATGACTTATGAGGTTTGACTGGTTCGGACTCGTTGCCAACTTAGTATAATCCTATTGGGTCACACATGCAGAACGGATAATTCAAAGGAGCGAAAAATGAAGTAAAACGGATCCTGCCTAAAGGATCCGTACGGCTGAATCTGGATGCTTCCAGAAACATCCGTACGGATGGTTTTGCCCGGCAGAATCAGTTTTAGGAAAACTCTTGTTGGACAAGAAAACCTAAGTCCTAAAGGGTTTCTGAAACCCCTAGAATATAAATACAGACTGACGGGAATTATTCCCTAGTTAGTTGATTTGATCAATTCCAAAGTCTTTCTTAGAGAAAGAAATCACACATTATATTCTTGGGTTATTGTGATTGATTAATCTCAATTATCAAGTCACAATAATAATTAGGAGCTTTGAAGAATCGTTCTTCAACATCGTTGATCAATCCGAAGACCTAGCAGTCAAGTTCAAGAAGGCGTTCTTGAAATCTGTTCGTTGTGTGGATCATCGGTAGAGGGCGTTTGTCTTAACGCTTAATCCAAGTTTTACATAACGATCTACAAGGGTTAGTTTCCTTCATCTTATTATTATGAATTATTGTTCATAGCGGATCTAGGCTATTGGGTTTTATTCATGCCTATCTTCCGCTGCGCATGATTGCACGAAACCCAACAGTGGTATCAGAGCCCCGTTGATGATCAATAATTCTAATATTATCATGATATAATTATTTAATGCGATTATTTAATTGGTATGATCATGAGATAGATGAATTTATGTGATGGATTTTATATGAAATATAAAGTATGCATGCTAGTTGATGTGGTTGTAATATTGATTTGATTAATATGTATGATCGCATGCTTAGATTATCATGTTGTAATTGGATTATTTTATTGATAATCTTGATCTAATTTGTATGTGGAATAAATTGGCTATTGAATATATGAATTAGATGGGTTAAAATTCGTAATCTGCAATTTCATGTTTCTGTAATCTGATTATGTATAAACACGATATTAAGATTGATCGAATTTCTGAAATCTGAAAAATCTGGAAAAACTGGGATTCTACCTAAGAATCCGTACGGATGGTTTGGGAGCCTCCAAACAAATCCGTACGGATGGTTTTGGTTCACTCCCAGATTTCATTCTGACTTCTCATATTCAGATTGTTCTGCAAATTGTTTGCAGAATTCGAACCTGGAAACAGAAACTGGTTTCAAACGGCTGGTTTTCGAAACCGTGTTTCCTGAAACAGTTATCTGTTAAGAATTCGGAGTAGTTGCAGAAATCAGAGTTCTAAAGAGTTTAGAATTGCTGTAATCTGTGAGATTAAGAGACATTGAAAGGGTCTTGAGACATGTGACCAATCTATACGGGAATGTGGATGCCTTTTGGCTTAGTTTCGACCGTATAGAGAAGTTTCTTGGTTTCTTGATCTTAGTACGGGAATGTGGATGCCTTTTGGCTTAGTTTCGACCGTACGTTTTGTGCTCTCAATTTCAAGATGCTCTGCGGATGCAGTTCCAGAATCCTGAAGAGTTCAGTGTTTCTGAGATATGCATAACTATCCATACGGATGAATCTGGATGCTTCCAAAAACATCCGTACGGATGGTTTGGGTTATACTGATTCTGATTTGTTTCAGATGGCTGGTTGTTAAACCATGTTTCCTGAAACAGATTCAAATTCAGAAGTCCAGACCGTTAATGAGATCAGAATCTTAAAGGAGTTTAAGATTGGAGAAATCTCATGATTTCAGACTTTTATTCCTAACTAGCGCAACTAATGTCACATAAAATTAATTCGGATAATTGATTAACTTTATGTGTGTGAACCTTCTTAAAATTTAGGTTTCGTGCCAACCCATGATTAAGACACTTGGGATTACATGGGTAATTTCATGCGCGCTCTAACCCTCACGAGGTGCATTGATTTTATTCATGTATGAACAAGATGAGTGAAACAGTGGTTCCTATGCGTTTAAAGTGGGTTAACTTAATTAGGCTATCAAAAGAGTTTTTGGCCTAAGGCACAGATGAGATTTAAAACATGCATGACATAAGATGTCTTGATATAATCTCATAAAAGATCTAAGAGTCATATATGATATGATTGATAAGGAGTTATCTACCTAAATAATTTAATTTTATGCATCTTGCCCTCGCGGACGTAAAATTAAATGATATATGGATCTTAGCCCATTTAAATTATATTATACATTGAATGTATATGAATGTTATATAATTTAGTGGGAGTATTTGTGAAATACTAATATTTTAATATCTTTAATTAAGTTGGTACTTATATTTAATTATATGTTTGCATAATTGTAGATAATGGCACAAAATACAAACTTATCACTGCGATCTATCCTTGAGAAGGAAAAGCTTCAAGAAAATGGAGCTAACTATACGGATTGGATCCATAGCCTTAGAATTGTTCTAAAGCATGAGGACAAGCTCTATATTCTTGAAGAGCCCGTTCCTGAAGAAGAACCTGCTTCTAATGCACCCAAGGATGAGAGAAACGCCTACAAGAAACATGTAAATGATTATCGTGAGGTAGGTTGTATTATGCTTGCGGCCATGTGTTCATAGCTTCAGAAGACTCTTGAGCGCTTGGAGGCATTTGACCTTGCTGCTTCATTGAAAGATATGTTTCAAGAACAAGCAAGGCAAGAGAGGTTCGACACTATAGCTGCACTGGTCTCATGCAAGATGAGCGAAGGACAGTCTGTGAGCCCTCATGTTTTAAAGATAAAGGCTTACTTTGAGAAACTAGAGAGGCTAGGCCATCCAATTGATGTTGAGTTGGCTACCGATTTTATTCTTAATTCATTGCCCAAAAGCTATAACCAGTTCGTTATGAACTTTAATATGCATGGGATGGATAAGACATTGTCTGAATTGCATGGGATGCTTAAGCAGGCAGAAAAGAAAATCGGTAAAGAGGTCTCTCCTGTACTCATTGTATCTAAAGAAGGAAAGGGCTCTAAAGGCAAAAAGGGTAAGGCAAAAGTTGTCAAACCCAAGATTAGCAAGGCAACTGTTGCCAACGCTAATGTGGCTAAACCTGCTTCCCAAAAGGATGCAATCTGTTTCCACTGCAATGAGATTGGTCATTGGAAACGAAATTGCAAGGTTTACAAGGAAGAGTTAAAGAAGAAGAAGAGCAGTGGGACTGCGTCTAATTCAGGTATCTATGTTATAGATATTTTACTTTCTACTTCTAGCTCCTGGGTATTTGATACCAGATGTGGATCTCACATTTGTTTAAATGTGCAGGGACTAAGGAATAGGAGGCTACTCAAAGATGGCGAGGTGGACCTATGCGTGGGAAATGGAGCAAGAGTTGCTGCATTAGCCGTAGGAACATATGATGTCATTTTACCTAGCGGATTAATTCTTGTTTTGAACAATTGTTATTACGTTCCGGATTTGAGTAGGAATATTATTTCAATTTCTTGTTTGGATAATGAAGGTTATAGTTTTCTTATTAAGAATAAGAAGTTTTCTATTTATTTAAATGATATGCTTTATTGTACTGCATGTTCATTTAATGGCCTTTATGTTCTTGATGTTGAAAGTGGAAATAATGATAATATCTATAATGTAAATAAGAAATCCAAACCTAATGATGTAAATCATACTTATTTGTGGCATTGCCGTCTTGGTCATATTAATGAGAAGCGTATCTCAAAACTCCATGGGGACGGACTTTTAGATTCACATGATTTTGAATCATATGAAACTTGTGAGTCTTGTTTACTTGGAAAGATGACTAAGGCACCTTTTACTAAGAGTAGTGAAAGGGCTAGTGACTTATTGGGACTCATACATACTGATGTTTGTGGACCAATGAGCAGCAGTGCTAGGGGAGGATATCAATACTTCATAACTTTTACTGATGATTTTAGTAGATATGACTATGTCTACTTAATAAAGCATAAAAGTGAATCTTTTGAGATATTTATTGAGATATTTAGAATATTTCAAAATGAAGTACAGAATCAACTTGGCAAAACTATTAAAGCACTACGATCTGATCGTGGTGGAGAATATTTAAGCCAAGAATTTGACAATCATCTTCAAGATTGTGGAATTGTTTCACAATTAACTCCACCTGGAACACCACACATGGTGTGTCTGAGCGGAGAAATAGGACCTTATTGGATATGGTCCGCTCCATGATGAGTCAAGTTGATCTTCCTTTATCCTTTTGGGAACATGCACTAGAAACTGCTGCTCTTACACTAAATAATGTTCCAACCAAATCTGTTCCAAAGACTCCATATGAGATGTGGAAAGGAAAGAAGCCTAATCTTTCTTTTATGAAGATTTGGGATTGTGAGGCATATGTCAAGAGGATGATCTCTGACAAACTCGCATACAAATCTGATAAATGTAATTTTGTGGGCTATCCTAAGGAAACTAAAGGATACTACTTTTACAACCACACGGACAACAAAGTGTTTGTTGCACGAGATGGTGCTTTTCTAGAGAAAGAGTTTCTCTCCAAAAGAACTAGTGGGAGTAAAATTAGTCTTGAAGAGGTTCAAGAACCCGCAAATTACATGGAACCGATGATTGGATCTGACCAAGGTTCACAAGGAGTTGTGGAACCTAATCAGAATACTCATGTTCCTCGCAGAACTGGTAGGATACGATCCGAACCTGAGAGATATGGATTTCTCATGACGGATAGTAATGAAGTCGGAGTCATAGTTGATGATGAACCTACTTCCTATCAAGAAGCGATGTCCGCTCCTGATTCAGATAAATGGCTTGGAGTCATGGAATCTAAAATTAAGTCCATGTATGACAATAAAGTTTGGAACTTGATTGATTCGCCCGAAGGTATAAAAACCATAGGATGCAAGTGGGTTTTCAAAAAGAAAACTGACATGGATGGAAAGGTGCATACTTATAAAGCTAGACTTGTAGCGAAAGGCTATAGGCAGATTCATGGAATCGACTATGATGAAACCTTTTCGCCCGTAGCAATGATCAAGTCTATAAGAATTTTACTTGCCATAGCCGCATATTTTGACTATGAGATATGGCAAATGGATGTCAAAACAGCGTTCCTTAACAGGAACTTACTTGAGGATTTTTATATGACACAACCTGAAGGTTTTGTAATTCCAGAAAATTCTAATAAAGTATGCAAATTGCAACGATCCATTTATGGATTGAAGCAAGCCTCTAGGAGTTGGAATCTTCGGTTTGATGAATCGGTCAAAGAGTTTGGCTTCATCAAGAACGAAGATGAACCTTGTGTATACAAGAAGATTAGTGGGAGCGTAGTATTATTTCTAGTACTATATGTTGATGACATATTAATCATTGGAAATGACATTCCTGCACTGCAGTCTGTAAAGACTTGGTTAGGAAAGTGTTTCTCAATGAAAGATATGGGAGAATCCGCTTATATCCTTGGCATTAGGATCTATCGTGATAGATCTAAGAAACTGATTGGTTTAAGTCAAGATACATATATTGACAAAGTTCTCAAGAGATTCCGCATGGAAAACTCTAAAAGAGGAAATTTTCCAGTAGGTCATGGCATTTATCTAAGCAAGAATCAGTGTCCTAAGACGACTGATGAGCGTGAGAGAATGATTGGGATTCCATATGCTTCTGCTATTGTATCCATCATGTATGCCATGATATGTACTAGACCTGATGTCTCGTATGCTTTGAGCATGACGAGCAGATACCAATCTGATCCCGGTGAAAGTCACTGGATTGCAGTCAAGACGATTCTTAAGTACTTGCGAAGGACTAAAGATTCATTCTTGGTGTATGGAGGTATGGAAGATGATCTTGTAGTAAGTGGTTACACAGATGCAAGCTTCCAAACTGACAAGGATGATTCTAGATCGCAATCTGGTTTTGTATTTGTGCTTAATAGAGGTGCTGTTAGTTGGAAGAGTTCTAAGCAAAGTACCGTCGCTGATTCTACAACTGAAGCTGAGTATATTGCTGCATCCGATGCTGCTAAAAAGGCTGTTTGGATTAAAAAGTTCATTGGTGAACTAGAGGTGGTTCCTAGCATTGCTAATCCAATAGACTTTTATTGTGATAATAATGGTGCTATTGCTCAAGCAAAGGAACCTAGATCGCATCAGAAATCCAAACACATACTTAGGCGTTTTCATATCATTCGAGAGATCGTTGATAGAGGAGACGTAAATATATGTAGAGTACCAACTGATAATAATATTGCAGACCCATTGACAAAGGGTCTTCCGCAAGCAAAGCATGATGGTCATGTGAGGTCTATGGGTATTCGATACATTAATTAGGCCTAGTGCAAGTGGGAGATTGTTGGTGTTATGCCCTAGGCATGTTGTTTGTAAAACAAATGTTATTATTTATAAAGATATTGAATGTTTGATTATTATGTCTTTTGCATGTTTATTATAATAATCCCCGTCCCTGATAATTATGATTAATTATTAGTATAAGTTTAATAGATAATCATATGCTGATTATGGTGTATGGGATACAATTAGACGTATGGGTATTTGTTGGAGAACAAATACTGGACTGACCCCTATGAGATTTATGTCATGGTCACAATGTCATAATTAAGTCTCATATAGTTATATCACTGGAATCTTTAGACCTGAGGTTATTACAGTCTTCCACATGATGAACATTATGTTTGACGTATTCAAACGTTATCCCTAACCGAATAGCTATAAATAATATGATTGGCATAATCGGAATAATGTAGGGAAGAGTAATAAGCCAAGATGGGATTTGTTCCTCGTCAAGAGAGATGTCAAGCTCTGGCCACTCGATGAATGGTATTGATGAAATGCATGGCCGTGCTCAAATAAGATTTGTATTATCAATACATTCGGGATCGAGAAAGCATTGAACAAATGTAAGTTGACCATTAACCATGGCTTACATTCAATAGACATTGTGAAACAAAGAGATTGTGTTATGTTCTATTTTAGGAAACTTTGGAGTTCAAAGTTATACTAATTGGGTAGTCATAATGGCTTGCTAGAGTCCGCTTATGACTTATGAGGTTTGACTGGTTCGGACTCGTTGCCAACTTAGTATAATCCTATTGGGTCACACACGCAGAACGGATAATTCAAAGGAGCGAAAAACGAAGTAAAACGGATCCTGCCTAAAGGATCCGTACGGCTGAATCTGGATGCTTCCAGAAACATCCGTACGGATGGTTTTGCCCGGCAGAATCAGTTTTAGGAAAACTCTTGTTGGACAAGAAAACCTAAGTCCTAAAGGGTTTCTGAAACCCCTAGAATATAAATACAGACTGACGGGAATTGTTCCCTAGTTAGTTGATTTGATCAATTCCAAAGTCTTTCTTAGAGAAAGAAATCACACATTATATTCTTGGGTTATTGTGATTGATTAATCTCAATTATCAAGTCACAATAATAATTATGAGCTTTGAAGAATCGTTCTTCAACATCGTTGATCAATCCGAAGACCTAGCAGTCAAGTTCAAGAAGGCGTTCTTGAAATATGTTCGTTGTGTGGATCACCGGTAGAGGGCGTTTGTCTTAACGCTTAATCCAAGTTTTACATAACGATCTACAAGGGTTAGTTTCCTTCATCTTGTTATTATGAATTATTGTTCATAGCGGATCTAGGCTATTGGGTTTTATTCATGTCTATCTTCCGCTGCGCATGATTGCACGAAACCCAACATTCTCTGGCATCCCCTTGCCCTGAATAACCAGCCTGATCTCCTTCATTCTCAATCATTTTTAATAAATACCTGCATAAGACACTCAACGTTACTCACTCTATGCACAACTACCCTTCTAGGTCACTTAGTCATTCTAGAACATCTACAACCTAGCTCTGATACCAACTGTCGCGCCCCGTACCCGTGGTCCTACTTGGCCCCACGCTCGGGACACGATCGGAAGACGTCATAAAATATTTTAGGAAAAAAAATTCGAAATGTTCTTTTATAAAAGTTTCATATAACCAAAACACATTCACTTAAAACTTGACTTCATTCCAAACAAACAAACTTTCTCAATCAAAAGTACTTAGCCATAAGGCTTACACACTTTACTTACAACTCACCAACATGTTCCAAAAATAGGTGATACAAAGATGATGGAACGGGTACACTACCCAAAAGGTTATACATTTACATAATGTAGCCTTTACATACCATACTTACTTTCCCAAAATGTCTTACCCAAATCACTTCCTCGACGTCCTCCCTTGAAGTGACCTATCCTCTGGGCTCTCCTTTATCTAAAACAGTAAACAAATAAGGGTGAGAATGAATCTCAGTAAGCTACTAAAATGCAACTACGTTACATGCTGAAATGATACTCGGAATTGAACAATGTCAATAAACATCCACATAGCACATAACATGAGGGGCTCCCTATCGCCAACCGTCCCATACCGGTTGGAAATAACGACCAACTCATCATAGCACACATAAGGCGGAAATAAACACTCATACGTGGATACTGAGCCAAGGTTCTCGAATCAAACATATAACCATATGAGAGGTATCAACTGAGCAGCACCAAAGGGCTGAAACCGGTTCATGAACCAACAACAACAACAACAACAAGAGGGGGAAAATGACACAGAGTCATAACCCAAACGGTGACTAAACTCACTCAAAGGAGAGCTAGCCCAAACCCAATCCGTGGCCCAAGGAAGGGGCTTAAAAATGGGAAACCAATGGTAGAAGCCTTACAATGAACTTGGCTCGTGTGCCATTATAATCCCTACCACTGCCCGACTCAACAACAAGTACCAGCTGGACTTCCAAACGAGCATAGTAATGAATACTTGCTTAAACAACAACCAGGGGCAATGATTCCAAAGTAGGGAATCAAGCCAAACACATCACAAAGATGAACCAATCCAACACACATCAAAAGATGTTCAACAATACCCTATGTAACACTTATTCACATTCCATAACACATTTGTTCACAAAGGAACCAATTTCAAACACTAGAGTGTTCCACAACAAACCTCTAGGTACTCTAGGATATCACCTAAGACCTAGACTAAACTTGAACTTTAAATCACTTGAAATGGAACAACTCCATTTTTCAGCAACCTTGGGCGGTCGCCCACACCAACCTGTGCGGCCGCCCAAAACACTCTGTTCCGAGACAAAAATCTTCCAGATAAATGTGCGGCCGCACGGCCTTTTTGGGCGGTCGCCCACTCTACTCGACAGACCAAAACTTGCCAATTTTACTCCTTTCGTTTCACCGTCCCAAAAGTACGAACCAACATCTATCTTACCAAACATAATTCAACCAAGCTGAGTGATATAAAACAAATATGAATTCTTTACACAACCAACATCAACTTTCCAAATACTCCCTTTGTCCCAAAATTACAAGTATCCCAAATATTATTCAAATCACAAAATTAACAAGTACAAGTAGCAAGTATAACATATATGACCATTTTAATATTTAAAGGGGAATTAGTAACTTACCTATTCCCGGAAAAAGTATCGCTGAAATAAGTTTTGTTCGGGTAGAAATAACCTACTCGACGCCCTGATCATTTTTATATAATTAGTTTTTAAAACGGATAAGTAAATAAAAAGAATTAAATCGAAATGGTTGAACTTACCTTTTTCTTTCTTAACCTAAGGAAACGTAGAGAAAGTTGCAGAAGAAAAAAAATACACAGAGGGAGAGAAGAGAAAGGTAAGTGTTTTTATAAAAATCTTTACCCATTTTACAAATTGGTCACCCAACTTTCGATTTGAACACTTTAACCCCTGAAGTTACATTTTCACAAAGGACCCTAAAGTTTCAACTTAATCATTTAACTCCTTTAACCCTTATTACTACTAACTAAGTAAATAACACAAATAATCAAGTAAGATGTGCAAATCATAAAATGTGATGCAACACATAAAATGCACACATAATGTCAAATAAAAATCCCAAAAAAATATAAAATAAATAGGGACGGGTTTTGGGATCGTTACAACCAATACTAACAATCTCCCACTTTCCCTAGGTACAATCTCCCATGTATCAAATACCCATGGACCTAACATGACCATCATGTTTAGCTTGTGGAAGTCCCTTTGTCAGCGGGTCTGCAACGTTATCATCAGTAGGTACTCTGCATATATTTATGTCTCCCCTATCCATGATTTCTCGAATGATATGGAAACGTCTGAGTATGTGTTTCGATTTCTGATGTGCCCTTGGTTCTTTGCTTGAGTAATAGCACCATTATTATCATAATAAAGGTCTATTGGGTTAGAAATACTAGGAACCACTTCAAGTTCACCAATGAACTTCTTAATCCAAACAGCTTCCTTTGCAGCATCCGATGCAGCAATATACTCAGCTTCAGTTGTAGAATCAGCTGTTGTACTCTGCTTGAAACTCTTCCAGCTTACATCTCCACCATTTAACATGAACACAAAACCCGATTGCGATCAACTATCATCTATGTCGGTTTGGAAGCTTTCATCTGTGTAACCATTTACAATGAGATCATCTTCCATTCCTTCATAGATCAAAAACTAATCTTTAGTCCTTCTCATGTACTTAAGAATCGCTTTTACAGCCATCTAGTGATTTTCACCGGGGTCAGATTGATATCTACTCGTCATGCTCAAAGCATAAGATACATCTGGCCTAGTACATATCATGGCATACATGATGGATCCAATTGCCGAAGCATATGGAATCTCACTCATTTTCTCACGCTCATCTTTTGTCTTAGGACATTGAGTCTTACTTAAAGAAACTCCGTGTAACACTGGCAAGTTCCATCTCTTAGAATTTTCCATGCGAAATCTTCTAAGGACCTTGTCAATGTATGTACTTTGGCTTAAACCAATTAGCTTCCTTGATCTATCTGTATAGATGTTAATGCCAAGGATATATGCGGCCTCACCCATATCTTTCATTGCAAAACACTTTCCTAACCAAGTCTTTACAGACTGAAGAGTTGGAATGTCATTTCCAATGAGTAATATGTCATTCACATATAAAATAAGGAATAGCACGATGCTCCCACTAATCTTCTTGTATACACAAGGTTCGTATTCGTTCTTGATGAAGCCAAACTCTTTGACTGATTCATCAAAACAGAGATTCCAACTCCTAGAAGCTTGCTTCAATCCATAGATGGGTTTATGCAACTTGCATACTTTAGAATTTTGTTCAAAACCCTTGGGTTGTGTCATATACACTTCTTCTTGTAAGTTTCCATTTAGGAAAGCGGTTTTGACATCCATCTACCATATTTCATAGTCATGATATGCGACAATGGCAAGTAAAATTCTTATAGACTTGATCATTGCTACGGGGAAAAGGTTTCATCATAGTAAATACCATGAATCTGCCTATAACCTTTCGTTACAAGCCTAGATTTGTAAGTATGCACCTTCCCATCCATGTCAGTCTTATTTTTGAAGACCCATTTGCACCCTATGGTTTTTACACCTTCGAGTGCATCAATCAAGTTCCAAACTTGATTATCTTGCATGATTGCAATTCGGATTCCATGACTCCAAGCCACTTGTCCGAATCATGAGATGACATCGCCTCTTGGTAGGTGGTCGGTTCATCATTCTCAATGATCTCCACCTCATCACTATCCGTTACGAGAAACCCATATCTCTCGGGCTCGGATCGTGACCTACCAGATCTGCGAATTACTTGTGTATTTTGAACAGGTTCCACAACTCCTTGTGGGACTTGTTCTTGTTCCACCATCGGTTCAATGTCATTTTCTGGGTCTCGAATCTCTTCAAGATTTACTTTACTCCCAGTGATTTCCTTGGAGAGAAACTCTTTCTCTAGAAAGACACCAGTCCGGGCAACAAACACTTTGTTGTCCGTTCGGTTGTAAAAGTAATATCCTTTAGTTTCCTTAGGATATCCCACGAAAATACATGTATCAGATTTGTGTGCAAGTTTTTCTGAGATAAGTCTTTTGACAAAAACTTCGCAACCCCAAATCTTCATGAAAGACAGACAAGACATCTTTCCGCTCCACATCTCATATGGAGTCCTTTGAACCGATTTACTTGGAACACGATTTAGTGTGAAAGCAGTGGTTTCTAGCGCATAGCCCCAAAAGGATAATGGAAGATCAACTTGACTCATCATTGATCGAACCATGTCCAACAAGGTCCGATTCCTCCTCTCGGACACACCATTCCATTGTGGTGTTCCGGGTGGAGTCAATTGTGAAACTATTCCACAATTCTTTAGATGATCATCAAATTCTTGAATTAAGTATTCTACACCTAGATCTGATCGAAGTGCCTTAATACTTTTGCCAAGTTGTTTTTCTACTTCATTTTGAAATATTATAAATATCTCAAAAGCTTCACTTTTATGTTTCATTAGGTAAACATACCAAAATCTACTATAATCATCCGTGAAGGTTATGAAGTATTGAAATCCTCCCCTAGCATTGCTACTTAGTGGTCCGCATACATCTGAATGTATCAACCCCAATAAGTCGCTCGCCCTTTCACCTAACTTGGTAAAAGGTGTCTTAGTCATTTTTCCAAGAAGACACGACTCGTAAGTATCATAAGACTCAAGTTCACATGAACCCAAAAGACCGTCTCCATGGAGTTTTGAGATACGCTTCTCATTAATGTGACCAAGACGGCAATGCCACAAATAAGTATGATTTACATCATTAGGTTTAGATTTCTTATTTATATGATAGACATTTTCATTATTTTCATTCTCAACATCCAGAACATAAAGGCCATTAAATGAATTAGCAATACCATAAAGCACATCATTTAAATAAATAGAAAATCTCTTATTATCAATAAGAAATTTAAAACCTTCATTATCCAAACAAGAAATTGAAATAATATTTCTACTTAAATCCGGTACATAATAGCAATTGTTCAAAACAAGTATTAAACCGGAAGGTAAAGTGACTTCATAAGTCCATACGGCTAATGCAGCAACTCTTGCTCCATTCCCCACGCCCAGGTCTACTTCACCTTCTTTAAATAGTCTCCTATTCTTTAGTCCCTGCACATTTAAACAAATGTGAGAACCTATTAGTACCCGACCTGAAAATGAGTTTATTAGGACTTTCTCAAAAATACAAGGACTTTATAGGAATTAGAAACCTTGCAAAGACTTGTCCCGGATTCCCGAAATATCTCATTTATGACAAAATCTATCAAATTAGGTAGTAAATAGTTTCCTTAAAACCATGCAGAAACCCTAGCTTAAGAATCAAGTCAGCCTGCAACATTGGCCACGCGGCCAACCTTGCTCCGCGTTGATCTTGGCCACGCGGCCACTCTTGTCACCGGCTTCAACCATGGCCAGGCGGCCAACCTTGCGCTGGATGATCCTGACCATCAGATCTTCCCATCAGTTTACTATATAAACCAATTCCATTCCATTGGTTTAGGGGGGGATTTTGAGGGCTCTAAGTACGAATTTTGGAGTTCTTAAACACTATTTTGCTCTCTAATTAACATTCAAACACTCAAGAAGATCCAAGGTTTATTTCTTGCCAACATAGGTAAGTTTTCTAACTTTTTCTTCATGTTCTTGCATTATTCTTAATGTAGATCTTTTATATTCATGTTCGTACATGTTTATTCATAGTTTCTTCATGAGCTTTGCATGTTCATTCATATGTTCATATATGTTCTTCGCATGTTCTTCGTGTTCATAGATTAAAACCTTATTTATGCTATATTTAGGGTTGCGATCTTCATAATTACATGTTATTTCATAGCCGATGATGATCTAGGGTTCATCAACCCGAGGATGATCTAGGAACTACTTCTAAACCCTAATCTTTAGGTAATTCCCCCTTCATTATGCATGATCCCGATTCTTCTGCCTATTCTAATTCTCTGCGAACTACGCTGACCTGAGCTTCTCACATTGAGAGGAACGTAGGCAATCTTCGGATCCAGTCTAAATCACTAACACACTACTAACACATTCATCATGATAGAAAGACCGATCAATTCGGGCAATAGGAGTGATAACGTTCAATATTCTTCTCTTGTTGTAATTTGACCCCCGAACCCACTAAAAATGCTTTTTCTCAAAGTTTTGGCTATAATTAAAACAGCGTGGTGACTCTCATAATTTTAATGTTGCTATGAATATTCCCAATTTCAAACACACGTATTCACAGTGGCGACTCTGCTGGGGACTGCTTTGAAACTTTTTCAAACTTAGTGGGTCTAACTTTCGTTCACATCATGATGTCTGCCATGTTCTCACATGCACCTTACACTTTGCCATGTTCTCACATGCACCTTACACTTTGCCATGTTCTCACATGCACCTCACACTTCGCCATGTTTACACATGCACACACTTGCCATGTTTACACATGCACACACCTGCCATGTTTAACACATGCACACACCTGCCATGTTTACACATGCACCCGCGCACTCCGCCATGTTAATACTTGTAACTTGTACCATGTACCCTTGTTATCTTCGCTTTAGTATTAGGGTCAAACAAAACCCTGCTATGCTCCCTTGTACATTATTCTCTCTCTCTCTCTCTCTCTCTCTCTCTCTCTCATGCATTGCATTGAATCATCCTAACATCAAAAACTTCTCTCTTTTCTCCTTAAAAAGAATTAGTTCTTACCACATACTACCACAGTCCGTGTCAGCACTGCACAGGTCCCCATTACCCGGAGTATTCGATGTGCAGGAATTTGTGTGCTACTGCCGCACTCTTTTCGAGTCACTCGTCTATTCCACTCACTGTATACGGTGGGAACCTTTTACCTAACCCGTGTCAACCCACACTAGTATAGGTATCACACCTAGGTTTTGACCGGTTGGTTTGACTAGCTTTTTCTTAATAGTCAATTAACGTGCTGTCTATGTCGAGTCATCCCCAAGTCAATGATGAATCGAGATCTTTGAGAGAAAGTGCACAAAAAAGTGATTTCCGTACAAGGGACGTGCCATGGTGAGATGAGTGTTTATTGTCAAGATCTCCGCTCATCATTAACTTGCGTAGGATGTAACATAGACGTCACGTTAAATGCCTTTAAGGAAGGGTTAGTCGTAGGATCCGATGGTTGGTGGAAGCCGCTTGCCCTATAGGACCCTCGCCCAAATTGTCCGTTTGGGGGTGTGCAATGCAGGTGAAAAACGAGGGGTCTATAGATGTAATGATGGCCTCCACTGATCGTAGTCTTCTAACTAGTTGCGAAAAAGGGGTACCCCTTCCAACCAATTAGGATGTAAATAATGTATGTTTTTGTAAATTAAAATATACTTTGCATGAGCCTTCCCCCTCTCCTAAAGCTTCATTGCCCTTCAACCTTTCAGCAAAGCAAGTTTGGATCCGTTCGGGTGGTCGACTACAACGTGAAGCTTCTACTCCGTCCACGTTCTCAGTCTCGTTATCAGCAATGTCAACTCCCGCTTCAGCTTCAGCCTCTGCTCCTCCTGCCAGTGCCGCCGAGCTCAACACTGAGGCTACTCTCAATGGTATTCCCCCAAGCCTCCAGAACTTCCTCGCCGGTCTCGAAGCCAAGATCAGGAATCTCGAGGAAAGCAACAAGATGTTGGAAGACCAGAACCAACAGTTGAAGGGTCACATTCAACAAAAGGGGACTAAACTGGTGCCCGATGGGGAGAATTTTATTTATGTCGAGGATGAAGAGGTCAATACCAACTGTCCCCCTAACACCAATGCTACTGCCTTCCCATTCCCAAGCTACCGCAATGTTCCACCTCCTTCTCTCTACACCCAACAAGGTTTCACTACCATGAGCAAGAACAAGGCTGTCTATGAACCTTCTCCTGAACTTCTTGGTGGCTACCTCTCCGCTAGCAAACTACCCGCACCCTCGTTGCCTCTGAGTATTGGGATGGCCGCTGCTACTGCTTCCACTACTCCTCCCGTCATTCTGTCAGAAACTATCCCCGACATCTCCAATCACCCTGTGGTTATGGCCATGCAAGAGCAAATGCGAAAGTTGATCGAGACCGTGGATAAGCAAAGTGCACCGACTACCAAGACAATCAACCCTAGCCAAGTAGGGGCTCTCCCCAAGGATTTCAAGATGCCTAAGGTGGCAATGTTTCATGGTGACTCGTGTCCTAAGACTCATTTGGATAGTTATGTGTTGGCCATTAGGGCTCGTGACTGCACCAACGAACAAATGGCTCGCGTATTTCATAGCACTTTGGATGGTATAGCTCTGCGTTGATTCTTGGGGCTAGAACCAAGCGAGAGGCAAACGTGGGATCAAATTAGTGCCATTTTCTGTGAGAAGTATCAAGCTAACTTGGATTGGCATGTGAATCGAACCGACCTTGAGAACACTATGCAAAAGCCCGGCGAGGCTATTTATGATTTTTACAAGAGGTGGAATCATCTGTTGTGCGAGGTCCAATACCCACCAAAAGCGAAGGAACAGAAACAGATTTTCTACAAGTGCTTGCTACCGGAGATGAAAGAAGCTATAGGTAATGGTTACTTCCCTGATTTGCGAGAAATGGTTGACGCCGGAGTAAGGTACGAAGCAGGGTTCACTGGGATTGTGCCGCCAAAGGAAAGTCCAAAGACCAACAACAACAACTCCTTCCGCTACAAGGCTCCTACTACGCCTGCGCCTCCTAGGGGTGGAAAGGAGGCCGTCGGCCAAGTGAATATGGTCCAGAAAGAGGTCCCGCTAGATGTCCAAGCCGTAACAAGGAATGGGGCTCCACAACAGAGGGAGTATTTTGACGATTTTGGTATGCCCATGGGGAAGGTCTTTGACGTGTTAGTCAAGAGAGGTCTTATCAAGCCTTTAGAGAATTACCAACCCGCCTACCCAAGAACTGATTTGGACGCCTCCAAGTTCTGCAAGTATCATAAGCACATCGGGCACACAACGGATAGTTGTATTCAATTGAAGCGCGTAGTTCAAGGGTTGATCAATGACAAGAAGATTGAGAAGCCGAAGGGTCCCAATGTGGTGAACAACCCTCTTCCTAACAATGGGGGTGGGGTGAATATGGTGCAAACATGCGATATCAGTATCCTAGAGCTCATGGATGCCTTTGACAAGATAGGGCTCACTATGGTGGATATCTTCATGGCATTAGTGACGTTAGAAATCCTCGAACCATTAGAAGGACACCTCCCCCGTCTTGGTTGCGATTTGTCAAAGTTTTGCCACTACCACAAGTGCACCGGTCACACTACCGAAGAATGCTTTGAACTCAAGAGAGCCGTGCAAGAGTTCATCCACAAGGGAATTGTCGAAGACCCTAGAGATTACGTAACTAGCAATGTACTCATGGTAGAACTTAGTGAGATCACTGATCCGGCCGAGCCTGTTGTGGCGGACTGTGATGAGATGGGTTGTATTTCAATGACTAATAATAAAGAACCTTCTTGCTACTTGTTGTCTTTAGAAGAACTAGTGAGTGAAGTCGAATCTCTAGAAGAAGAGAGTCCCAAACCCTCTCAACCTCTTTCTTGGGCCGAAATCTTCGAGGAGGCCGAAAAGACCGAAGTTTCGCCCCCTTGTCATGACTCGCCATTGTCTTTGGAGGAGCTACGTGCAGAAGTTTGTCTCCTTACAAGATCCGGTCAAGTGTACCAATCCGACCCGAAGGGTGCAAAGAAAGTCTTTGGGAAGGAACCCGAACAAGCCGACCTAGACAAAGAAGACCCTATCCTCACTCAACTCAAACAAACCCAAGCCCATATTTCACTATGGTCCCTACTCACCTCCTCCCTAGCCCACCGCCTCATGCTCGAGCAAAACCTCACCGCCACCATGGTACCATCCACTATTACCTCGGAAGACGTCACCCACATGATTGGTAATATCCACTACGGAAACATCATCACTTTCTCGGAGCTAGACAAGCCAGCGTTCGGAGTTGATCATAATGAGCCTTTATACATCACTGTCGAGGTAAATGGCAAGAAAATCCCCCGTGTATTCATTGATAATGGTTCTGCAATTAATATCCTGCCTTCAAGGATGATGGATGTGGTTGGCATTCATGGTGTTGATTTACGCCCATCCAAGAAAACCATCAAAGCTTATGACTCTACATGCCGCGCCGTGATAGGCGAAGTCACCTTGCCCATTACCATCGGAACAAAGATCCTGCCAACCGATTTCCACGTCATCGACATCCCCGCAACCTTCTCACTCCTCCTCGGCCGGCCATGGTTACATCAGTCGGGCGCTGTCCCATCTTCCCTACACCAGTGTGTGAAGTTTCAATCTGGTAATGAAGTGACCATCATCTACAGTGATCTCGTAACTGCCCAAAGGACAGACACCAAGGGCGTTCCTGTCTTACAGATTCAGCATGGGGAAGAGAGCCGACTCTTCAATGGCTTCGAAATAGTCGCTCAAGCACAGATCTATACCATCGACCTCACCAAAACAACGGACAAAGTGGCACCTGTTGTCAAGATACTGCGTAACATGGGTTTTATACCGGGGTTGGGGCTAGGTAAGAACTTGTAAGGCCCCACAGAATTGGTTGAAGAGGTTGATCATCGAGGGTTGTTCGGTCTAGGGTACACCCTTACTCTTGAAGACAAGATGGAGCAACAAAGGATAGAATTGCTTAAAAAGATGAAGCTTCCCTACAAAAAGCCTGAAATGCGGCCATATCGCCTGTCCCTGAATAGCTACTTTGTCAGGGAAGGCGAGGAGTTTTCGTGTTTTGAGTTTGCCGAACCATGGATTGACCACACCGGGAAATTGCAGAAAGGGTTCGAGATTTTCAGAGATGTGGAATTCGATCGGTCCAACATGAAGCTGACTTACATGGAATATGACAAAGCCACGGGCAGAGTTAGAACCATCAAGCACGAGTACTCCACCAAGGTTGCAGATGACTTGGCAGATCAACTTGAAGCCGCAACCCTTGACAAGCCAGCAATAGAAGCCGCAGAAACTCCAAGTTTGACTGAGACGTGGGACGGCCAATATCGGCTTCAACATCTGGGTAATCTGGGGCTGCACGAAAACATGGTTGCCGTCATCGGAGACGATTCTGAAGATAAGGTGGACCCAAGGATATTGGTGGTACCCATGGGGGACAAGCTCAAGAATTGGTGCATCATTGGGGGACCTATAGCTACTCCGGAATTTATGATGGAAACACTGGGGCTTACTCCTTCTCCTGTCGCCACTCCTGTAGCATCTCCTGTCACTCACCCAAAATCCCCGTCCCCAGAGTCTAGTGTTTTACATTTTTAATTTGAGTCTTCCTCTAAGTCTGACGACCTTACGTCTGAAGACTATGATCTTGTTGCAAACGCTATTTTCCCTTTTGCCATAAATGAAACCCTCGACCTTTCCGAGTATCCCTCCATATTCACTCTTTTAACTGATAAATTGGCTAATAATCAAACTAATGATATACACTTAGTTAATAACGATTCATTAGAAGAGGCAGACACAGACACATTAAATGATGAATACATTAAAGAGATCTCAGAACAGGTTATTAATAAAAAGAATCTCGAGCCCAAGCTGCCGATGAGGTGTTAACATGCGTGAATTTGGGAACCGAAGCCGAGCCTAAGGAAACGCAGATTGGGAGTTTCTTCAGCGGAGCTGAAAGGGAAGCACTGATTTAGCTACTCAAAGAATATGTGGATGTGTTTGCATGGTCTTATAAGGACATGCCGGGGCTCGACAACTCGATCGTAGAGCACAGAATCCCGACAGCACCAGACGCTAAGCCAGTCAAGCAGAAGCTGCGCCGCATTAAGCCGGAATGGTCTTTGCAAGTGAAGGAAGAGATTGAGAAGCTACTCCGTGTGGGTTTCATCAGGGTGATCGAATATCCAACTTGGTTATCAAATCTGGTGACTGTCAAGAAATCCAACGGTAAAGTCAGAGTATGTGTGGATTTTCGGGATCTCAACAAAGCTACACCAAAGGATGACTTCCCCTTGCCAAATATCGACATGTTGGTGGATGCGACCGCCCACTATGAGGTCAAGTCGTTTGTGGATGGGTTTGCCGGCTATAACCAAATCAAGATGGCCGAGGAGGACCAAGAAAAAACAGCTTTCACCACCCCATGGGGGACTTTTTGCTATACTGTCATGCCATTTGGGCTGAGGAACGCCGGGGCTACCTACCAACGGGCAGTTACGACTTTATTCCACGATATGATCCACAAGGAGATTGAGGTGTACGTGGATGACATGATTATACATTCCAAAGGGTCTAGGGGCCAACACTTGGTAGATCTCAGAAAATTCTTCAACAGGTTGAGAGAGCACGCCATGCGTTTGAACCCGGCGAAATGCACATTTGGAGTTCGTAGAGGGAAAGTATTAGGTTACATGGTCACCGAGAATGGGATCAAAGCCGACCCAAGGAAGATTCAAGCCATCCTGGAGATGAAGCCACCCCGTACAGAGACGGAGATAAAAGGATTCATGGAACGCCTGCAATACATCAGTCGGTTTATCAATCAGCTGACCACCATCTGCGAACCAATTTTCAAGTTAATGAAGAAAACAGCCAGTGTGGAGTGGGATCATGACTGCCAGATAGCCTTCGAAAGGATCAAACAATATTTGGTGAATACCCCAATCCTGCGCCCGCCGCATAAGGAGAAGCCGTTGCTACTATACTTAACTGTGACAGACACCGCCGTCGGATCCATGTTAGCGCAAGAAGCCAAAGATTCCCGGATTGAGAATGCAGTGTACTTTGTCAGCCGAAAGTTACAAGGTAGCTAGCTCAATTACTCCGCGCTCGAGAAGACCTGCGTAGGCCTAGTATGGGTGGTGACGAAGCTTAAGCACTACATGGTATCCCATCCGATCTTACTAGTCTCGAAAATGGATCCTATCAAGTACCTGTTTGATAAACCCTCCCTGTCTATGAGACTCGCTAAATGGTCAGTGTTCTTGGGAGAGTTCGACATTACTTATGTACCGAGGAAAGCAATCAAAGGGAGGGTAATGGCCGATCAGCTCGCAGACTCTCCAAGCACCGAGACAAGAGGACCCGACCCCGAGTTCCCGGACGACGACATTTTCGCAATTGAGGTCGCAGAAAGGTGGCAATTATTCTTTGACGGAGCTGCAAAAAAACGAGGGAATAAAGTCGGACTCCTACTTATTGATCCCAAAGATGAGCACACTCCCATAGCCATCAAGCTGAACTTTTCAGCAACCAACAACGCCGCCGAGTATGAGGCGTGTATAGCCGGATTGGAGGCCGCCCTAGAACGCAACGTGAAAGAGTTAGAAGTGTATGGAGACTCTGCTTTGATTATTAACCAAACGGCGAAGAAATGGAAAACTATTGATCCTTGCCTGCAGCGGTACCAAGGTTACATGGATGAGTTGATAGCACAGTTCAAAGAGGTTACCTTCCACTTCCTGCCGTGAGACAGAAATCGGTTCGCGGATGCCCTAGCTACATTGGCCTCCTTAGTTGAAATTCCAAAGGGAAGGTCCGTGAAACCATTCAGGGTTGGACGAAGGGAGAACCCCGCCTATTGCTGTGAAATCCAGATCAATGCCGAGGTAAACGGAGATAAATGGTACGCCCAAATCTACAAATTCCTTAAGCACGGAGAGATGTCCTTTGATGGAGATGTGAAGGCCAAGAGTCTACAAGCACTCAAAAGGTTGGCGGGGCAGTTTGTGCTGTTAGACGACACTTTGTACAAGAGGCATTACGATGGTCTGTTGCTCTTATGTGTCGACAACAAGAAAGCTGAAGCAATAATGGAAGAAGTACACAACGGGTTGTGCGGACCCCACATGAATGCAAGGATGCTTAGACAGAAGATCACTCGGTTGGGCTATTATTGGATTACCATGGAGACAGACTGTATTCAATGGGTTCGACGGTGTCACAAGTGCCAAGTATGCTCCAACCTCAACCACATCCCCCCACACGAATTGTATAGTTCCACCACGCCTTGGCCATTCGCCACGTGGGGTATAGACATTATTGGGAAGATCTCGCCGGCCGGTAGTAATGGTCATGAATTCGTCCTCGTCGCGGTCGACTACTTCACAAAGTGGGTTGAAGCTCAGTCTTACAAGGTGCTGAATTCCAAGAAGATAGCGCAGTTTATCAAAGAGAACATTATGTGTCGGTATGGGGTTCCTAACCTCATTATATCAGATAATGGCAGTCATTTCGAAGCCGAGTGTGCTCGCTTGCTTGTAGAATTCAAGATCGAACGAAAGAAATCTTCCCCATACTATCCACAGACTAACGGCGCGGTTGAGGCGGCCAACAAGACGATAGAGCAGATAATTCGCAAGATGGCTTCGCAAGGGCGGGATTGGCCCGAGAAGTTACCATTAGCACTTTGGGGGTACAGAACGTCAGTCCGCACCGCTATTGGAGAGACCCCTTACGCTTTGACATACGGCATGGAGGCAGTGCTCCCTATTGAGTTAGAGATGCCATCTTTGAGGATCTTGCTCGAGAAACAAGTGAATGAGGTAGAATGGCTTCGTAGTCGCTATGATCAGTTGGCAACACTCGACGAACGCAGATTGAAGGCCATGGAACACATCCGGGCCTATCAAAGGAGAACGACAAAAGCCTTCAATAAAAAGGTCAAGCCTGTTGACATAAAGGAAGGAGACTTGGTGCTCAAAGCACGCTTACCCAACAAATTCAACCCCCTCGGGAAATGGGCCCCCACTTGGGTAGGGCCGTTTGTAGTACAGAAGATCTTCTCCAGAGGAGCGGTCAGAATGGCAGATTTGGATGGCAACCCGTTCAAGGAACCAGTCAACCTCAGCAAGCTCAGACGCTACTATGACTAGACTCCCCCTCTCAAAAAAAAAAAAAAAAAATGTTTACTACGCAAAAAGAAGCCCGATAGACTGAAAACCCGTAAAGGGCGGTCTATGCAAAATAAGGGTGCATACAAAGCTCGCTAGACTGAAAACCCGCAAGGGCGGTCTAGGCAAAAGTTAGAGCATTCCCCCTTCTATCTTCCCTTTCTCTAAAATCATTCTAGTCCGACTTGAGTGAACTACGGTGACCTGAGCCCCTTAGTCCTATTTGTAAAAGGGGAACGTAGGCAGCCTTTCAAAAGGTGCGGTCTAAAAAAACAAATAAACATCCAAATCTTGTCAAAGCAATAAAGATAGAAGTTGTATTTTTCTGAAATCAAAAACTTTTATTTCCATAGTCATCGCATGTTAACACTTATTTGATGAGTCTAAGCTTGACATACTTTTTGAATAAATAACCTATTCTGAAATTGAAACTAAAACAAAAGTAAACTAAATTAAACTATTGTGTCTGCACGACTATGGAGAGACGCTCGGGATTACTCCTTAGTGCCATTTGTGCCCTCGGTCTCTTTCTTCTTGCTTTGCCCACGGCGAACTTTCTTCTTGCTAGGATTCTCACAAAATCTTCTTTCGAACTCGCTAACACCTTTAGCCTTGCCATTAGGAGCCTCTTCGCCCTTCCTCTTCTTTGACGCCCCCACTTCTTATCCGAATCCGTTAGCCACGCTCTTACTCATCTTCCTCTCATAAGCCTCAGCCTCCTTAATTCTTAATGAAAAACTTGGAGCACAGGATCCCAAAATAGTGCCCCTTAGGGTCTCTAGAGTCTGCTCCGCATGCCCAAGTCTCCTCATGTACCAATCCAAATACTCGCGTGGCAGGAAGGTGTTGCTAGAGCGTGTGAGGAAGGTCCTACGACTAAAGCCGGCCTCGCCCCACATCTGAGAAAGAAGGACTGAGGCACTATCATCCAACTGAAGTATCCCAAAAGGAAAATCATCTCTCTCCTCGTCCCAACCCTCCGGGATGGTCTGCACTAAACCATACTGACGAAGCACTCTAGAGGGATAGTAAAAGGTAGTCCCAGAAAGGGTCGGAACTTTGATCATGTGAAGTCCCACTTGTTTCTCCCTCACAGAGTGAATGTGCCAATGGGGAACCACCCACTGAATGTCGTCAGTCACCATTTCCGCCAAATACTTTTCCCAACCTTTGAGAGTCATGCCCTCAAACCGCTCCGCCATGCCTCTAATGCGGTGCATCCATGGGGCCACCTTCAGAGAAGCCGCCGGTTTATTCACTCGAAGCCTCTCTTGCAACCACATGGTCAAAAGCCTATCACTACCACAAGGCATCCCACCATAAGCCTCGAGATGGGGAATCCCACAGAGCATCTCCCCAAGAATGGCCGGTACAATGTCATAACATAAACGAGCCGAATTCACCATGCCCAAACACCCCTCACTAGCAAATCCAACCTCAGAAGGGAAAAGAATAGAGGCAAACAGACATAGCGCAAGATGGTCCAAGGAACGGTCAGAGGCCACATCCATGTGTATAAAGTGTTGTGGCATCCAAGAAAGGTCGACATAACCGCCCCTAGCATACCTATCAAAATCATCCGCGGACACGCCAAAGGTCATCAACTTGTCCCTCAAGCAAACGAAGTTAAAGGGCAAGGCAACTTTACCCTTCCCTTCGTAGCCACATAATGCCGCGATGTCCTCATAAGTGGGTGTTATCTCGTTGAATGAAAAGTTGAAGACATGGAGGGTATCATTCCAAAATCTCCCACAGGCTTGCAAGAGGTTGGTATTGGAGTTCATGTGCAAAAGTGACCAAAGACACTTTATCCCATACCGTTCATCAAGTTTCCTACGACTAGAACTAGGAAGTTTGGCAACCCACTTCTCCAAAGAGGTTATAAAGACCTTTTTCTCAAGACTTGTGATCCTAGCCTCTTGATCCATGGCAAAGAGCAAGCAAATTGGTTAAAAGGAACTCAAAATACTGCTCAAAAGGTTGCTGGTACGTTTTTGTGGCTGCAAAGGGTTCATTAAATAGGGTACGGACTCCCACTCTTGCCAGGAAAAGGAAAAGCAGAGCCGACTACAGACTTGGCCACGCGGCCACTTGTGATCTTGGAAGATATGGCCACGTGGCCAACATTGCTCCGTTCCTTGCCATGGCCATGCGGCCAACATTGCTCCGTGCCTTGCCATGGCCATTCGGCCAACATCGCTCCATGCAGAAATCCGGTTTGTTTCCTCCCACTCCGTGACGGATCCATGCAACTACGTACCTGCCCCCCTTCCGCGGCTCATGCATTGTATAAAATTAGGAACATTTCTAAAATAACTAGTTTGCACAAGTAGGCTCCCACAATAAATTTACATTTTAGAAACATGATATACATACATGCATTTTATACATTGGTTCTATACATACATATTCCTCTGCTCTCTACTAGCTAACAGTGTAGGAAATAAAGATGGACCCTGCCTAATCAGAATCTTCCTCCGTGGTGCCTCCACGCCGCGCTAAAGCCTGAGAGCTACCGGTACCCGAACTCCGTCCCCGGACCGCTCGACCACCAATGTGAGAAGATCCCGCGCCGTTCGGAGACCGCTCACAACGCTGGGGTGATGCAACGTCGTCCCTCTGACAAGTACATGAATGGTACGCCTCCCTCAGTAAGCGCATCAACACGTTCTCCCACCGAGCTGAACGGATATATGCCTCCCGAGTCACCTGAAAGGAAAGCCAAGGCAAATGATTACAATGCAGAAAGAAATAGATGTGTGCAAACATGACTAATACAAAGCACAAATCCGTACCCCAGCGTCGGGCAGAGGAATGAATGTCTCCTCAACAAGATCGGCATCAGTCGGCTCCAAGCTAAGCTCCACCTCCCAGCCGCCCCTCATCACTCTCACGCTACTCGAGCGAAGGGCATGTCAACCAAAGGCCGACTCCGACCAACGTACCGGGCCGAGCTCGATCCCTCTCCCGATAGCATCCGAGCCCGAACCTGAGGGCTGATCAGCCGTGTCCGAATGTAGCCGGCATAGTCGTCACTCCCTCTGTAATGCTCTGCCGGAGTGGGAGCCAAGAAAGTCGCCAACCTCGCGGGACGGAGCATATCCCGAGGAGGGTCATAAGGAGCCCACGGTAACGCACCAGCCCTGTGCTGACGAACCACCCTCTCCCCAAGATACATGGCCTCCCCGGTGAGACCCACAAGCAGAACCCTAGAAGCGGTCAAATCCACTACATAGGGACCCACCGAAGCCTCATTGGCCGGGCTCTATGGGTAAAATCTGACCCCGATGGGCTCAGACATCACGAACACCCTCCTCAGATCAGCAGCATCCACCGTCTTCCTATCTCAGTTTCTGCGGGGAGGAGCCCTGTTGCCTTTACACCAGTATGACATGATGGGAACAACCTTGTTGGCACTCATCACCAACTGAAAAGGGGCGACACCGAAGATCTCGTACACCCAAGCCTGTGCATACAATGAAAAAAGACATTTCAGACCAAAGGATAGAGCAGAAATCTCAACAATGTGAAAAAGAAGGGTAGTCAAGAGCATACCTCAAAGGCGAACTGGAACCCGTCAAAGGCCGACGAGCTAGCCCTCGAGCAATGGTCCAAAGCCCAGTAAATGTCAGCCAAACCGGCTCCACCCCAAGAAATCCCACCGACTAAGTCCAAGTACCAACTTAGTGTCACCCATTAGCCTCAAAAGACTTCCTAGTCTGACCTTCAACCCCTTAAGGACTCTAACCTACTTAATCCAAGATGAGTCCAAACCTCGCCACCTACAAGGTCCACCCTTGAACTCCATGGATCTCAAACATCGCTCCCCCAACGAGTCCAAATCTCAAACCTTGCTCAAGTACATAGGGTCTCTTGCGCACCACGCCATGCTATAGGGATCTCAATACCCATCAGGTTAAAACCCGTGTCCTTAAACACCTTTGGTCCCATCCCTAACCTACCTTCGCAATTGCCAAACGAGCTTGGTCACACGCATGACTTCTAAGACAAAATTAAGTCCTAAGCATACCCAATCCTGTTAGGTACCTATTTCACTTGAGCAAAGTCTTTGAGACTCAAGTCCATGCCTATGCGCCAACATGGTCACATATCCAAACCCATTTCCCGCACCTATGGTTCGTACCTAGCCTAAACTTTCAAACACTCTAGGATCCAAGCCCGACATGCGTATTAGGTACTAGGATCATCCAATCCCAATCCGTTGCTCCTTGGCTGACTTCAAGCCTGCTTGGTCCTAACCCATAACGCGGTTTCTCTAGGACAAAAGAATTACCCGCTTGAAAACCTTATGTCCCAACGCTACCCTGCCTAGCCTTCGATCTCCTAGATCTCACGCCTACCATTCCATTAGGCCCCGGTCTCCTTAACACATGTCTGAGTCTTACCCTAGCTAAACCCTAGCACTCTAGCCTAGGTCTAACCTATCGAGCCTATCCAGCCATGAGGTATCAAGCTCACCTGCCCCAAACCGTAACACTCTTAGACCTCAAACTCGCCCGGTCTAAACCAAGACAAACCTTCAAATGCTTTCGGTCTCCAAACCCTAGCCTTAAGCCTAAGTAGTCACATTCTCTCAACCCCATCCTCAAGCCTAGGTTGCTTCATCCTCTACAAACCCTAGCCTCAAGCCTAGGTAGTCACCTTCTATTCAAAGCCTAGCCTTAAACCTAGGTAATCGTATTCCCTCTAAACCCTAGTCCCAAACCTAGGTAATCGCCTTCTCTCTAAACCCTAGCCTCAAGCCTAGGTAGTCACATTCTCTCCAAACCCTAGCCTCAAGCCTAGGTAGTCACCTTCTATTCATAACCCTAACCCCAAGCCTAGGTAATTACATCCTTCCAAACCCTAGCCTAAAGCCTAGGTAATTACATCCTTCTAAACCCTAGCCTAAAGCCTAGGAAGTTACATCCTTCTTAAACCCTAGCCTTGATCCTAAATAGCTACATCCTTCCTAAACCCTAGCCTTGATCCTAGGTAGTCACATATCCTCTCTAAACCCTAGCCTTAAGCCTAGGAAACCACAACATCCTATTTAACCCTAGTCCAAGTTCTAGGGAATTTCCAAAGCCCCGCATGCAACATCATTTCCAAATTCCCGAAACCCTAGTCTCGAAACCTATGAAATTTACAATCTTAATCCCCCGTCTTATTGAACCCTAACCCAAAACTTAGGATACAATGCCCTGTCTAAAACTTAATCAACCCTAGCAAGCCGCATTCGCTCTAAACCCTAGCCTCGAGCCTAGGTACTCGCATTCGCTCCAAACCCTAGCCTCGAGCCTAGGTAGTCGCACTCTTTCTAAACCCTAGCCGCAGGGCCTAGGAGACTATATCCTCACTAAACTCTATCATCGAGCCTAGGATTCAACATTCCCTTCAAACCCTAGTCCTAGACCTAGGAAATTCCCTCACCTTAGTCTCAAAATATAGGAAGTTTACAGTCCTTAGCCTTAAAACCTATCCTAAAGCCTAGGTTACCACGAACATTTCCAAGCCATAGTCACCAATCCCGGAAAATGGTGAACCCTAACATCAAGATTAGTGGACCTTCCACGAAAGCAATCCCTCTTCCCAACGGTCCATGGTCTCAAGCCTAGGAAGTCACAACCTTTCTAGCTCCCAGCCTTATGTCTAAAATCCAATGCCTTTGCTACCTCTGAGCCTACCACAACTCCAAGCCCTAGCCTCCTAGACCTAGGAAATTCCTAAACCCTAGTCCCAAACCTAGGAGAGTCATGGTCCTTAAACACCAGTTTCCAAACCTTTGTTCGAAACCCTAACATCTAAGAAGTTCCCAAACCTCAACCTTTCCAAGCCCTAGCACTAAGCATAGGATAGAATACTCTCCTCATGCTTAAATGAACTCCAATCCCTAGCCTGTAAGCCTAGGAAACCCACATTATCTCCAAGATATAATCTAAAGCCCAAGAAGCCGTGACATCTTTGGCATCCCTATCTCAAGATTAGGAGATCACCATCTTCCTTATTCCCTTTCCTTAAAAAGCCTTAGGTCCTACCTCTAGGCAACCAAGAAAAATGTCCCTTACCTAACACCTTGGTCTCAATGGCTCGTAGCCTTATTCCCTCCTAAATTAGGATAAGCGGAACCCAGATCATGTTTAGAAACTCTCCGAGAGTCCATTTCCTTCGCGTCTCCCTAAAGGTCCTTTGCCCTTGTGACTCACCAAAGAGTCCTTTGTGACTCCCCGAGAGTCTATCACCTTTGCGACTCCCTGAGAGTCCGTCACCCTTGTGACTCCCCGAGAGTCTATCACCTTTGTGACTCCCCGAGAGTTCATCCCGTTTGCGACTTCATAACAATCCATCATCTTGACCTCCACATGCAAAATTCCAGTTTTACCCCTAGTACATTCCCCTTTGATTCATTTTAGGTGCCCTTAGCACTATTTTGACTGATATTCGTTACCTTTGGGTACGGAAAGCCCCTTAAAATTTCCATTCTCCACCAAATATTTGCTTAGGATTCGTACGGTTGCAGAGACCTCGGCGCCTCTATGACATACGCATCCTAGATCGATCGCGATTGGCAGAAGCCTCGGCGTTTCTGTTTGCGAGAGATCCAGCATCTATTATTTTAGCATTTCCTAATATTTGCTTAGGATTCGTATGGTTGCAGAGACCTCGGCGCCTCTGTGACATACGCATCCTAGATCGATCGCGATTGGCAGAAGCCTCGGCGTTTCTGTTTGCGAGAAATCCAGCATCTATTATTTTAGCATTTCCTAATATTTGCTTAGGATTCGCACGGTTGCAGAGACCTCGGCGCCTCTGTGACATACGCATCCTAGATCGATCGCGATTGGCAGAAGCCTCGGCGTTTCTGTTTGCGAGAGATCCAGTATCTATTATTAGGATTCGTATGGTTGTAGAGACTTCGGCGCCTCTATGACATACGCATCCTAGATCGATCGCGATTGGCAGAAGCCTCGGCGTTTCTGTTTGCGAAAGATCCAGCATCTATTATTAGGATTCGTATGGTTGTAGAGACTTCGGCGCCTCTATGACATACGTATCCTAGATCGATCGTGGTTGGCAGAAGCCTCGGCGTTTCTGTTTGCGAGGGATCCAGCATCTATTATTAGGATTCGTATGGTTGTAGAGACTTCGGCGCCTCTATGACATACACATCCTAGATCGATCGTAATCAGCAGAAGCCTCGGCGTTTCTGTTGCGAGAGATCCAGCATCCATTATTTTAGCGCGATCGGCAGAAACCCGGGCGTTTCTGTTTGCGTTTACCTCAGCATTTATTACTCCACCTTGGAATTATTTAGACAGCATAGTCTTTATTGTCCCATTATCCCTCTTGCTTCAAATGGCTTCATTTCCTAACGAATGTTCGTTCTTCATACAGGATAGTGCCCATAGGTTTACTATCCCTATCAGAAGTCCGATGTCTCGTTTTATCCCCAGTCGCTCAGAACTACGACCGGCTTGATTCCTCCGAGGATACGTAGGAAACCTGAAAAGGTTCAGCCATCCGATCGACGTGGTCATCTATCATCCCCAGCAGATGCACTTTCCCCAGCAGAAGACGTTGCTCCCCATCAGAGGACAGTCATTCTCAATTTCCCCATCAGATTTGAACTACGTTTGGCTTGATTCCCCCGCGGATACGTAGGTCGCCTGTCAAGGTTCAGCCGTTCCCTTACCTTTCGTCTGTTTTGAAACTCATGTTTCAGACGGATCCTTCTTTTATCATCGACCCCACATTGCCTTGCAAGAAGCGTCGCCGAGGGGCTACTGTTAGTACCCGACCTGAAAATGAGTTTATTAGGACTTTCCCAAAAATACAAGGACTTTATAGGAATTAGAAACCTTGCAAAGACTTGTCCGGATTCCCGAAATATCTCATTTATGACAAAATCTATCAAATTAGGTAGTAAATGGTTTCCTTAAAACCATGCAGAAACCCTAGCTTAAGAATCAAGTCAGCCTGCAACATTGGCCACGCGGCCAACCTTGCTCCGCGTTGATCTTGGCCACGCGGCCACTCTTGTCACCGGCTTCAACCATGGCCAGGCGGCCAACCTTGCGCTGGATGATCCTGACCATCAGATCTTCCCATCAGTTTACTATATAAACCAATTCCATTCCATTGGTTTAGGGGGGATTTTGAGGGCTCCAAGTACGAATTTTGGAGTTCTTAAACACTATTTTGCTCTCTAATTAACATTCAAACACTCAAGAAGATCCAAGGTTTATTTCTTGCCAACATAGGTAAGTTTTCTAACTTTTTCTTCATGTTCTTGCATTATTCTTAATGTAGATCTTTTATATTCATGTTCGTACATGTTTATTCATAGTTTCTTCATGAGCTTTGCATGTTCATTCATATGTTCATATATGTTCTTCGCATGTTCTTCGTGTTCATAGATTAAAACCTTATTTATGCTATATTTAGGGTTGCGATCTTCATAATTACATGTTATTTTATAGCCGATGATGATCTAGGGTTCATCAAACCGAGGATGATCTAGGAACTACTTCTAAACCCTAATCTTTAAGTAATTCCCCCTTCATTATGCATGATCCCGATTCTTCTGCCTATTCTAATTCTCTGCGAACTACGCTGACCTGAGCTTCTCACATTGAGAGGAACGTAGGCAATCTTCGGATCCGGTCTAAATCACTAACACACTACTAACACATTCATCATGATAGAAAGACCGATCAATTCGGGCAATAGGAGTGATAACGTTCAATATTCTTCTCTTGTTGTAATTTGACCCCCGAACCCACTAAAAATGCTTTTTCTCAAAGTTTTGGCTATAATTAAAACGGCGTGGCGACTCTCATAATTTTAATGTTGCTATGAATATTCCCAATTTCAAACACACGTATTCACAGAACCACATCCGGTATCCAATACCCAAGAACTAGTGGTAGAAAGGAGAATATCTATCATATAGATACCTGAAGTCGACGCAGTCCCAATGCTCTTCTTCTTCTTTTGCTCTTTCATAAAAGCCTTGCAATTTCTTTTCCAATGACCAATTTTTTGGCAATGAAAACAGATTGCATCCTTTTGTGCATCGGGTTTTGCACTAGTAGCCTTGGCAACATTTTCCTTGCTAATATTGGGTTTGAAAACCTTTGCCTTACCCTTTCCTTTGGCATTAGCCTTCTTCCCATCACGAACCATGAGCACAGGAGAACCTTTCTCCATAATCTTCATCTCCGCAGTTTTAAGCATATTATGCAACTCGGAGAGATTCTTATCCATTCCATGCATGTTATAATTCATCATAAAGTGATTATAACTCTTAGGCAATGAATTAAGAATGAGATCCGTGGCTAGCTCCAATGAAATTGGATAGCCAAGTTTCTCAAGGTGCTCCACGTAGCCTTTCATCTTAAGCATGTGAGGACCCACTTGTTGCTCTTCACTCATTTTGCAAGAAGTGAATGCAACAATGGTTTTATACCTCTCTTGCTTAGCTTGCTCTTGAAACATGTCTCTCAACTCTACGCCTATCTCATAGGCTTCCAAATGTTCCAAACTTTGTTGGAGTTTTGAGCACATAGTCGCACATCTCTAGAATCATTACGATGCTTTTTGTGATTGTCTCTCTCTGCCTTAGGGGCAGTGGCTGCGGGTTCTTCAGGAATAGGCCCATCGAGAATGTACAATTTATCTTCTTGCCTAAGAACTATTCTTAGGCTTCGGATCCAATCTATGAAGTTTGTACCACTCTCTTGAAGCTTATCCTTCTCAAGGATTGATCGCAACAAAATTGATTGAGTGTTGGTAGTCATTATCAACAATTATGCAAAATTTCCAAAATTTAATAAGTACCGATTACATTAAAGAGATAAACAAATGTATTTTTCGAAAAAAAATACTCCCACTAAATTATATAACCTTCTTATACATCCAATGTATAATATAATTTAAATGGGCTAAGATCCAACTTTAATTTAATCTTGAGTACGCTTTGGCGCATCGCTCAAAACCAAATTAATTAGGTAGACAACTCCTGTCAATCATATACAATATGATTCTTAGATCCTTTTATGAGATTTTTTAAGAAATCCAATTTCAAAAAGCATGTTTTAATCTCATCTTTGCCTTAGGCCCAAAACTGTTTTGACGCCTAATTAAGTCCAACCATTTTAAATGCATAGGAAACTCTTATTCACTCATCTTGCTCATACATGAATAAAATCAATGCACCTCGCTTTGGCGAGCCCACATGAAATACCCATGCATTTACAAGTGTTTTAATCATGGCATGGCAAGAGGACTTAAAACTTTTCAAGAAGGTTCAACACATATAGCATACAACACATTTATGAACACATAAGATAAACATGTTGAGCATCAAGTTTAGTCACTAAATTAATCATCATTAATTTAAGCATAATATTTATGTGTCATTAATTTCTCTATAATTATGAGGATGAGACTGTAGACACCCCATTTCAGACGTTCATTTATAATCACACTACTTCTGTGTCTCGCCTTTGATTTGGGTCAAAACTCATTAAATTTGACATGTTTCATTAAGTTTCTGACTGACTCCGTTAGTCAGGGGCCAAAATGAGCATTAAAACTACTGCAGAAGGCAAATAGTGAATTCCAACACTGAGATGCCTCGTACGAGACATTGATGTCTCGTACGAGACATCCCCCTTGACAGTCGGGTTTTTGGTCAATTTCCTTGTTGATCTTAACCCCTTTTCTTGGCAAACACTCATGCAATCCGGGGAAAATCCCATGGACGATCCTAGAGTCCAAATATACCTCTGTGAGAATCAAGTCTTGGATTCCCACCTCAACTTACCTTTTTGGCCAAAACCCTAGGTCCAAAACCCCTATTAATATTGGTTGTTCTTGCCTAGAATGACTAATGGTGAATGGTCAACTCTAGACTCCAAATCTGATCAAAGAAGCTCTCATAATCAGTCCCTCTCTGATACCCACTAAATTTGGAAGATCAAGGCCTTTAGTCAAGGCCATCCTTAGGATTCTTGAAGAAAACGCTTAGGTAAAATCTTTGCTTTCTATCTTCTCATCTCTTTCTTTGCTTTGAAGTAGTGTGATTCCATCAAAGGATCAACCTAGAGCCTCTCCAATCCATGGATATGGTCTCGAAGCACATGATTCTACATCCCAAATAAATAAGCAATCATTTATTTGTTTGTTTTTCTTTTGGTTCATGAATACATAATTTTGAAACGATGATGATGATTTCTTAGCAAGACCAATCCTAGATTGGGTGAATTGGGTTCTCCTTGACCCTCCTAATTCATAACTTAACCCCCGAATCCAGACATCTCGGTCCGTGTTCCAACAACAACATGGTGGCGACTCTCAAATCAACAAAAAAGTAAATCGAAGGACGAAAACTTTCCTCGAAGAAAACCTCGCGCGCAAACAGAGACTATTTGAACTTTGGTTTTCATCACCAAATCAAGACAACAAAGAAGTGCAGCCAAACTAAGCCATAAGGCAACCACAATTCCGCACTAATTCAAGAAACCAAGAAAGTAGTCCATGTGGCCGAAACTGAGCAATAGATGGTCTCGATGAACGTAGGCCAATTGCATTCATAATTCCACATGGATCTCCAAACTTGAATCAAGAGATTTGTTTCTAAATTTTAGCAATTATGAACTCTTCATAATTCTAACTTCGTTTTATCTTTGAATCTTTGATTGCGATCAATTTTGGGAAACACAGTCTCGAGAACGTAGGCTAGCCATCCAAAAACTTGATCCAATCTTAGAATTCACAAGACTAAAACAAATAGGAAAATTAAACCCTTAAGATCCACCCCGACCCCCATGCCCGATCCCCGTGCCAAAACCAATGGTCCGGACGGGTCTCTGCATGGGTCCGGTCAGACCTCCCCGAAAATTAAAATTTTGAAGTTCCAAATTTTGTCTCAAAATTGTTTTTCCCCGATTCAATTAGGGTTTGGTGTTCTTGGTGATCCAATCACCATGATCATCAAAACCTTGAATAAACAATTTATTCATGAATCTCTAGATTATCAAAACTTTGATCCAATCAAAAATTGATAACCCAACAATTTAAATCCACCATAATTTTTATTGCGATTGAATAGTGAGATTAAAGTTTATAAAACAATAAACCACATAAACGCATATAACACATAAACATCATAATCCCAATATTCATATAATGCTAGGCACATAAACAATTTATATACACACAACATGATCTAGTATTGAAATAATCAACATGAACGGGGCTCTGATACCACTGTTGGGTTTCCTAGTAACATGCGCAGCGGAATTAAACATTTAAAATTTTATGAAACCCAAAGCCATAGATCCGTTCATATGATTATATCAAATACTTGCATAATGAATACTAGAATACTAACCCTTGATGACTTTGACTTGCAACCTTGAATTCGGTGGAGGCTTGAAGGCTTGATCACGAACAGAGCAAGAACACGAACTCAGAAGATGATAAGCTTCACCCTCTAGTTGTATCCACACCACGAACTAATATCAAGAACACTTTATCTTGGTTGCTAGACGAAATTATGAAACACACTTTCACAATTATGAGAACTATATGGAATTATGAATTTCTTGATCTTAGATTCCAAACCTTTGATCAAGAATATTGTCTCTCTAAGAGGCTCTGAATAATATGCTTAATGGCTGGTGAAAAGATACTTAAATAGGTCCTAGTCCTTAAGGACCTAGTAAAACTAAATCCCATCACCAAATTAAGGCATGTTTTTCTGTCACATCAGATCTGGCACGGTCGTGCCCTATATCTGGCACGGTCGTGCCAATAGGGTCGAGCCTGCCATCCTTTTGCCGATTATTGGCATGGTCGTGCTTTATAATCAGTACAGCCGTGCCAAGCACGGTCGTGCGTTATAACAAGCACGGTCGTGCCAGTCCAGAAAAACCCAATTTTCCATAATTCTAATTCAGTCCTTTAAGATTCGTTCTATCCGTGTGTGACCCTCTAGGATTAAACTAAGTTGGCAATGGGTCCAAACATGAATCCATAAGATATGATTAGGTTCTAGCAAACCGTCATATCTACCCAAATAGTGTAACTAGATACAAGTTCGCATTCCTTTTAGAACATGTCACAATCCCTTTGTCCACGATGTCATTGAACACAAGTCATGGTCAAACAGTCAACTTGTATTTGTTCAATACTTTCTCGATCTCGAATATGTTGATAATCCAAATGACATTGATCCAATCAGTTTATTTGAGTCCAGCCGAACATTTTCATCAACATCATTCATACGAGAGGCCCAAGCTCGACATCTCTCCGAAGAGGGACAAATCCAACTCAGCTTATTATTCTTCCCTACATGAATCCGATTATGCCAGTCATACCCTTTATAACTACCCGGTTAAGGTAGCATTTGAATATGTCAAACATAATATTCATCACGTGGAAGACTATAATAACTTCATGTCTAAGGATTCAAATGACATAACTAATATGAGATATATACGACATAGACCATGATATAAATCTCATAGAGCGGGTCATGTTCAGTACCTTGTTCCAAACAAGTACCCATAAATCTAACATGATCATCCTATGAGCATTTAGCATTTATACTAGTGCTTAACAAGTACTAGGGACGAAGATTATTATAAGTAAACATGAAAAACAATAATAATCAAAACATCTCTTTATTAATATGAATATAATGATAACAATTACAACATTTTAGAAACGTGCCTAGGGCACCAAAACCAACATAATTAAGTCAAGCCACGATAAACGCATATGAAACTCTCATTCACTCATCTTGCTCATACACTGATAGAATTAATGCACCCCGCGATGGTTAGAGCCCGCATAAAACTACCTGGTGTACTCACAAGTGTTTTAGTAATGGATTGTCACATGACTTAAATTTTTAAGAAGGTTCTTTCATATAGCAACGCGCATAACAAAGGTATAATTAATCCAATTAATTAATGAACGGATACTATGTGAATATAATTATGAATTTTAGATTTTCATAGAGTCCAACTCTTGGTATAATACATATTGAATAATGAATTCTTTCATAGAGTCCAACATGATAATATTAAAATAACCATACATGAACGGGGCTCTGATACCACTGTTGGGTTTTGAGGGTCCTTGCGCAGCGGAAACGGCAACAAAAAATCAACAAAACCCTAGAGCCCATGGATCCAATAATGATGATTAAATTAATAGGAGAATGAATTTAGAATACTAACCGTTGTTGTGCGTTTAAAATCTTGGATCTTCAAATCTTCAAGTCTTCAAGCTTTAGATTTTATCTCCTCGTTCTTCGCGTTCTTCGAATCACGATCATAGGAACACGAACTTAAGATGCTTAAGCAAGCATCCTCTATGTGTATCCACATGCGAACGAATATCTAGAACAATTCTAGATCCGAACTTCTAGATCCAATCATTAGAAAACACGCTTTTCTTATCTTCAAAGGATATATGAATTTATTGGTATTCTTGAGCTTTTGATTCTTAATCTAAACTCAATAATGTGTTTCTCAAACACATGGAGGCTACCAATAATGATACAATATCAATTCTTACTAATTATGGTTAAGAGAGGGGTATTTATACTTAATAATCCTAAACCTTTTAGGAGAAATAGGTCAAAACCCGTCAAAAAGCGAAATCAGAAAATAGGGTCTGAACAGGGCCTGCTCGGCCGAGTCCTTTGAGGTGCTCGGCCGAGCACCTCTGTTCCATCCCATTATATAATCTGTGCTCGGCCGAGTCATGTGATGTGCTCGGCCGAGCACCACTAGAAACTTAATTTCAGCCTTTTATTTAATTCGTTCTCTTGTGTGTGACCCCAAAGGATTATATTAAGTTGGCAATGAGTCCGACCAAGGTCAAACCCATAAATCATGATCGGACTCTAGCAAGCCATCATGACTACCCAATAAATATAACTTAACAAAGTTCGTTTATCCTCATAGAACATATCATAATCCTTTTGTCACGCGATATCATATTGAACATAAGCCAAGGTCTAAGTCAACTTAAGTGTCCAATGCTTTCTCAATCCCGAGTATATTGATATGAGCAAATGACATTGAACACTTCAATTTATTTGGGTATGGCCATACACTATCATCAATCTCACTCTCGAGTGGCCAAGCAGATATCTCTCTTTGAGATAAAGAGGGACAGCATCCCATCTTGACTTATCATTCTTCCCTACAAGAATCCGATTGTGCCAATCGTAGCCTTTATAACTACCTGGTTAAGGGTAGCGTTTGAGTACGTCAAACACAATGTTCATCATGTGGAAGACGATGCTAATCTCAGGTCTAAGGATTCCAATGATATAACTAAATGATATTTAATTATGACATTTGACCATGCCATAAATCTCCTAGTGGGTCAAGTCCAGTACTTGTTCACCAACAAGTACCCATAAGTTTAGTTTGTATCACATACACATGATCATCACATGATCATCGATTAAACTTATACTACTTCTTCATAAGTACTCGGGATGGGGATTATTATAAAAAACATGCAAAACATATAATAATTCAAGTTGTTATCTCTATAACAAATGAGAACATGATGTAACGTAAGGCCTTTATCAAGGGCCTAGGGCATAATCTCCAACATTGTCGGTAATTCGATAGTTGAGGAACATAAAAAGTGGGCGGGGCGGGGCGGGCTGAGGGTTTCTGGGTGTTTTAATTTTGAGGCTTTGACCAATAAGCCCCTCAACCAAATAAAAATGACCAATAAGGACAGACATTTTCAAAACTCATCAATAAGTCCCTGGCTTTTATGCAAGACCAAAATGGCCTCAAATTTTTAGAATGTAATATCTCAATATCTACAAATCGAAAAAATAATCCGAAACCACCGTTTTAATCGTATTATTAAGACGAATCAAACAAGTACACTTAACATATAATTAAATTTTAGAAAGAAAAAAATATTATTTTTCACTTGTAAAATAATTTCTCAACTGATTTCACACTTGTATGATTTCTCAGTTGTGTGATTTCACAGTTATGTCATTTTTCATTTGTCACTTGTGAAATTATTTCTTAACCGATTTCACACTTATATGATTTCACTATTATGTGATTTTACAATTGTAATAACTGAGACATGCATTTCTCAGTTGTTAATATAATAATAAATGAGACATTTATTTCTCAGTTATTCCCACATGAGATGATATAAGAACTAGTAAATTCATTCTTCAGTTTTTCACACATGAGTTTGATATAAGAACTGGTAAATTCATTTCTCAATTGTTCACACATGAGTTGAGTGTAACAACTGAAAAATTCATCACATAGTTTTTTACAAATGACACTCATTTTCACAACTATGTGCTCTCAAATGCTTTTTAAACAATTGTGAAATAAATTTATCTCTTTTATTTTTAATTAAAAATTGAGCAATTGTTCAATTGTAAAGAATTAATACTCCTAATCACAACAAACAAAAAACAAAAAAAAAAAAACAACAATAAATGTGAGATTTTAGTGTTACAAATATAATAGTTTACAAAAAGAACAAGTGAGAGTCCTGGCAAAGTGGTTAGTAGTCTTAGTTAAGACCAAGAAGTCTTGGCGGTGGCTCCAAAGGTGGTCAGAGATATTAATGGTGGCGGTCAAAGATGGTCAAAGTCAAGAGGGGTAAAGGGATTTTAATTGGGTTGAGGGCCTTTTTGTCATTTAGAAAGTGGAAAGGATTTATTGGTAAAATTGATATCATTGTAGGGACCCTAAGGTAGAATATGAAAAATGTCTGTATTTATTGGCAAATTCTACCTTCTACGAGGGACTTAATGGTAAAAATCCCTTTAATTTTTTTGCAATATTTAATGTATTACACTTATACACACTAAATGCCTATAACTAAATAATAATTTTGCTTTTAAAATGTTATGTGCATGGTATATGACATGTTTTCTGTTAAAAATTTAACGATTTGTTAGTTATAATACCACGTGCAATGATTTATCAAACTCAAGTAACTAATGGTCAAATAAAGAATTTGGAAACTAATTGAAATTGTGTAAACTCGGTTTACCAAATTGCAATTTACCCTAGTTTTATTTCCTGCATAAATATCTTATTCTATTTTGAGAATATAAGCAATACAATAACTTTATTCTCTAATCGTATAATTAATGGCGCTTTTGCCTAAATTCATTCATCAATCACACATTTTAGCCCCGGTTTAAAAAAAAAATCACATATTTAAACCAAAATATAGCATAAAGTTAATAAGGAATTTTTAAAAATTGTATTAGAATTGGGTCCTCATCCCCTTAAAAGGCCTTGTTAAGGGGTGAGGTTAGCCAATCTATATAGTTAATCAATTTTACTCTCCAAGTTGATGTGGGATATATGAGGCTTCAACACGCCCCCTCACGTGTAGGCCGATTCTATGGGCTCTACACGTGGATCATCATTACGCCGGCATAATTATCAATTCAAACCCACTACGGGCACCCAACACGGGTTAACTCAAGTCCATCATCAACTTGGGCCGGCTCTGATACCATATTAGAATTGGGTCCTCATCCCCTTAAAAGGCCTTGTTAAGGGGTGAGGTTATCCAATCTATATAGTTAATCAATTTTACTCTCCAAGTTGATGTGGGATATATGAGGCTTCAACAAATTGGTTTTAAAAAACATGGGAAAATTGAATATTCAAATTATATAAATTGAAAGACAGGTATATATTTTATCAACAAGTATGAAATTATACACACAATACCATTGACTTTAACCTTCAATCATGTCACAACACTGATAATATAAGCTATGCAATAATATAAGACCTACTCAAAGCTAAATTATAATGGAATTGCATCATCCAATTTTCATTGACGACCAAACTTGATATTTTATAAAAGAGTAAACTACCAAATTGACTTGCGTATTATTTCAGATTTTCACTTTGACATGCGTACAATCAAAACAACAAAAGTAACATGTGTACTATTGATAAATTAACAAAAATAACCCAAATCGTTACGAGTGTTAGGAAATGTTAACTAGCGTTAGTAATTTAACAAATACTATTACCAAACTTTTCAATTTCCCCCAGAGCAAAACAAACTCCTAACCTGCTCAAATTTCACCCCCCAAATCATTTTGACCAGGCCTTTCTATCCCTACCAAAAAATAAATTTGGAGAGAAATCACAACTTCTCTCTAACACAATCACCACCACCATTTGCTACATATTCGGGTAAAAGAACTAAAAGTGAGTATTTGTTACTTGTAATATCAGAATTCATGAAACGGAGAATCAGATGAGAGAAAAGAAAAACGAGCTTCTTAGTGATCAATATGAATCGGGTTTATACAACTGATTTTTGAGAAGCAATTGTTGAATTATTTGGTGATGGGGATCCTATTTTAGCGTTTTGAGGTAAGAGAGACTATGCAGTGTTGATTCCGTGTCAGTTTAATCACGTGATTATTCCGTCCTATCGTTGTGTTCTATTTTTATTGATACGTTTTGATTGTTCGATTCATTTTGATAATTGTTTTGATATTGATTTTGCTCCGTAAAGTATTGATTTTGTTGAAAGCATGCTAATTGAGTTTTGATTCTAAGGATGAGATTTGTTATATGGAATAGTTCTGATGTTGTTATTTATGTGCCAGTTGCAGTGGAGTTGATTATTGTGTTTGTGTTGGTCTGGTCCGAGTGCGGGCGCCAACAATTGATTTGATTAGTATTGTTAGACCACTAGACCCGGACATAATTAGTGCATCAAACTGTGAAGTATGATCGATTGGTATTCGATTTATGAAATTTGAGTCTTTTTGGTACGTCCATATTTATAAGTTCATGGACTGTGTTACTTGATAATTGTGTTTCATTGGCTTCTGTGATACTGTGCATCCCCTTTCTTACTGGGCCCCCCCAGCTCACCCCCTCCAGTTTGATATTCAGTTGTGACGGTTGAGCGAGGATTGTCGTTCGAGAATTGGCTCAGAGCGGTTATAGATCATTTGAAGTTTTTAGACAGAGTTTTGTACAAGTATTGTGTAGCATTAAGTTGTTATATATTGATTTTTATGGAATAGCTTGTGAAATTTCAGATCATTTCATCGTCAACCCCGTAACTCTCTCCCGAATGTAGCGCCAACACCATCTCCATCTTGTTCTTCAAACTCCGGCCATCTTTCAATCTCTCCATCACCGCCGGCGAAAGCAAAGCAACATTTCCCTCATCTCGTTGTTGCCCCTCCCAGTGACCATCCCCCTTCCCATCCATTTGATTTGACTCCCCGACCAAACAGATATGAGATTTTGAAATCAATCTAAGTTTTGAAACTCAATTTGTGTTCAATATGTTTAATTTTGAAACTCATACTCCCTCCGTCCCATTTGAAGCTTCACCTTTTACCCAAATGGGTGTCCCGTTGAAAGCTTCATCCTTTCCTAAAATGGAAAAAAATGTAGGCCCCACTTGTCATACCCACTCACTTCTTCCTCTCACATACTTAAATTATGGCGCCCACTTGTCATACCCACTACTTTCCCCTCACACATTTTTAAATTGTAGGCCCCACTTGTCATACCCACTAACTTCGTCTCTCTCACAACCCTTCTTACACTCATCACTTGTCTTAATTTGTGTGCCATCACCAAAATGGTGAAGCTTCAAATGGGACGGAGAGAGTATATGGTTTGATTTTGTTTAAACTTTGAAAACCAAGATTTTAACCTTGATTTTAGTTGTGATTCTACTTGTGCATTGTCTTTGGATTCAAAATTCATATTTTGGTTTGAAGGAGTTTGATTTTGACTTGGAGGCCTTAATTTTATCCAAGCCCAGATATTTTTTAAAAAAAATATTGATAGTGGTGGTTTTGATTTGTTTGATTTTCTGGATTGAAACTGGTGGCTATAATGGTGATGTAGTGGCGGTGGCGGTGGTGGCTGCGTGATGCAGTCGAAGAGTTGGCGTTCGAGTTTTTAGATGCGTTCGACCGTAACAGGCGTAACTTTTGATTCTGGAGGAGTTACGGGACGCACAGCATATCAAAACGAGCGTCTTTTTGAGAGGAACAAAAGTCATCGGGCTATGCCCCCTGAGCGGCCCATAAATAAGCCAAAAAACACTTCTAAGGGCCTCAAACGGCCTTCTGAAGTTTTTATCCGTTTTTTCATTGTTTTGGACTTTTTCGTAATTTCGCAGTTTTAGGGTTTCTTTTCAGTAGGGTTTTTTCCAGACTTTATATACTTTATGTTAGGGTTTTGAGAGGCAGTTTTTGCCGTTTTGAATACAATCGTTTTCTTGTTCCAACGTGTAGTCTTGATTAATTTCGACTGCTGTTGAAGGATTGATTCGCGTATTGATTAATTTCTACCCGTAATCAGTCATCTATCTAAGCTTCCGCTACGTCAGTTGGTATCAGTCTTCGGTGAGATCCTTGGAATCATGCCGCGACCAACTATGGAGGAGCGCATTGGATTGGCAGTTGATGAACGTATGGGGTTGTTGATGGAGCAGTTAACGACCAAGATGAACGAACTGTTCACTCAACACCTTCAGCGAACTCAGGCTGATCATAGTGATCGTCATAGACAGCAAGATTGGGAGGTGGATTCGGAAGAGACTGGTGACGAAGTCTATCCCGAGATTCCGCAGGTTCACCGTCGGCCACATCGGCCTCCGGTGGCGGAGGATAATAGTCGATGGGAGGCGGATATGCGGACTGAGATCCTAGAATTTAATGGAGGGTTACAAGCAGAAGAGTTTCTGGATTGGGTGGCCACTGTGGAAGAGATCTTGGATTTCAAACAGGTTCCGGAGGATAGGCGTGTGGCGTTGGTGGCTACGAGACTGCGTGGTAGGGCTACAGCGTGGTGGCAGCAGCTTAAACTCTCACGTGCTAGGTATGGGAAGTCGAAAATTGTGTCGTGGGAAAAGATGAAGAAGCAGATGCGGGCTGCGTTTCTGCCACACAATTATCAGCGCATATTGTTTCAGCGATTGCAGAATCTGAAGCAAGGATCGCGCTCGGTTGATGATTATAACAAAGAATATTTTTTCAGTTACTGGCCAGAAACGAGATTCAGGAAACACCCGACCAGACGGTAGCACGGTTTATCGGTGGGTTGCGGGTTCAGATCCAGGATACCTTAAACATGTTCAATATTGGGACAGTGTCAGAGGCACATCAGCGAGCTCTCGCGGTTGAGAAACAGTCGAGGTGGTTTGGCAGTGTCGGTGGTTCTGGATCTGGCAGTGTTAGTGCAGCGGGCGGTGTCACTGGTGGTACGGCTACAGTCGCTCCGACTACATCTAGGGCTGGCAGTCAGTTTAACCCTGGGCCGAACAACAGCAGTATCAAATGTTTTGGCTGTGGCGAGGTTGGCCATCGACAGGTAGACTGCAAACAATCGGGCAAGAAAGCGTTATTCAATGATACGGAGGAGGATCCATGGGTCGATGACAGTGCAGTACATGAGCAGCCTATGTTTGATGAAGAAGAGCAGGTCCTGACTGGTGATGTGGGTGTTTCCCTGGTTGTACAGCGTTCTTGTTTGACTCCGCGCACTTCGGAGGAGAATGAGTGGCTTCGTAACAACATCTTTCAGTCCACTTGTACGATTTTGGGTAAGGTTTGTCGTTTTGTCATTGATTCAGGCAGCTGTGAGAATATCGTTGCGGAGGAGGCGGTCCAGAAACTGAACATTCCGACAGAAAAACATCCTAAGCCATATAAACTAGTGTGGCTGAAGAAGGGCGGAGAGGTAACAGTTTCTAAACGTGCTCGTGTTTCCTTTTCGGTTGGTGCAAAATATCGTGATGAATTTTGGTGTGATGCGGTTGCTATGGATGCTTGCCATCTTTTGTTGGGGAGGCCGTGGCAGTTTGATAGACAGGTTTTTCATAATGGGCGTACTAATACTTACAGTTTGTTGGTGGATGGGGCTAAGTATGTGTTAGCTCCTACGAAACCGGTAGTCCACACAGCCCCACCGGTCTCGAGTGCGTCCTTCCTGTCTTTCGCACAGTTTGAGGATGAGGTGGAATCGACGGATAGAGTGTTTGTTTTGGTTGGAAAAGCGGTTCCTGACCCGATTCAGATTCCTGCGGCAATACTCCCTTTGTTACAGGAGTTTGCTAGTGTGTTTCCAGATGAGCTCCCTGATGAATTACCCCCACTCTGGGATATTCAGCATCATATTGATTTGGTTCCTGGGGCTAGTCTGCCTAATAGACCTCATTATCGTATGAGTCCTAGAGAACATGAGAAGTTGCGTAGACAGGTTGAGGAGTTATTGGCAAAAGGACATATCCGGGAGAGTTTGAGTCCCTGTGGTGTACCAGCGATACTGATTGCTAAACAGGATGGGTCTTGGCGTATGTGTGTTGACAGCAGAGCTATCAACAAAATTACAGTCCGGTACAGGTTTCCGATTCCTCGTTTAGATGACTTGCTTGATCAGATTAGTGGTGCTACAGTCTTTACAAAGTTGGATTTGAAGAGTGGGTACTATCAAATTCGTGTTCGGCCAGGAGATGAATGGAAGACAGCCTTCAAAACTCGTGAGGGTTTGTACGAGTGGTTGGTTATGCCTTTTGGGTTGTCTAATGCCCCGAGTACGTTCATTCGTGTGATGAACCAGCTGCTGCGACCCTTTATTGGGATTTTTGTGGTGGTGTATTTTGATGACATTCTTATTTACAGTCGCAGTCAGGATAAGCACGTGCAGCATGTGCGTGAGGTACTGTCCGTGCTTCGTAAAGATAAGTTTTATGCCGCGACTAAAAAGTGTGTTTTTATGGTGCCTCGGGTGTTATTTTTGGGGTATGTGATTTCGGGTGAAGGGCTGCAGGTGGATACTGTGAAGGTGGCAGCGGTACAGAATTGGCCTCGCCCTACTATGATCACCGAGGTACGGAGTTTTCATGGTTTGGCATCGTTCTATCGACGTTTTATTCCTCACTTCAGTAGTATCATGGCTCCTATTACTGATTGTATGAAAGGGGTTCGTTTCACTTGGTCTGCTGAAGCCGACTTAGCATTTCAGCAGATTAAGGAGCGGTTGACAACTGCCCCTATTTTAGTGTTACCATATTTTTCACAGCCGTTTGGGTTACACACGGATGCTTCTAAAGTGGGTATTGGGGCTGTTTTGAGTCAGAATGGGCGCCCGGTGGCGTATTTCAGTGAGAAACTGTCGGGAGCCAAGACACGGTATAGTACTTATGATGTGGAGTTTTATGCTGTCGTACAAGCTGTGAAGCATTGGCGGCATTATTTGTTCCATCAGGAGTTTATTTTGTTCACCGACCTTGACTCCTTGCGCCATCTTCATGGTCATGACAAGATTTCGGCTCGCCATGCTCGATGGATTGCTTTTCTGCAGCAATTCACTTTTGTGGTCAATCATAAAGCTGGAGTTACTAACAAGGTGGCTGATGCCTTGAGTAGGCGTCGGGGTTTATTAACTACTATGCGAGTGGAAGTACCTGGGTTTGATTCGTTCCGTGAGTTGCTTGCTGCTGATCCTTATTTTTCAGTCGTGTTGGCAGATGTTCGGGCTGGGCGTAAACCAGATTTCTTGATTCATGATGGGTTCTTGTTTTGAGGTAATCGGTTATGTGTTCCTGCTTGTAGTCTCCGTTTGCTGATTATACATGAGCTTCACGGTGAGGGACATGTTGGTCGTGATCGTACTTTGCAGCTTGTTCAGTCCTCTTATTTTTGGCCGAGTATGCGTAAGGAAGTCGATAAGTATGTGCAGCGGTGTCGGGTGTGCCACATGGCAAAAGGGGCTACTACTAATGCGGGGTTGTATATGCCATTATCTGTTCCGAGTCAGCCGTGGGCGGAGATTAGTATGTATTTTGTCTTGGGGTTGCCACGTACACAGCGGGGGTTTGATTCCATCTTTGTGGTTGTCGACAGGTTTTCAAAAATGGTTCACTTCATTCCGTGTAAGAAGACAACTGATGCGGTTAATGTGGCTCAGTTATTTTTCAAGGAGGTCTACCGTCTGCATGGTCTACCGTCTACTATTGTGTCTGATCGTGATACCCGGTTCCTAAGTCATTTTTGGCGCAGCTTGTGGAAAATGGCTAATACTCAGCTTAATTTCAGCAGTGCATACCATCCTCAGACTGACGGTCAGACCGAGGTGGTGAACAGATCGTTGGGTAATTTGCTGCGATGTTTGGTTGGGGATCATGTTAAATCTTGGGATCAGAAGTTGTGTCAAGCGGAATTTACCCACAATCATGCAATTAATCGCAGTACCGGTTTTAGTCCGTTTCAGGTGGTTTATGTGGTTCAGCCTAAGGGTCCGTTGGATCTGCTTACATTGCCCAGCAAGCAGAAGGTGCATGGTAAAGCGGTGATTTGGTTTCTGGGTTGCAGGAAGTTCATACCAAGGTTCGTGCTAATTTGGAGGCTGCGAACGCTAGGTACAAACAGGCAGCTGATCAGAAAAGGCGTCTCGTCGAGTTCCAGGTTGGTGATTTTATGTGGGCTATTTTAACAAAAGATCGTTTTCCAGTTGGTGAGTATAATAAGCTGTCAGCTAAGAAGATTGGTCCTGTTGAGGTCGTTGCGAAGATTAATCCAAATGCATACAAATTGAAGCTGCCAAGTCATATTCGTACTTCGGATGTCTTTAACGTGAAGCATTTGGTTCCGTATGCTGGGAATTCGTCTGATGATGAAATGGTTGTTAATTCGAGGACGAATTTTTTCAGGCGTGGGGAGAATGATGCAGTCGAAGAGTTGGCGTTCGAGTTTTTAGATGCGTTCGACCGTAACGGGCGTAACTTTTGATTCCGGAGGAGTTACGGGACGCACAGCATATCAAAACGAGTGTCTTTTCGAGAGGAACAAAAGTCATTGGGCTATGCCCCTTGTGCGACCCATAAATAAGCCAAAAAATGCTTCTAAGGGCCTCAAACGGCCTTCTGAAGTTTTTATCCGTTTTTTCATTGTTTTGGACTTTTTCGTAATTTCGCAGTTTTAGGGTTTCTTTTCAGTAGGGTTTTTTCCAGACTTTATATACTTTATGTTAGGGTTTTGAGAGGCAGTTTTTGCCGTTTTGAATACAATCGTTTTCTTGTTCCAACGTGTAGTCTTGATTAATTTCGACTGCTGTTGAAGGATTGATTCGCGTATTGATTAATTTCTACCCGTAATCAGTCATCTATCTAAGCTTCCGCTACGTCACTGCAGTAGTGAGCAGCGATGGGTTGGATAATGGTGAAGACAATTTCAGATCAACGGGCATACCTTCACCTCACGGATTTGTTTCAAACATCTACCACTCTCCATAAATCGCAGGAACAATAGAACGGAAACTACTACTTCCACAGTGGTGGTTTTTGTGATAATAGCATGGTGAGATCCTCTGGTGTATTCAGGAGGAAATTCAAAAAAAATCGTCTGGCAACTAAAACCAATTTCATGGGCACTCATTACTTGAATTTGCAAGGAAAACTAAAATGTACTACCCTCCAATTCTTCTTTGTTGTGTATATAAAAAATTATATGATCGTTTTTTATATTGGTATAATGGTTTTTTATTTGATTAAAAATTAATTAAAAGATATTTTAAGTTAATCTAATCTTGATTCTGTTAAGATTAATGTGAATATTAATAAGGGTAAACATGTTATTTTAGCACTTAATTAAGCGAGCTACGATTTTGTTAGGTTGTGGGGGTAATTTGGTAATTTTGATAGTAATATCTGTTAAAAAACTAACACTCATTAAGTTCCATTAACTTTTTTAACGATTTTGGTTATTTTGGTTATTTTGTATATTGTACGCATGGTAGATTGATTGTTTCAATAATACGGAGGTAAATATGATAATCTGTAATAGGCGGGTCATTATGGTAGTTTACTCTTTTATAAAAAGTTACTCCCTCTGTGTCCCGTTTTAAGGTTCTTACTTTCCTTTTTAGTATGTCTCAATTTAAGGTTCTTACTTTACTTTATTGCCTAAAATGAAAAATATGGTCCACTATTCTCACAACAAAAACTCCATACCCACTTTCTCTTTCCTATTTTACTTTTTATACTCACAACATTTACTTTTTCTTAATCTCCGTGTAAAGTCAAACTAAGAAAATTAATTTGGGACGGAGGGTTTAAATATACGGACATAGTGTTTTAAGACATAAATTTATTATTTTAAAGCCTAAACTTGCTATTTTATTTTCTTGGTGTTTAAAGCTTAAATTCACTGTTTTAAGGCCTAAACTTGATATTTTATTTTCTTGGTGTTTAAAGGCCTAAACTCACTGATTTAAGGCTTGAACTCGCTATTTTAAGGCTGAAACCATATTACAAAAGTGAACTTTTTATTTTTATAAGTTATGAAAAAACCAGTTTTCCCCAAAACTAGCCGCATTACTTTTTTGTTTTGAAACCACAATTTTTGTTTTATGACCTAAAAGAATTGCCAAATTTTGCCTTGGAACGAAATTCAAGAAAGTCAAACTTTATAAAATTTGAGAAACAATACATATTTACCTTACTCAAAAGTAAAGTTCTTAGTTCCAATATATATATATATATATATATATATATAGGTAGGTGCTCAAATGAGAACCTAAATATTATGAGAACCATGAGAACCAATAGTAGCCCTTATATTAGAAAAAAAAACACGGTTCAGATTTGTTTTTAAAGCTGGAGCATGCGGTGGCATTTTTGAAATTAGTCGAAACTTCAAGGGCAAAACAGGTATTATATCGTTATGTTCTTATTTGTGGCTCTGGGATGAAGCGGTGGCATTTTTGTAATAAGTCGGATTTTATTAGATACACTTAGTTTTGCCTAAATGTATCCAAGTAAACATTGGATACATTTAGTTTTGACCTAATGTATCCAATGAATTATCCAAGTAACATTGGATACATTAGTTTTTGCCTAAATGTATCCAAGTAAACATTGGATACATTTAGTTTTGACCTAATATATCCAATGAATTATCCAAGTGAACTATTAGATACATTAGTTTTTTCCTAACTGTATCCAAGTAAACATTGGATACATTTAGTTTGACCTAATGTATCCAATGAATTATCCAAGTGAACATTGGATACATTAGTTTTTGCCTAAATGTATCCAAGTAAACATTGGATACACTAGGAAATACCTTTTGTATCTATAGATCTCGCCTTTCCAGACTTTGGGCGTGCGTTTGTGTTTTTTAAGCGATATGACCATTATGCCCTCACGTCGCCTATAATTTCAAAATTGCCACCGCTTTTTTTTTCTTCCTCTCTAATCTGCACCGTTGGTTTATTTCTAATCCAAAGGCTATAAGTGGTTCTCATGGTTTCTCATGTAATTGGGTTCTCATAGGAGCAAGACCATATATATATATATATATATATATATATATATATATATATATATATATATATATATATATATATACCTATATAGGGTCCTGCTCATGTGAGAACCAAATTACATGAGAACCATTATGAGCCTTTGGATTAGAAATAGATGAACGGTCCAGATTAGAGAAGGAAAGAAAAAGACGCGGTGGCAAATTTGAAATTAAAGGAGACACGAGGGCATAATGGTCATATCGCTTTAAAAACATAACGCGCCCTGAAGTCCGGAAAGGTGAGTTCCATAGATACAAAAGGTATTTCCTACTGTATCCAATGTTTACTTGGAATAATTCATTGGATACATTACTTGGATAGATTAGGTCAAAACTAAATGTATCCAATGTTTACTTTGATACATTTAGGCAAAAACTAATGTATCCAATATTCACTTAGATAATTCATTGGATACATTACTTGGATAGATTAGGTCAAAACTAAATGTATCCAATGTTTACTTGGATACATTTAGGCAAAAACTAATGTATCTAATGTTCACATGGATAATTCATTGGATACATTAGGTCAAAACTAATTGTATCCAATGTTTACTTGGATACATTTAAGCAAAAACTAGCGTATATAACGACTTAGTGTATCTAATTTATAGGATACACAAACCATTGGTCTTAGTGTATCTAACGACTTATTACAAAAATGCCACCGCTTCCCTTTCTGCCGTCGACGTGTTCGACGCAGAACCACAAAATAAAAACATAACGATACAATCCCTATTCTGCCCTTGAAGTTATGACTTATTTCAAAAATGCCACCGCGTCTTGTCCCCTCCCAAGACGAACTGCGCCTGTAGATACCCCGGGGAACCACGGCTTGGCTAGAGCGGTGAATTATCCTAGGATGTCTAACTTGTTTTTAGATTGTTTAGAGTCGCCACCTATGTTTTTAAAGGAACATAAGAAAAACCTAGAAATAGCCTAATTTATATACAAAACCAGAGATTCGGGAGAGAAGGGTTCGGGGGTTAGGTGACGGAGTGGGAAGTACTTAAACACCCACTCCGCCCCGCTTATGCGGGTCTTGCTACTATTGGTGTTCTAATGCTAAATGTCCTTCAATTTATTAACAATGCTAACAATTATAATGTAAAGAAAAAAGGGGAAAAGAATGATTTTATTAATTTAATGCTAAATAGTTACATATTGGACTAGTGCTAAATGATTACATTAAGAAATGAAATATAAATTAAATGAAGTTTGGAATGTCGGGATGTAACCTTGGCCAAACTTCAATAGTGAAGTGGCCTTTTGGTTGTATCTCTTTTTATGGAGATTGCATACTAGTAAGACTAGACAAATAAAATAAGAGAAGAAAAGAGATGTTGTACCTTAGGAAAGAGGACTTCAAACTTGGACTTGAAAATGGTGTTGTTGTAGAGAAAATGTTGTGCAAACACTTTTTTGTAGTGTTTTTTAGAGAAGGATTGTTGAGATGATTTGTGTAGAGTTTTTGTTCAAGTCTCCAAAATTGGGTCCTTTTCCAAGGTAGGAGATGATGGTTTTTATAGGTAAAAAAGAGAGGGAAGTGATGGAGGGAAATTGGTCATCCATGTGAAATGGAATGAGCCAATCACAAATAAGATAAATGAATAAAAGAAAAATAAAAGAAATAAAAGAAATCAAATAATAAATGAAAGAAATATTAGTTTTTGGGAAAAAGCTTAGAATTTGGGATTGGGAGTTAATGAGAAAAGGGGGGATGAATGTGGATGTAAAAAGGGTTGTTTGTGATCAAGAAAAGATGTTTGTAAATAAGAAAAGGGAGGGAAATAAGGTGCAATCCGTTACTGCCAAAGTGGGAAGCGCGGGTCCGGCTTTTGGGGCGGGACGCGCGCGCGGCTCACTGGCAGTGCCGGAAGCGCCCGCGGGTGAAAAATGACAGAATGACAGAATGACCCTAAAAGTTAACTCTGTTATGCAGTTTAGTCCAAAACTAACGGAATCAGTTAGGAACTTAACCGAAGTAACAGAAATCAACAAAAATAAGTTAAATAAAAATACTTTGTATGCAATCGGGGTGAGAGGTCCAAGGCGGGGTGTCTACAGAGCCCCTCGGCGACGTGGATTGCGAAGCAAAACGCGTCGACGAAAGAAAGACAACCGCCGAGGACATCGACAAGAGAAAACAAAGACTCGATAAAGCAGGAATTTGAAATTACAAAGGATAGAAATGCGCTCCCTGTGTGAGCGACTTTTGCTGATGGAAGAGGTATGGTGATTTGAGCGGTCCACCATGGACCAAAATTGGTGCGCGGTGCGGCATATTCTGATGCGCTGTGCGGCGGTATGGTGATTTGAGCGGTCCACCATGGACCAAAATTGGTGCGCTGTGCGGCAGTATGGTGATTTGAGCGGTCCATCATGGACCAAAATTGGTGCGCGGTGAGGCATATTCTGATGCGCTGTGCGGCGGTATGGTGATTTGAGCGGTCCACCATGGACCAAAATTGGTGCGCGGTGCGGTATATTCTGATGCGCTGTGCGGCAGTATGGTGATTTGAGCGGTCCACCATGGACCAAAATTGGTGCGCGGTGCGCCATATTCTGATGCGCTGTGCGGCACTTGTTGAATCTGGTGCTTTGTGCGGCACCTGGTGCTCTGTCCGGCACCTGTTATGTGTATGCTTTGCAGATATACGTGCTTGTGTGAGATGTGAAATAGGAATTGCGAGAGAAAATTGTGATTGTGGTGTGATATGATCTTGAAAGCACCTTTGTAATGAGAGAGAAGTAAGAATGTAGAAAGTGATCTTGTGTGCGGTGTGATTTTGAGGAAAGCGTCGGATGTATTCATACCTTCACTTACCATTGCCGCTTGAGTGGAGATGGATTCTTGATGTCCGCGGAGGATGCTTTGATGGAGAATGTCCATTCTTTAGATGTTGATGAGAGAATGCCCTTGATGTTGGGTTGGCGAGATGGTACTCTGGATGATGGGTTGGTCGTGCCAAAGGCTGCCTACGTATCCCTTTAAGAGAATCAGACCAACGTAGTTCAAGGATGATGGAGAACGCTGGAGGAGAGGCTAGGAGCAAAGCAAAGTAAAGCACATAATTTTGCACATAGAAGGAGAAAAAGAAAGAAAAAATCTTTTTTTTTTTTTTTTTTTCAAAAGATTAGAAAGGAAAGAATATGCACACATGTGAGGAAAATATTTTTTTTTTTTTTAAGTTCGTGGGTGAACCATTTTAACCATTGTGTGCTTGTGAAGCCAACCCAAGATCAAGTCATGTTCAGTCGAAGTCCGGATTGCCTCGCTTGAATTCTGTTGTAGCTGGTGTGCCCAACGAAGATTGATGTCTAGCCCCAAGAGATTTGTCGATTATGGGGCTTCAAAAGGCTTTTGATGCCGAGATGAGGGGTTGCTGATTGTAAAGCCCCTAGAATGCCTTTGATGCCAAATTTTGAGGGACTTGCATAGCTCCAAGATAAATCAGCTCTTGGCCCATTCGAGTAAATCGCCCTTTGTTGTTGTAGTGAGCAAGCCCCAAGAGGAGATCGTTGATGCCAAGCTTCGAGAGATTGCAAAGCCCCAAGTGTCGTGGGCTTGTAGATGGTGAGATGTGAAGACCTTTCATTGTAAAGCCCCAAATTACCTCGCGATTGGCTCGGCATTGAGAGCGGGTGTACCGTTTGGTAGAATTCTTGATAGAGATCTCCTTCTTGCTCTTACTGGGGAGATGAATGGCCTCATTGTGGTCGATACCCAAATGGCTGAGGGCTTATGTCAAAGGATGCAGTAATATCTTGCGGTGCCGTCGAGGTCGCAGAGGATAAGGTCTTGGTGTGATAAAGTCCCAAATAAGTATGCTTGCTTGACTCTTCTTGAGTTGAACTAATGACGGATCTTCGGATGCAACTAGTGCTGTGGCCCAACTTTATCTGAGCTGCACCTTGTGCTTTTGATCTTGGAGAAGGGGGTGCTGAATTGCAGAAACATTGGGATTGGCCGTGGCATTTCCCGCTATAACCCTGTTTTGATTAGAGTTTAGCATATTGAATCTTTTTCCTTTTCTCTAAGACTTCCTTCAAAATCTCGCTGTGAGTTCTAACAAAAATCATCAACTTCATTCATAACATTGGAGTCTTCATTTAAAACCAAGAGGCCTTTGACTTGAAGTGTTGAGAGACCCTTTGAAGCTTGATTGTTCTCATGGAGCCATAAGACTACTCCACATTGCACTTGCTCGAGTATTGTTGCCCAAAAGACTGTCGGTCGCGAAGCCCTAATACTGCCCTTTGCTTGAATTACTGTAATGCCGTAACCCAAAAGATTGTAGATTGCGAAGCCCGTTGAGACCTTCGGTGCCGAATTGAGGAAGCTTCCAATGTTGCACATGACTTTGCTGGGGATACCGTTGGGGAGTTAATTGCTCTTTGCCGAGGGAGCCTTTAAGACTTGACCGTAGCCCTTAGAGTGCCATCATTGATTGCGAGAAAGGTCCATCCTTTATTGGGGGAACGAGCATGGGCACACGTGACAAGAGGGCGTTTTTGACATCCCTTTACAGGGACTTTGAGGATAGTCTCACACATCTTTCTTGAGCATAGCCCCTAGGGCGTATTGATTGAAAAGAATCCCTTGTTCTTGAGTTACATAGCCCCTAGGGCGTCACCATTTGTTGAGCAAAGCAAGAGTGACTTGTCCTCGTGTGAGGGAATAAACATGAGAGGATATGGCAAGAGCTACTCCATTTCTCGGGAGCCTTTCGGCGTACTTTAGAAGCACATACTTGAAGAAGCCTTGAAAACTGAGACACATGTTGTTGCTATTTGCTGCCCAAGCCAATTGACTAGCTAGGGATTATTTGTGCAACCTCGTGCCCTTTTATGATGGGCTTGTTCTCGGATGGATCTTGGTTACCACGGGCCTTCTTTTTATGAACCCAAAAATGCACACTGCTGGAGAATGATGCCGATAACCCAATATATCTTGTCGAGCCTTTTGCAATCCCAAAGTTGACTCGGTGGGGAATTGACTTGCTGAGGAGATTCAATGTAGAACTTGTCTTCTTTAGAGGCCGGGGATCTCCATTTCTCTTTCCCTTCTCTCTCTCACTCTCTCTTTTTTTTTATGACGCACCCTGTTTTTTGCCTAGACCGCCCTTTCGTGTTTTCAATCTAGCGGGCATCTCTTTTGCGTCTTCATCATTTTTTTTATTTTTTTTGACTCAATTGATGAGGAAGTGTGCATTGACTCCAGCTGAGGAGATAAGACATGTGATTTTGCGGTGGAGACCTTTTGTCACTAATGATGAGTGACATTGACTTGACTAGGGAAGTGTCCCTAGTATTGACATGTATTTTTTATTGAATTGAATGACTCGCGAAGGTAAGTAAGTCATTAAGAGAGAAGAGAAGGAAAGCCCCAATTTGATTGCAAGAAATTGAGAGTATGCAGAAAGAATAGAAGTCCCTAGACTCGACAAGGAGCGCGAAATGATTCCAAATCTAAGAAGTTGTTCAATCTTTTTGGTGATTAATTCATTGGTAAATGAATCGTACAAAGATGTCTTGACAAGTTCGAGATGAAGGCCAATCACCATAACGCGCTAGGGCTAAACATATCTTCTTTCTTGTATGAGACCGGACCCGCAGGTTGCCTACGTTCCTCCAGTGTAGAGGCTCAGGTCACCGTAGTTCTTGTGAATTCTCCATTCTTCGGGATGGAATTGTTGCTTCGTCGTGTAGCTTCGTCCTCCTTTGGTGGATGGAATGATGTTGACCTTCTTTGATTGAGGGGGATTTTTTTTTTTTTTTTTTTTTTTTTTTTGTGCTCTAACTTTTGCCTAGGTTGATTTGATGATTTCAACCTAGCGAGCTTTTTTTTTTTTTCTTTTTTTTTTTTAATCCCCCTTTGAAAACTTTGCTTAATGTCTCCATGGTTGTTGCTCCACCTTTCTTTGTCTTGATTTCGTCATTGTTGATGTCTTCGTTGTTGATGCCGTCGTCGATGTTTAGCCCCTAGGCGTTCAAGTGATGGCCTTGTTCTAAAACGTGTTTAGACATCTTTTCATCATTTTGCCAAGAATTAGATTGAACAACTTGGAAGAGTGTATGAGGACAAGAACGACTTTTTATTTGATGATGAGACTTGACTTAAAAGTTCACATTAATTGGACAAAGAAAACTTAATGCACACTTAAGAGGACTTTGACTCTTTTTTTTTTTTTTTTTTTTTTTTTAATTCCTATTACTAGGTAGAGAAAGAGAAACGGAGATTGTTGTTGTAGTCCCCATTGTCGTTGTAGTCTCCCATATCACTACATTCTTCCATGTCATTGCTTGGGAACCCTTTGTCGTTGAAGCTTGTGTCATAGGAGGACTCGGCCACTTCTCGGAGCAAATTGTCGATTCTAACCCCCGCATCATACATGCTTGAAAAATCGGAGTGAAAAGCCCCACTAAGATGAGTGCGGTAGTCCATTTTCAAACACTTCAAGAAGATGTCCATTTGTTCCTTCTTGGAAGGCCTATCAACCATCTCGGCTAGCTTGTCATTCCAACGGCGATAGAAGTCCCCAAATGATTCATCACCCATTTGCACGGTGCTCTCCAATTCCTTCTTGGTGGGGCGGAATATGGAGTTGCCTTGATATTGTGACTTGAAGGCAAGCATAGCGGCATCCCAATTGAGTCGGGTGGAAACTGGAAGACCCATATACCAATCTTTTGCGACCCCCTCGAGAGTAAGCGGGAAGCATTGTGCCATTATTTGAGGAGACACTTTCTTTGGTAGCATGGCCCAAATGTAGGAGTCGACATGAGCGTCGGGGCAAGAGGTGCCTTTGAACTTGCCAATATCGGGCATCTTGAATTTTTCGGGAAGAGCCTCCATTGTGTTCATGAGGACGGAAGCTTGATGGAGATCGGTGCTCGGGCCCTTGTGCAAATTTAGCCTACTAAGCCTTTGGTCAATGTAGGACATGAGAGTGTTGACCAAACCGGTATTGATGTTTTGGACCTTTATTTCATTCGTGAGCCCCTTCAATTGGTCCTCGAGTTTGGATACTTCTCTTTTATGGGCCATTTCTATATGCTCGTAACGGGCTCGCCATAAATCATCCTTGCGGCGAACATCCTCGGCTAGTGTATCAATTTGCCCTTTCAATACTTTCACCATGCAGAATAACCCTTCGTTGGGCACGGGAATGCCGTTGTCGTTGCCGTTTGAAGCCATTGGACCTATTGAGAGAACACGGTCGATCTTAGGATGGCCCCACAAACACCTTTTGAGTGAAATGATTTCACCCATAAACAAGAAAAGACTCAACCACATAAGAAAATGACTCCCTTTTTTTTTTATTTACAAAAGTCGGAAGGACATGGTCCTTTTTGGGGTTTCTAGAAAAATAGTGGAATCGTCACACTAGTATATAGACCTTCTCGCGGTCCCATATACTCATCGGATTCCACCACGCTTGTGAATCCTACATGTGTCGGGATTAAACTAAATTAATGTAGTAAAGCATACATGCGGGGACAGATTTTTATTTTCGTCCATAATAACCAATTTTGGGGACGGAGTTTTATTTTGTCCATTGCAACAAGTTGGCATGTATGATTTGAAGACATTAGTTTAGGAAAATCTCGATACATGAAAAACCGACTTGAGTCACGGAGTGTTAGACCCTAGACTAGAATTGTGTGGTTTGTGCTCGGCTTGAATATGAGGCTTAAAGGTCACCCCCGGCATGTAGTCTTGAACTACGCCACGGGCTGAGGTTGACCGCTTCGAAAGAGTCAAGGTCGGGTGGAGCTTGAAACTTTCTAGGACGGGCCTCGACGGGTTTGGGGTTGGACTTGTGCGACTCGATAGTGAGCAATTGATAAGAATATGTGCATGTAGTGTGAGGTCTAACAAGTGACAAATTTTTTATTTATTTTTTTCAAAGAAAGAAAAAAAAGGAAACAAATAAGCACGTATTTACAACTCCCGAATCACCCGTGTGACCGGTAAAAAATAAACAGAAAGTAAAAGAAATTGTATGCAGGCCCGGTGCCCACACACTGTCATTCTGCTCTGTTCTGCTTTCTGTGCACTGTTCTGTTTCTGGAAAATTTCCCAGAAGCGCGCGCCTCAGGGAAGTGATGTTGGAAGCGAGCGCATTGAGTAATGAATATGGGAGGCGCGCGCATCTGGGGTACCTGTCAGAATGTTAGAAGAAACTGCGGACTCAGGGGATTGCCCTGGTCCCAAATTATGTAACTTTCCCCTGCAGAAACTTGTTAGCACAAAAATATGAAATTGAAGGACAAGAAGGAAGGCGGGCGATTCTGGTAATAAGGGTCAGACGCTCGCGCTTTAGGCCAAGAAGGCCGGAGGCGCGCGCTTCCTACCCTTTTTACCAGAATGCCCAGAAAACAGAAAAAAAGAACACCAAAAATGAAAACGCAAGTTTAACCCTCTATCGTCCCCAGCGGAGTCGCCACTGTAGATACCCCGGGGAACCACGGCTTGGCTAGAGCGGTGAATTATCCTAGGATGTCTAACTTGTTTTTAGATTGTTTAGAGTCGCCACCTATGTTTTTAAAGGAACATAAGAAAAACCTAGAAATAGCCTAATTTATGTACAAAACCAGAGATTCGGGAGAGAAGGGTTCGGGGGTTAGGTGACGGAGTGGGAAGTACTTAAACACCCACTCCGCCCCGCTTATGCGGGTCTTGCTACTATTGGTGTTCTAATGCTAAATGTCCTTCAATTTATTAACAATGCTAACAATTATAATGTAAAGAAAAAAGGGGAAAAGAATGATTTTATTAATTTAATGCTAAATAGTTACATATTGGACTAGTGTTAAATGATTACATTAAGAAATGAAATATAAATTAAATGAAGTTTGGAATGTCGGGATGTAACCTTGGCCAAACTTCAATAGTGAAGTGGCCTTTTGGTTGTATCTCTTTTTATGGAGATTGCATACTAGTAAGACTAGACAAATAAAATAAGAGAAGAAAAGAGATGTTGTACCTTAGGAAAGAGGACTTCAAACTTGGACTTGAAAATGGTGTTGTTGTAGAGAAAATGTTGTGCAAACACTTTTTGTAGTGTTTTTTAGAGAAGGATTGTTGAGATGATTTGTGTAGAGTTTTTGTTCAAGTCTCCAAAATTGGGTCCTTTTCCAAGGTAGGAGATGATGGTTTTTATAGGTAAAAAAGAGAGGGAAATGATGGAGGGAAATTGGTCATCCATGTGAAATGGAATGAGCCAATCACAAATAAGATAAATGAATAAAAGAAAAATAAAAGAAATAAAAGAAATCAAATAATAAATGAAAGAAATATTAGTTTTTGGGAAAAGGCATAGAATTTGGGATTGGGAGTTAATGAGAAAAGGGGGGATGAATGTGGATGTAAAAAGGGTTGTTTGTGATCAAGAAAATATGTTTGTAAATAAGAAAAGGGAGGGAAATAAGGTGCAATCCGTTACTGCCAAAGTGGGAAGCGCGCGGGTCCGGCTTTTGGGGCGGGACGCGCGCGCGGCTCACTGTTAGTGCCGGAAGCGCCCGCGGGTGAAAAATGACAGAATGACCCTAAAAGTTAACTCTGTTATGCAGTTTAGTCCAAAACTAACGGAATCAGTTAGGAACTTAACCGAAGTAACAGAAATCAACAAAAATAAGTTAAATAAAAATACTTTGTATGCAATCGGGGTGAGAGGTCCAAGGCGGGGTGTCTACAGCGCCGTCCATTTTTTTCTAATCCAACGGCTGCTGTTGGTTCTCATGGTTCTCATTTGAACACCTATATATATATATATATATATATATATATATATATATATAGGGTCGTGCTCCTGTGAGAACTATATACATATATACATATATACATATATATATATATATCGTATATATATATATAGATATATATATATGTATGTATATATATACATGTATACATATGTATGTATATATATATATATATATATATATATATATACGTACATATGTATACATGTATATATATACATACATATATATATATATATATATATATACATGTATACATATATACATGTATATATACATGTATATATACATACATACATATATATATATATATATATATATATATACACATATATATACATATATACATATATATACATATATACATATACATATATACATATATACATATATACATATATATATATATATACATGTATACATATATATACATACATAATATATATATACATATATACATATATACATATATATATATATATATACATGTATATATATATACATATACATATATATACATAATATATATATACATATATACATATATATATATATATACATGTATATATATATACATATACATATATATATATATATATGGGTTTTGTTAGGATACCTGTAATGACCCGAAAACCCGCCTCTATTTTCTTAAAAATAAATATTTAATTATTTATTTATTGCTTATTTATTTAGTTAAATTATTGATTTATTTAAATAATTATGTGTGCATTTTATGTTTCATGATATTTTCGTGCCTAGCATTTAATTTGTTAATTGTGCTAGTGTAGAGTGTTGGGTCTTAGTTGTTGAGGAGAGTTATAAGGGTTAATGGTAAGTAGTGGTAGGGGCCTAAGTGTAACATTTGGAACAATTTAATTACTCCCTCACCTCCTTCCCCTCCCCTCATCTTCCTCACTCCCAGCTCTCTCTTTCTCTCTCTCTCCTCCATTGAAGGTAAGAAAGCTCTCCTCTTCTCTCTTCTTTTTAGTCATCTTCTTTTCTTCTTTTCTTATTTCTCATTTTATGAAATGCTTAGATCGTTGAGGTGGTCGTTTAGAGCCAAGAAAATATTGATTTAGAGAACTTTGATTTCGGGCCAAGTAAGTTGCTTTTCCCCCATTTATGCTAAAATTGTTCATCTTTAGCTCATTTGATGATCTAGTTGTGATATATGGCTTCTTGGTTTGATTTAGAATTTATTTGCATTTTATCCATTTTTATGAGATTTTGGTTTGTGATTCATATCTTGGCTTGGATTGTTTAGATAGTGATATATAGGCCATTTATAAGTTTATATGTTGTTCTAGTACATTGGTATACTTACCAGAAGCATTGATTTTGGTTTGGGTTGAAATGGGTAAGAAATTCTTCATGAACCCAGGTGAATTCCGTCTGAAACTCAGGCCGAGCGCCCGCTCGTCCTTGTCCAAGCGCCCGCTCGAATTAGCCATTTTCCCGACCCAGACCTCCTGGCCATATGAGCGCCCGCTCGGTCACCCCCAGGCGCCCGCTCGGTCCCTTTTTCCTGGAAGTCCAATTTTGTTGTTAAGAACGAGGGTGTAATATCCACCTAGGTTTATGGCACTATTCCTTGTGAATTATTTAGACATCGTAGAACACTTTAGCGTTTATAAATAGTTCCTTTGTGAATAGATGAGTTGTGACGTGGAATTTCACTAAGTGTTGTTTGGAATGGATGGGACATCTTTATGATGCGTAGATTGATCGGTTCATTTCTATGATGATTATTTGGTAAGATTATATGCTTGGGTCCAGAATGTTTCCTTCTCTTGTTTTGGGTTAAGGATAAGATGAAATCATGGTATAGACTTCGAGTCTTCTTCTTGTTGACTTAATTGGATATCGTAGAAACTATAATAATTGGGAATAGTTCCTTGGTGAGTAAATGTGATATAATATTTACCTAGTTATTATTTAGGGACGTTGGAACATCTGTTGATGTGTTGTTGACTTGGTTTATCTTTTGATGATTAATTGGCATGGTCCGTTGTGAACAATTGTGTTGCGGAATTAGCCTAAGTAGTGTTTGAGAGTGTTGGGCATCTTGTAATGTATTCAGGATTATTTCGATCGGGTTGATTTTGGGATCAGACTTGTTCTAGATTCTAAGTGATATCTTATAATACCTAGAGGGTATTAGGGAACACCAAAGTGTTGGGTTTGGTCCGTTGTGATCATGTGTGAATAAGTGTAATCTTTTGGGTTCGTTTGGGGTATTAAGAATTGGTCCGTTTATGAATGGATGTAAAGCGTGGTATAGTGATTGGGTAACCGTGGGTTTGATTTGCCCTAAGGATATTTATTCGGAATTCCTATTTGGAATTCTAGGTGCAAAGAGATAGTTGAGTTCATAGCCCTAGTACATCTTTATGAGTAAACGTTTAGGATAATTTTGGGTTATAGTCGTTGTACTATTGGTGAGCGACCGTTTGGGTTGTGTTCCTTATGAGTAACTTGTGGGTATCATCTTTGGAATGTATCTGGTATGGTTCCTTATTATGGAATTATCGTGTTTTAATAATCATTGTTGTTGGGCTCCTTATGAGCAGTTCCGTTTATCGTTGTTGTGCTCTTTATGAGAAATTCCGTTTATCGTTGTTGTGCTCTTCATGAGAAACTCTTGTTATCGTTGTTGTTAAACTCTTCATGAGTAACCGTTGCATCTTTATGGTGATTATTTGGTATGGTTCCCTACTTCGGAATCATGAGTTGTTTATTTAAGCGAGTATTTATTACTTAGCATTTGTTAGAAAGTCCAGCTGGTATTTGTGTGTTTCGGGCGATGCGAAAGATTATAATGGCAATGAGCTGAGTCCATTATAATTCTTGACCATTGTTTTGCCCCCTTATTACCCTCCTCCAGATTGGCCTTGGATGTGAGATGAGCTAGCCCCTTTGTGAGCATTATAGCTATTGGTTTTGGGGCTTTGACTCTGTGTCATCGTCCCCTTGTTGTTATTGGTTCCGGTACCGGGGTTTTCTCTTCAGCTATTATGCTACTATGAAGATGGGTTGATTGGTTTCCTTCAGCTCTTATGCTGCTACGTTGATTGGATGTCTTCAGCTGTTTATGCTAACACGAAGATTGGTTGATTGGAATTGGTTCAAGCTGCGCAGCAATTGTTATATCCTTTGGTTTAAACCTTGGCTCAGTATCCTTTGGAACGTGTTTATTTCAGTCTTATGTGCTGCATGATGAGTTAGTCGTTATTTCCAACTGGTATGGGACGGTTGGCGATAGGGAGCTTCTCATTTGTTGTTATATGATTTACTTGCTCAGTTATATAATTGATTTGCATGATATTATGCCATGTAGATGCATTTAGTAACTTACTGAGATTTTATCTCACCCCGTTTCTTGTTTCAAATTGTTTTTCCTTAACACCCCCCCCCCCCAGGAAAGCAAGTGGTATCGTTTGAGGTCCGTTGTATCGGGAGTCTTCTGAGCAGGTGGATCGCCTTTGGGGTAGTTGCTCTTCAGAGCCTCTTTGTATATGGTTGAAAGGTCGTGGTTGTCCAGGGTTATGTATATACTGTTGTCTTTTGGGAATTTATATTATTAACAGTTGTTCTTGCTTCCGCGTTTGTTTCTAGTCTCCGAGTTATAATCTCGTTGAGGTATTGTTTGTTGGTATTGGTTTATAGTATAATTCACGCGCCGGTTTGGTATTTAGCATTTTGGAGATGTATATTTTGTAAATTTTATATTTATGGATTTTTGAGATTTCCGGGGTGTGACAATACCCCTTTCATGGGTATTATAACAAGTGGCCCTAAATTGTAAGACAAAAATGTCCCTTCTTTTCTTCCCTTGAGCAAATACATGATGAGGGTAAAAAAGTAATCATAAAATAAAAATTTCATAATATCATCCCCTTCAATTATCTCCTCCCAGTCACACTATTAAACTTCGAGGTGGTCTCCCATGAGAATAAGGGGATTTGTCTCATGCATGAGACGGGTCGACCCATGACCCATGGGGCATGACCCGCCACGTAGCAGCCTCTCAGAGGTAATTTTTTTTTTTTTTTTTTTGGTTTTTTTTGAGTTTTTATATTATTTTTTTCGGCTTTTCAGCCGTTCACCAAAAGTAATAGTTATCATAACTTAATGTAATGACTGTATACATATAAAGTAACATTGTTCATAAGATAACGTAACACCTGTTTTACAAAAACAAAAGCTCGTTTTACCCATTTTTTCAAATGTAATACTAACTATAATTACATGTAACCCAAACAATATCTAAATGTAATTATCATTTATACTGAAATGTAATAATGCTTTTGCAAAAATGTAAAATATTGTGTATTTTGATTTAATTTTTTGAAAGAAAGTAACATTTGAAAAGTAACAACTCATATATGAATGTAATTGTTTGTACAAGTAAATGTAACACTTTAATAAAAGAAATTATAACATATTTCTATAGATAATGTAATACTTTTACATGTAACACTAATCAAGTGTTTTTAGCTCTAAAAATGTAAATGGTTGAATTATTACTTTTTCTATACATATGTGTTACAATTATGTATAAACATTATTACATATAAGTAACACGTTCGTTAAATTTTAGTTGTAATAAGTATTACTTTTGGCAAACGAAGAAAACATAGAAAAAAACACTGTTACTTTTCTGTCTATATGTATTACTTTTATGTATACAAACTGTTACTTTATATGAATACAGTCATTACATTAAGTTATAGTAACTATTACTTTTGACAAACCCAAAAAAACCAAAAAAAATATATATATATAAAAAAAAAAAAAAAAAAAATTGGGCCTATGAGATGCTGCCATGTGGCAGGTTCGACCCCTGGGTCCTTGAGCCGGTTCGTGGGTCGGGCGGGCGGGTCAAAAACCGACCCGTCTCATGGATGAAACGGATCATGCATGTGTGCACACAAGTTTTTGTCTTAAACTTCTCATTCAATATCGACTGCTATAGCCATGGATGCCCGCCCTAGCCGTTGCCACTATGTGACTATACAATACTCCCTCCGTCCCACCCGAAATAAGATTTTAGTAAAATTGACTTTACTTTAACGTAGTCTTTTGAAGAAAATATAATAATTCAAATAAAAATTTAAAATTTGGTATTATATCACAATTAATAATACTCTCAATAACAATTTCTAAATTTATATTAGGGTAATTATTTCTTATTTAAATTACATTGTCAAAGTATAAAAAAAGCTACCAAAATCCTATTTCGGTATTTCCATGTTTCTTTCTTTCTCTCTCTATTTTATAAACTCCTCCCGCACATGGCTGAATTGGTTGAGGAAAACTAATTTTTAAGCTGAAGTTAAGTGGCAATTAAATTGGAGATTAAAAGATTTTGTGGGTTTTTGCTTGAAGGGTTTCAGCTATGGATTATATCATGTGTAGTGTTTGATTAGTGATTCTTATGTGAATGAAATTTAAGAGAGCCAAGTAAGAAAGGCCCTGAGAATGCTAGAAAATATTTCTTGAGGGAAAAAGATGTCTGAAGGTTTCTGGAAAAAAAAAATGGTGGTAGGATGTGACAAGGTGAAGAGAGAAATCTGGTGCAAATAGTAAAGATGATTGAAGAAGGTAGAGGGTTGGTCCTATTTAAATTGAGATTACAATTTTGCCCCAATTATGTATTTGCTTAATATAGAAAACAAGGGATATTTTTGTCATACAATTTAGGGCCACTTGTTAAGATACCGTTGAAGAGGATATCCTAACAAAACCATATATATATATATATATATAAAAGTCATTAAATTGCTTGACAAGTAAAAAAGGTTTTGATCCAAATGGAGAAACAAAGGACATAATAATACAATCTCAGAAAAGACAAGGGTAACATTGTCTTGCAGCCAAAAAAAAAAAAAAAAATTATTCCATCCGTCCAAAACTAAGGTTTTTAGTTGTTTTATTACTTAAAATAATGGACTATGGGACCCACTTGTCATTCTCACAATAAAAACTCTCTACCCACTTTCTCTCTCCTACTTTCTCTTTCTTTACATTTCATACTCTCACAACATTTGTTTTTTCTTAATCTCCGTATAAAATAAAGTCAAACTAAAAACTTTAGTCGGGACGGAGTGAGTAGAAAACATTTCACCCCTATAATTCCAATGGTGGCCCCTACGCCGTTGGCCTTGCCAAACAAGCACCTCTCTCTCTCTCTCTCTCTCTCTCTCCTCAATTTCTGTTTCTCTCTCTAACTTCTTGGTGGCATAAAAAGAGAACACACACTATCAAACTAGTACTTCTAACAAACACAACCAAAGAAGATAAGAAGCTGAACAAGCCTCAAAAGAAGGCTGCTCCCTCTCTCTCTCTCATCTCACTTTCTCTCTCTAGGGAGTATTAGCTAGCCATGGAAAATGACCTCATAAGCTGGCTCAAACCCACCTTCATCTCCTTAACAATCATTTTCATCATCTTCAAAGTCTTTATTTTGCTATGGTGGAAGCCAAGAAAGATTGAACAACATTTTGCCAAACAAGGAATAAGAGGCCCTCCTTATAAGTTCTTCATTGGCAATGCTAAAGAACTTGTAAGCCTTATGTTGAAGGCTTCTTCTCAACCCATTCCTTTCTCTCATAATATCCTCCCTAGAGTCCTATCTTTTTACCATCATTGGAAGAAAATCTATGGTAAGCTCTCTATCTAACCTAACCTCTCCAATCCCACCTCTCTCGGTCTCAGTCTCAGTCTCAGTCTCAGTCTCAGCCTCAGCCTCGGACATCAGTCCTTTTTTTTTTTTCTTGGATTTTCAAGATAAGGGTTTTCTTAACTATTAAGGGTTTGACACTTCTTGTTCAATCAATTGGACTTTTGAAATTTTGGTTCAAAATCATAGGGTTGTTGAGAGTTTTGGAGTAGTTTTTAAGTTAGAGTTTTTCTAGTATATTTTGTGGTTTGTTAAGGTTGGTATGTATTTAGTCAAGTTTCTTGACACTTTGGAAAACCTTTCTTTTAACCCTTTCAACTTTTAGAATTACATTTCAAATTTTGAATACAAATACAATTATGGATGAAAATGGTGGTTTTAGAGAGGTTTTCAGGTGGTTGATCTCATGGAAATGTACAAAGTTGTTTTTGTTTTCTTCTTCATAGTTCATATCATGTGATGATGTTTCTTTAGCAATACTTTTAACATTCATGAATTTAGCTCTTTAGGCCTTTTTTTCCCCAGTTTGGTTTCCATGATCTTCAACCAAAATCTTCACACTCCACACTCACATTCTCTCCCATTACTCATTTTTTCTATTTACAAAAGTTCGTCGTCCGATGGACTCTGCTTGTTTTAATGTAATTAATCAAGATTACTAATTACTCAAATTAATTAATTTCAACTTTGCCAAAAAAAAAAAAAAAAAGAAGAAGAAGAAGAAGAAGAAGAAGAATAGTGAGTTTTTTTTTTTTTTTTTGAATGTAATGAATGATCTCTGGAGTTATGATTAGCTTGCATCTTTTATGTCTTTGTGGTTAGTTTTTGGAATTATTGATAATGAACTTGTATCTGTTTGATAGTGGCCATAGTTCTTGACTTGTCTTCTTTCTTTACCTTCTTTTGTTCCCTCTTTCCCTGTATAGTCCCTACACGCTATCCTGGCTAACTTGATGATATTTCATCTTCAAGCATTCTTTAATTTGATAATAAAAGAAAACATTTTTTTTTCGTTTTCTTTTTCTTTGTTATCTCATTTTCATTTATGTTTACGCACAATGTTTTGATGTACGACAGGCCCGACATTTATAATATGGTTTGGCCCGACTCCACGTCTAACTGTGGCCGATCCCGACCTAATCAAAGAGATCTTCAGCTCCAAAGCAGAATTCTATGAGAAAAATGAAGCTCACCCTTTAATCAAACAACTTGAAGGTGATGGACTCCTTAGTCTTAAAGGTGCAAAATGGGCTCTTCATAGAAAAATCATCACTCCTACTTTCCACATGGAAAATCTCAAAGTAAGTCCACCAATAATAATAGACTTAAATTATGTAAAACATTATTGCATTTCTTCTTCTATACTCTTTCCGTCGCAAATGATATTTCATTTCTCACTGTTCCAAAAAGTTTTTCTTATTTCTATAATTTTGGTGCACAAACAAAACATGACTAGTGAAGAAAGTATTCATATTTTGAGACTAAAACTTTGTTTAAGTACAATTTTGGGACATGTTATTGGAGTATTACGTATGATCAATCATTTGATTAATTTTTTATTTTCTTAAAACAATTGTGTAGTTATTAATACCGGCGGCGGCTCGTGGTGTGGTTGGAATGTTGGAGAAATGGTTAGACATGTCGGATTCCGATGAGGAAGAGGTGGAAATCGAGGTTTCGCAATGGTTTCAGACATTGACGGAAGAGATTGTCACGCGGACAGCATTTGGTAATAGCTATGAAGATGGGAAAGCTATTTTCCAGTTACAAGCTCAACAAATGCTGATTGCGTCCGAAGCGTTTCAGAAAGTCTTCCCCGGTTATAGGTACGCAATCACATACAATCCCATTTTTTAGTATACTACATTCTCGTAAATAAAATAATTACTACCATATGTCAGACTGTCACCTGTTTTGGTACTGACAGAAAATTTTACTACCCCCGTCCCGGAGTAAGAGTCTCACTCCTCATTTGCACGCTTATTAATAAATATTGGATGTGATGTAAATGTTGTGAGTGTAAAAGTAAAGTATGAGAGAGAATGAGTGGGAGAGAATAGTGAATTGATTGGTGTTGTGAGTATAAGACCATGAGCAATAGTTTCAACTCCCAAAAATATTCAACTACCTTAATATCACTCCACCTCATCTTCTCTCTCCATCCACTTCATTATTCAACTACCATTTCAACTACACCTCCCACAATAACTAGTTTAGTTTAAAATTCAACCCCTTCAAACTCATCATTCTATACCCCACCAATTTTATTTTATTTATAATCTTTATTTTTATGATTAATAAAATAATAATAATAATAATAATAATAATAATAATATATAATTAAAAAATAAATGATTACTATTATTATTTATAAATTCGAGATTTTTTTTAATTTTTTTAATTTTTGTAATTTTTTAATTTTTTTTATTTTTTTTAATTCACACTTAATTAATTTTTTTTAATGGCAATTGAATAAATACGAGAATTTTTAAATTTTATTAAAAATAAGAAAAGTTACAATAAACTTAGCTCGCTCCAAATAAAATGAAAGTTATATCAATTTATAGAGAAAAAAAATCCAGAATTTTCGCAAAAAAAAAAAAAAAAAAATGCTGTAAAATAATTGAGGTCGAAAATTTGGGTTGAAAATCAAATCTAAAAATATGGCGGACCAATCAAAGGGTGACACTTGGCAAAAGCTGGAAAAACAAAAAAAAAAACCGCCTGACGCTGCCCTCACGCGCCTTTGTCGGCGGTGAGGCGCACGCGCCATGTCGGCATCAATAGGGAGCCGACGCGTGTCCAAGGCGGGCCCCCTAAATTTTCATTCAACCCGGTTGAAATTTATCAACCTTCACTTTCAACCCCCTCATATTCAACCTTCTATTGGAGCCCTTCAACTAGTTGAAATCCAATTCAACCCCCTCTTCAACCTTCTATTGCCCATGGTCTAAAAGTAAAATATGAGAGAGAATGAGTGGGGTGAATAGTAAAGATTATTTGCCATTTTAGGAATGAGACTCTTACTCTGGGACGGACCAAAAAGGAAAATGGGACTCTTACTCTAGGACGGAGTGAGTATTTGAATTAGACAAAAGGAGTATTTTTCTTGCCACCATCTACACAATGGATTAAACACAATTTTCCATTCAACACCCACTTTATCACTCCACATCATCTTCCCTCTCTTCCAACTCATCAATTCAACACTCATTCAACCTTACACCCTACAATGGTTTGTTTAATCCCACATTCAACACCCTTCCCACTCATCATCATATACCCCATCACTTAAATTTTATTTTCTATTCTTTATTTTTATGATTAGTAAAATAATAAAAATAATAAAAATAATCAATTATAATTTTTAAAAAACACTTCACATTTAATTATTTTTTTGTAATTGTAATTAAATAAATATGAGGGTTTTTTGAATGTTGAAATTGTTATTATTGGGATCCATTTCATTAAAATGAGGTTTGTTTTTTGGTATCCAAATCAAATGAAACTTGCATCTATTTATAGAGAATTTTTTTTTATGAATTTTGGTGTAAAAAAATCATTTACTGTAAAATAATTGAGCTCAAATAATTGAGATGGGGAATTAAATCGGAAATTCCATAAAACAATGAATAATTGCCAAGTGTCACAACCAGAGAAAAAAAAAAAAAAACTGCGCAGGCCTTGACGCGCCTTGTCTGGCTCATGTTCCGCACGCGCCAAGGCCACCCTATCAGGAGCCGCCGCGTGGCAACCGGCTGGCCCTCTTTCCCCATTCAACTGTGTTGAAACCATTCAACACAAAACCCCTTCAACTCCCCATTGCACCCATTAAACACCCCCCACTATGTTTAATCCCATCTAACACCCCCATTCAACACTCCATTGTAGATGGCCTGTAAAATTCAGTGTTCTGTATAATTAGAAAAAAGATGATTTTTTTTAGTTTTAATGTTATCAATTTTACTATTAAATAAGCGATTATAAACTTTTACTTTAGTGAGATGGTAATATGACAGTTTTAATAATAAAACAGATAGTCTTTTAAGTTTATAAAATTGCCAATTTTACTATTGAAAATTTCAATTTTAATATTTAAACTTAAACTAGTCATATTACTATCGGGTAAATCTGATAATTCTAAGTGATGAATTCAAAATTTGAACTCTTGAACAGGTAACTAGTTAAAATTTTCTTCATTCTACTATAATTTGTCAATTATAGTATTAAAAATGAGTTATTACTATCCGAAAATTATGTTTTTAATTGTAAAATATATAAAAAAAATCAAAGTTAAAATTGTTTTTTAAAAAAAATGGTATGTAGTTCAATAATTATACTCCTTTTGTCCCAGAATAAATGTCATAGTCGACAAGTCAATGTTTTTAACCTTTCATTTGTATTTTCTTAATTGACCCAATCTTTTCATATGGGTGGAGTGGCCCTTCCTATAACATTGCAATGTTTGTGCCTATTAAAATAGATACTCCCTCTGTCTCAAAATAGATGTCATTTTGGGAGTTAATTTTTATCTCAAAATACTTGTCGTTTCACTATTTTCAATGCTTTTTTTAATGCTCTATACCAATTATACCCTTAATAATGATAGTAAACTATCTCTTATCTAACCATTTAATTACCCAATTAATTGAATTATTTTAGGGGTATTTAAGACTTCTTCACATGCATTAATGTCATTTCTTAATATGTGTGAAACACTCCAAAACAACATCTATTGTGAGACGGAGGGAGTAGTATAGAAAGATCACCAAACTTCGTACCCTATTTTTCGTAAGATGTCATTTATTTTGGAGGCACTCTCCTGTGCAACCGTCGCACGTTGTGCGGCGGTGCCAGGCCAGCCTTCTTTTCTTTTTCTTTTTTTTCGATTTTTTTTTTTTTTTTTTGTCAACCAAAACTTTTTTTCCTCCCAACAAAAGTAACACTTGTTATAACGAAATGTAACACTTTTTTCTTTCAAATGTAACACTTTTTATAAAAAAATGTACCACAATTTTGCTGCAATAGATAAAAGGTAACATAAAGATTGGCAACTAAAACTAATGTAAAACTTTTTATAAAGGAATGTAACACTCATTTTTTTCAAATGTAACACTTTTTTTCTCCCAAAATTAACATAGGATTGACAAACTAAACTAATGTTACATTTTAAAAAAAATGACTGTAACATTTTTTTTCTCAATTTGTAACAGTTTATATTCTTAAATGTAATATTATATCTGAAATGTAACAATTTTTTATTGAGAAAGTAACAATTGAAATGAAAACCCAATTTTTTTTTTGTAAAATTTCTGTTACATTTAACTGTAAAAAGTGTTACTTTTTTAATATGAAACTGTCACTTTTATTAGAACAGAGTGTTACATCTCAACTGACAAAGCAACTCAAACTTTTTGTGTAAAAAAATTTTTTTTAAAAAAAAATCAAACCATATCATGACCTATGTTGTTTTATTCGTCTCGTCGAGACGAACACAACAGTATTTTTTTAAAAAAATTCTGAGTTATAAATCTCAAGATATAGCGTTTTAAAGTTAATGAGTTTTTTTTTTAAAATGACACGTGTCACAACGGGGATGGGGAAGGAGCTGGAGCGGGGCGGGTTGATCGTGGAGCGGACGGGCCGACCCGTGGGCATACCCGTCGCACGTGGTGCGGCCGCCGCATATAAGATTTTGTCTTTATTTTGGGACAAAGAAAAATAGCCCACGAAACAACTAAACCATTTGATTCGGGTAGGACATTTATTTCGGGACAGAATAGTTATGTATTTATTTATTTTGTAATTTATAAATCAGATTCCTGCCTACAAAGAGGAATAGAGAGTCTTGGAAATTGGAGAAGGAAATTAAGAAATCATTAATGAAGGTAATTGAGAGGAGGAGGGAGAATTGGGAGATAGAAAGTGAAGAAATGCTTGGGAATGGGCCAAAGGATTTACTTGGCCTTATGATTCAAGCAAGTACGAAGTCGCCGGAATCAAATTCCATCCCGCCGGCGATGATTACCACCCGTGACATTGCTGAGGAATGCAAGAGCTTTTTCTTCGCCGGCGAGCAGACGACGTCGAATTTGCTGACGTGGACGACCGTTCTGCTAGCTATGCACCCTCACTGGCAGGAGCTGGCACGTGACGAGGTGTTGAAGGTGTGCGGAGCACGTGACATACCCACCAAAGATGATGTTGCCAAGCTTAAGATGGTAATGCTCTCTTTTTCACTTTTTATACCTTGAAAATTTATGTTTTGTCTTTTACCGCTTTGTTGATTCCTAAAAGTACACAAACACCCCCTCCCCCCAAACTAGTTGATTTTGGGTAGTGACTAGTATTAGTAGTACAAATGCATGTGGAGGGTACACTTTTCGCCTTTTCATATTACACCCTCTCTCATCCCAAATTAGTATAGATTGGGATACTTTTGCCCTTTGTTGGGGTAAATTTGTTTAATTATTGTAATGTGATCTTTGTGCAGCTGTCTATGATTGTTAACGAGTCCCTTCGGTTGTACCCTCCTATTGTTGCTTCAATTAGACGAGCAAAAGCTGATGTAGAATTGGGTGGATATAAGATCCCACGTGGGACCGAACTCTTGATACCAATCTTGGCAGTTCATCATGATCAGGCAATTTGGGGTAATGATGCTAATGAATTCAACCCTGCTCGATTTTCTGATGGTGTAGCTAGGGCTGCGAAGCATCCCAACGCATTCATTCCATTTGGTTTTGGAATTCGCACGTGCATTGGGCAAAATTTGGCCCTTTTACAAGCAAAGTTGACGATTGCACTAATACTGCAACGATTCTCTTTCCATCCATCCCCACGCTATCAACATGCACCAACAGTGTTAATGCTTCTTTACCCACAATACGGTGCACCAATCATGTTCAAGCCTTTGCTCAATACTAGAGAAACTCAAGATCAAGGGTTATAAATTTTCCAATACATTGCCTTGAAATACATACTCCATTTTATGTGCAAGTGCATGTACCAAATTATAGAAAATTAGAAGGTAATTATGTTATATTTCTTGCCCTATAGTTTACCAAAATAGCTATACTAACCCCTCAAGTATCCATGCCGTATGTACTTGCCAAATATTGTTGGTTTTTGGGCATGTAACCTTTAGTTAGTTGCTAATAGTGTGAGTTCTCTTAATGTACCTATTGTATATTTTTTGCTCATCCTAACAAAATTTTGTAATATTATACCTTCATGATTTGTATAATTATTTGTTTATTACACTAGTTGTCTTTAGTTCTCTCTCTCTCTCTCTCTCTCTGTCTCTCATCTTCCTCTTTATGAGTGTGCACGCTCTAATGCTTGTTTGGTAGAGCGATGCGTTTAAAATTGGATAAAAAGAATCAGTTTTTTAAATGTGTCAATGGTGAGTTTTTGAGTTGAGCTTTTTAAAAATCTTAGCACTCTTTAGCCGTTCTAAATAGGAGTAGTAGCGTTAAAAAAATAAAGGGTCCGTTTTAAGTAACGTTGCCAAATTTTGCGGATCATTGGGAGGGTGGGTGGTTGTTATTACAAATGTTTAATTGTTGTAAGAAAGAGATGAAATACTCCACTACAGAAATGTACAAAGCTGTCTTCATTGAGAGATGAAATCTTTTGTACCACACTTTATGTACCACTTGTGTACCACAAGTGATTTGACGGCTATGAATCACTATTGATATTATAATTATTTTAATCATAATAACTTATAACCATTAGATCACTTGTGGTACACAAGTGGTACACAAAATGTGGTACAGAGGATTTCCTCTCCTTCATTGAAGTTTGAAATAGAAAACCAAACAATACTTCTTCCCCTTAAATTTTGTTTTAATAGGACTTCTTGTCCAAGAAACATGCAAAATGACAAGATTACCCTTGGCACAATTGAATGCAGCAATATTAAAATGGGTATTTTTTTTGGAAAAAAAAAAAATAGTGCAATTGGACTGAGCGGCTGAGCCTAATCAGTCTGGATTGCGAGTTGGGTTGACAATGTCACAGGTCACCACCCCCGCTTGAGGAAATCTCATCGCATCCTCAACCATGATTGAATCGTGATCTTGGCGTCAGGTAATTTAGTTGATTGGATCGCCAGTTGGCTTACCTTTGCTAAATTAAGCTGACCAATTGAAATAAATAAGGTTCAAATTATTCATTCATATCAAGAACAAGTGTATATTAGCATACATTATGTTACTACACACATTAAAAAGAAAATAACAATTGCAAAGTCCATATATGTATGTTCTTTTCAAGCAAAGATAACTACTCCCTCCGTCTCTGTTTAAGGTTCTTAGTTTGACTTTACACGCTTATTATAAAAACAAAATAAATTTGATTCAACAATAGTAATGTGTGAAGGATATAATTGTCTATTCATGAAGCAAGTGGGTGAAAAGTAGATAGGTGACTGATGGTTTTTTTTGTAATATATAACTTTATGAGGACAAGATTGTCCAAAACACTATTCATACTTTGTCATATAAGGAATAACGCAACTAAGAACCAAACTGAAACATACCAAAAAGGAAAGTAAGAATCTTAAACTGGGATGAAATGAGTATAATCCAACATGCAAATGCAAATATTATATGAATTCTTCTCTTTCATGGGGTTTAAGGCTTCGACAGGGCCGGCTATGGGCCTGTGCAAGAAGACCCATAGCACAGGGCCCCAAATTTAAGGGGGCCTCTATTTTTTTGTCCAGTTCAGCTTATATACCTACCCCAACAACTTAGCCCATCAGCCCATGAGAGATAAACGCTGAAAATGACAAGAACGCAGAGAGAGAGAGACGGCGACGCGGCACACCCGACTTCCAGGAAAAGGAAAAAAAAAAAAAACTCTGAAATTCATGGCTCAGAAATCGTCAAAAAAAATCAACCGTCGAAATTTTAATCGCAAATCATGGAGGCGGGCGCTTTTGATATTGAGGAGGGAGCTGTCGAATCCGATTCCCCATCAACGAACGGCAAATCGACAACGGTAATATATATATATATATATATATATATATATATATATATATATATATATATATATATATATATATATATATATATATTGAAAAATTGGGAATTTGATAATCCTGATTCTTCTTCTTACCTATAATACGATGCTGAATTCTCCTTCCCTATTTCTACAGCTACTAGAGTTTCATTGTGTGAACTGTGAAAATACGGATACCCTAACCCCGGCTGTGCGGCTTGCTGTTGCTGCAGTCATAATTGAGTCTTGACTACTTAAATTGGGGATTCCGGATTCTCAATTTCTGATTACTTGCCTAAAGTCAGATAGATGCAAATGCAATGAATTTGTAAGTCAAATTTGATTCATTCAAATTGTTACTTTAATAATTTTCTGTGAACTTTTTAGTTATGCCTCCTAAAATCAGGAAGCATGATTCGGGCTCTCAAAAGCGAAAGAAACAAAAAAGAACTGAAAATTTGATTGAATCCCAAAGAGGAGCGCTTAATAGGTTTATTAAGCGAAAAGTTTCGATTGAAAATCAAAATGTTAATAATGTGCCTATTGATGCTAGTTTGTTTGTCGAGAATGATAATTTTGATGACATGCCTAATGAAAATGATAATTTGAGTGATGTGCCCGTTGAGAATGTTAATGCCGATGATGTTTCTATTGAGAACAATATTGATGCTGAAATTATTGATGATACACTTGTTGAAAATGATAATGTTGAACAAACAATTCCGTCTCAAACTTGTCATTTCCCTGATATATATAATCCAAGAACTTGGGATGGTCTTGATTCTAAATTAATTGATTTACTAGTGGAAAAGGGTCCTAAAAGGGATTGCTCAATTGTGAAAGGTCCTAAAGATAAATTTTCTAAGAGATTTACTAGCAAGTTGTATACTAGAGTTTTATCAAATGGAGAAAGTGTGATAGAGATTGGCTTTGTAAAAAAAAAAAAAAAAAAAAAAAAAAACTTATTAAGGGCCCAATATTCACTTTTGCACAGGGCCACCATAATAGTTGAGATGGGCTTGGGCTTCGAGTTATTATCTAGTAGTAAGACCTCAGAAGTACTTAAGATTTCAGAGAACAAATAACTAACCATTTCATGTATATATATATTTGTATATACATATATGTATATATATATACATATATATATGTATATATATATACATATATATATATATATGTATATATATATACATATATATATATGTATATATATATACATATATATATAATACTGGGCACAAAAAAGTTATAAAAACTTGCTCACAAAATCCTAGGTGTAATAAGTTTATTGGTGTTTTTAATTAAAGTGTGGCGGGTCCATTATCGATGCAACCAATAAAATATCGCCACCTCATGTTGTGAGGAAGATTTTTTGTGACTTTATTTTGTGCCCCTAGCATTGCTCAAAAAAAATCTCCTGCTGTCACGTAATAATAAATATTACAGTTAACTTTTCAGTACTTCTTAAGAATACATTTATAGTATACTCCCTCCGTCCCGGTGGAAATTGCACAAAAAAATTATGGCACAAGAATTAAGGGAAAAAGTGAAAATGGTGATGTGTTGTGAGTGTTGATAGATGAGTGGGAGAGAGAAAGTGGGGTAGAGAATAGTTAGTGGGTTAGTGGATGTGAGTGTGTAAGTGGGTTAAAACTTTCCTTTTATGGATTTTGCAATTTCTATGGGACGTCCAAAATGGCAAGTTTTGCAATTTCAAGCGGGACAAAGGGAGTATTACTTATATCATAGTGTAAAACTATACTCAGACTAATTATTTGTTAAAAAAATATTTATTTAAAATGAATAAAAAAATATTATATTTATTATGAAACAAATTGAATAAATTAAATTTGGGGCGGTCATAAGATAGACAACTAAACTAATGTTACATTTTATAATAAATGAATGTAACCATTTTTTTTCTCAATTGTAACACTTTTTAAGGGTTTTACATTCAATTGAAATACAAAACCGCTTATACACATGAATTTTCACTCTTTTTTTAAATGAAAAAAGTAACATTTACTCTATAAAACTGTTACATTCATCTTTATATTATATTACAATTAATATGCATTGTGTTACACTTCACTTATTACTTATTCTAACCACAAAAACTATTTATATTATTTTACGAAACTGCTGATACATCTTATAATAAAGTGTTACTTTCTTAAGACCAAACTATTACTTTCTTCATAAAATGTGTTACATTTTTTGACGACGAGCAGCTCACTTTTTTGTGTGTAAAGTATTGATAACCGGAGGCTAGAGATTGTAGACCGAACCGAAAGAACGAAGATTCAATTCTGAAAAGCGAAAGCTTTTTTTCTTTGTAAAATTCAAATAAACAAAATTGTGTTGTATGAAACCCTAAAATAGTTTAAATACTCCAAAACACAAACCCAAACAAAAGACATAAATAACCCTAGCTAAATTGTTCTTAAACGAAAACTAAAAGAAAAGCGTAGTTTGGAATTTCGCCGGACACAGCCGTGCAGATCAGTGCGCCAAGAACCTCCGCAGCCTTCTTTAATCGCACGGGCGTGTATTGAAATCTGGCACGGTCGTGCCGTCTGCGCCGAGCTGTTGATGCTGCTGTTCTGCATCATCCTCCCCTCCTTTGAAAAGACTTGACCACGAGTCGATATCACGATCAGTGTCACCATGATAAGCAGATAAGTCGGACACATTAAAAGTGGTGGAGACGTTATAATGACTAGGCAAATCGACCTTGTAAGCATTATCATTAATCCACTCCACAATGCGAAACGGTCCATCTGCACGAGGTTGTAACTTACCAAAACGGCCCGTAGGAAAATGCTCCTTGCGCAAATGAACCCACACCAAGTCGCCTACCTGAAACACAACCCGCTTACGATGTGCATCAGCACGGTGCTTGTACTTGCTGGTTTGCTGCAGGATCCTTTCGCGAACATGCTCATGGAGTGCTTTAATCTCCGCAGCGCGCTCGTCCGCATCAGAACTAAAATGAGTAGTCACCGGCAGAGGTATAAGATCCAAAGGGCTAATGGGGTTCTGGCCATAGACAATCTGGAACGGACTCTTACCAGTGGTACGGTTCTGTGAATGATTAAGCAAACTCAACCTGTGCAAGAATTAAGTCCCACTGACGTGGTTTGCCACCCACCAAACTGCGTAACAGATTCCCCAAGCTACGATTTGCAATTTCAGTTTGCCCATCTGTCTGTGGGTGATAAGAACTGCTAAACTGTAAGCGCGAACCCAGTTTACGCCACAGCGTACGCCAAAAATGATTGATAAACTTGGCATCCCTATCAGACGTCAGAGATTTGGGAATGCCATGCAATTTCACAATCTCCTTAAAGTACAAGTCAGCTACCTGGGTGGCATCAAATGTTTTGTGACACGGAACAAAATGTGCCATCTTGGAAAAACAGTCAACAACCACCATAATAGAATCCTTTTGTCGCTGTGTGCGCGGCAAACCCATAACAAAATCCAAACTAATGTCCTCCCAAGGTGTAACAGGAACCGGTAAAGGAGTACAAAGACATGCATTGGTTTTGAGAGTTTTGGTCACATGACAAACCCGGCAGCGCTCTACAAAACGAGCAACATCACGTCCCATGCGAAGCCAATAAAACTGATCTGCTACCAACACCAAAGTTTTATCCTGCCCAAAGTGACCCGCAAGTCCCCCTTCATGACTCTCGGAGATAATCAAGTCACGCAAAGAGCAGGACGGAATGCACAGTTTGGTCCCCTTAAACAAGTACCCATCAGAAATAACAAACTGCTGATAGGTGCCCCGAGTACACTTTTCCCACACACCACGAAAAAACGGATCATCACGATATAAATCGCGCAAAGTGTCAAAGCCAACCACCTCCACACGCATGGTGGTTAATAACAAGTGACGACGACTCAGAGCATCAGCAACGTGATTTTGAACCCCAGCCTTATGCTTGATAACAAACGAAAAGATCTGAATAAATTCCACCCATTTAGCATGCCGAAGATTAAGCTTACTTAAGTGCCTCATGGTCAGAATATAGCACAAATTCCTTCGACAAGAGATAATGTTGCCAATGTTCCAAGGTGCGTATAATAGCATAAAATTCCTTATCATAAGTCGAATATCTGCGCCGTTCGTCGTTCAGCTTCTCGCTAAAGAAAGCGATAGGCTTCTGATTCTGACTCAAAACACCCCTAATACCAACATTAGAAGCATCACAATGGACTTCGAAAGCATCGTCAATATCAGGTAATGCCAAAATAAGAGCCTGCGTGACCATGGATTTCAAAGCTGAAATGCAGTATCAGCCTCTGTTGTCCAAAGGAACCCACCCGCCTTTAAGCATTCAGTAATAGGAGCAATAACACTACTAAAATTCTGAATAAAACGACGATAAAAGGAAGCCAACCCATAAAAACGCCGAATATAGTGAATGCTCGTAGGTGTTGGCCAGCTAGTAATAGCCTCGACCTTCGAATCATCCATCTTAATACCCTCCTTTGTAACAATGTATCCCAAGAAAGTCACTTGGTCAGTTAAAAAGTGGCACTTATTACGATTAGCATATAATTTATGTTCCCTTAACACATCAAAAATATGCCTCAAATGGTCTAGGTGTTGCTCCACAGATTTACTATAAACAAGTATATCATCGAAATAAACGACAACAAACGTACCGATAAATGGTCTGAAAATCTGGTTCATCAGGCGCATGAACATACTCGGAGCATTTGATAGTCCAAACGGCATCACCATCCACTCATACAATCCGTCTCGAGTCTTGAAAGCAGTTGTCCACTCATCACCCGGTCGAACACGAATCTGATGATAACCACTCTGTAAATCAATTTTCGAAAACACCACCGACCCATGCAACTGATCAAGCAAATCATCGATCCTTGGAATGGGAAATCGATATTTGATGGTGATTTTGTTAATTGCACGACTATCCATACACATACGTAATGTACCCCCAGCTTTCGGGACCATCAACGCAGGAACTGCATATGGGCTCATGCTTTCCCGAATGACACCCTTGTCGAGCAACTCACGAACCTGCCTCTCTAATTCCTCATGCTCCTTCGGCCTCAAACGATAAGCGGCTTTATTCGGAATGGACGCTCCAGGAATAAGGTCAATGCAGTGTTGAATATCCCTCATAGGTGGTAAACCCAGCGTAATTTCATCAGGAGTCACATCACGGTAGGCATCCAGAAGAAACTGCACAGCTTCTGGTGGTGACATATAAGTCTCGTTACTCTCAACAACCAACAATAAATAAAACCCATCCTCTTGTGTAGAAGCAACGTCAAAAGCGGATCGGCTGAGTAAATGATGACCAACGGTAGGAGCAGCTGGAATGGGCGCGTCTGGTACCTGTCTCGGATCAGAAGGGCACAATGTAATCGATAACCCATCCAACCGGAATGTATACGTGTTCTTAAACCCATCATGCTTAACTCGTCTATCAAATAACCATGGGTGGCCCAGTAGCAGATGACACGCGTCCATTGGAACTACGTCACACCAAACCTCATCTTTGTAACGCTTGCCAATAGAAAATTGCACCAAACACCTTCTGTTCACCTTCAGCTCATTCCCTTTGATTAACCATGATAACTTGTATGGTTGTGGATGTTCCTCTGTTTTCAACTGTAACTTCTCAACCATGGTTGTAGAAATGACATTTTCACAACTACCACCATCAATAATCACCTTGCATACCCGACCCTTAGCGGTACACTTGGTTTGAAAGATATTGTGTCGAAACCACTGGTCGTCTTCAGTGGCAGTCATATTTAAAACTCGCCGAACAACTAAAGCTGTTGATCTGCAAACACCTCCTCAGTCTCACCATCAGACCCATCAAGAGAGTCATCATACACTGGCATTTCGTCCTCATTTAAGGAAACAACATGTCGATTGGGACATTCAGCTTGGAGATGACCAAGCCCATGACATTTGAAGCATCGAGCAGGTTGTCTGGTTCTTGTGGTGTTCGGAACAAACCCAGGTTTTGCTGCAACCGGTGCGGTGGAGGTTGTCGGTGTAGCCTCTTTGGTGTTGCTACTACTACTCGCACCCCGATTACCAGAAAAGTCTCTGCCCTGCCAATGGGATACGACCTTCTTTCTCTTGAGTTGTTTCTCAACCTTCAAAGCAAGTCGAAAAACATCTTCATACGTCCAGTACTACTGCAATTGAACCACTTCCGATACATCAACCCGGAAACCCCCCAGAAAATGAGCAACTGTCTGTTCATCCTCTTCAGCCACATCACATCGCATTCGCAATCGATCAAACTCACTAATAAAATCCTCTACTGACGGATCACCTTGTTTCAAATTATGATAGTCAATAAAAGAGTCATGTCTGTAGTGTTCAGGGAGGAACTTGGCACGCAACAATTTCTTCATCTTGTCCCAAGTTGAATTTTGGATTTCCCGTCCCTAACACGTTGTTTCTTAACATGCTCCCACCAAATAGAAGCGTGTTTCTTCAATTTAATGGCAACAACTTTCACTTACTACGATCACTCATGTGCTTTAAGTCAAAAACATGTTCAACAGTATGAAGCCAATCAATAAAGTCATCAGGATGCAGTTTACCTTCAAAGTCAGGAATCTCGATTTTGACACCGACGTCTTTAGAAGGGTCTACTGCATATATGTTCTGATGAACAGGATTGTAGGCAAAGGGGTTGACCTCGTCTTGATACTCCGTGCCCTCGGATGACAAATCCGAATCTGAATCTACAGTCGGTGGGTGCTCCACGCGATCGAGTCGATTCTGAAGTATCTGAACCTGTCTTCTCAATTCGTCCATCTCAATATCACGTAGGTCATGTGCGCGGTGGTGATCTTCATCATGGGCAGCCGCTCCACGACCCCTCCCACGAGCACCGCGTCCACCACGAGCACCACGTCCTCGATCGGCCATTGATAGTCGTCCAGGAAACTGATACCAAATGATAACCGGAGGCTAGAGATTGTAGACCGAACCGAAAGAACGAAGATTCAATTCTGAAAAGCGAAAGATTTTTCTTTGTAAAATTCAAATAAACAAAACTGTGTTCTATGAAACCCTAAAATAGTTTAAATACTCCAAAACACAAACCCAAACAAAAGACATAGATAACCCTAGTTAAATTGTTCTTAAACGAAAACTGAAAGAAAAGCGTAGTTTGGAATTTCGCCGGACACGGTCGTGTCTGAAACATGGCATGGCCGTGCAGATCAGTGCGCCAAGGACCTCCACAACCTTCTTTAATCGCACGGGCGTGTATTCAAATCTGGCACGGTCGTGCCGTCTGCGCCGAGCTGTTGCTGTTGCTGTTGCTGCTGCTGCTGCTGCTGCAGCTGCATCAAGTATTTTTTTAAAAAAAAAAAAAAAATCAAACCATATTATGACCTATCTAGTTTTGTTCGTCTCGTTGAGACGAACACAACGGTATTTTTTAATTTTTTTTTTTTACTTCAAATCTCAAGATATAGCATTTTAAAGTTATTGGGGTTTTTTTTAAAATGAAGGACACGTGGCGCAAGCTGAAAGGATGGAGGAGTTCGCTGGGTGGTTGGAGCGCTGGAGCAGGCGTGGGTAGGTGGATGGGTTTTGACCCATGGAGGATCCGTCTCACATGAGTTTTTGCCATTAAATTTTGGGATCTTATGATGCTCTTAGGGTCTTGATTTGATGGTCCCCAAAGAAGATGTGCATGTTTGAGTTAATCTCATGAATTTTGATGGTTTTCCCTAAAGTAATCAAGGCATGCTGTAATGCATGTGATCACATCCATAATTACGTACCTTATAAATCCTAATCGTCAATTCCTTAAACCATTATTTTAGTACTATTTTACATACCATCTCTCTATTTATATGTATTGGCACATTAATGAAATATAAACAAATATATTATTTTTTATTGCGATGTAATCTCAAAATGTATCTTTTGCTTAGAGAATCACAGCTACTCGAAATTAAATTATTGTTGCTATTATATAAACTGGAAATAAACTATCTTTGGTGTATAAATAAAGGACATTGTAAGAGCTAGTTTGCCTACTTTTAGTAATTAATGATAAATTAGCATTTAAATGTGAGAAAATTACTCCATCCGTTTCAAAATACATGACGTTTTAGGAGTTAAATTTTGTTCCATAATACTTGACGTTTTACTAGTTCCAAGATATTTTTGCTCTTGTATGCCAATTATACCCTCATACATTAATTGCAACCTATTTCTTGCTTTAGCATTTAATTGCATAGGTAATTGGATTCTTTTAGGGGTAGACAAGTCTTTTTTATATATATTAATTGCATTTCTTAATATGTGTGAAAAAATCTAAAACGACATGTATTTTGAAATAGATGGAGTAATTATATAATGTTCGACGCGGTTCTCTTGATTAGCAATAATCATCGAGATACTAATCTTACTTTTTTGTTATTAACAAGAGTAATAAAAAAGGGTTCGACAACTTTGTGCTTTGTCTACTGCACGCAATGTCTCCTTGATATCTCTAAGAGACAAACTTAACATTCCAAATCAATTATTAATACAAAACATCTGCATCGATTATTAAAACTAAGTATCGATCGTTGTGTCCAGCAACGCTTGCAAGTACAAAAATATTATAGAATGGAAGCAACCACGCAATAAAGTACTGAAAAAAAGTTCAACGCTTGCAAGTACAAGAATATTATAGAATGGAAGCAACCACGCAATAAAATATTGAAAAGTTACGCATAGCGCTCATGGTATGGAAGCAACCACGTAATAAAGTTCTCAAAAATTAGGATAACACTTGTGTAAGTCTTAAATTTTCTGAAATAAACTAGCTAAGAATGTTATTTACTTCAAGAACCTTTTGGATAAAATCCGAAAGGCCACACATTACAACAAAATATTATTTACTCCCTCCGAGTGAAATGAATGTAAGAAAATTTTAATTTCGCTTTTGATCAATAATAAATTTGAAAAAAAAAAATTAACATTCATTTAAGGACATAGTTAGTAGTACAATAATGCATAGCCTTATACCAGATCTCATGCCGGCATGTATAATTGAACTGTGTAATAATTAGATGAGCGGCCAATCTCTCACAGGCATATTTTTTTGTAAAGTCCGTCTCTTCAAATATTTAACCGCTTATTTTTATATTATAAAAGTGAGTCATTCAATTGAATACAGTCGGACCGTTTACACACAACAATTTATTTGTATTTTTACACGGGAAATAATAAAGTTACAAAATGTGGCTTACAAAATGAGGTGTCATAATTTTGTTGGTGTTTTTAATTAGAGTGTGTCGGGTCCACTATCGATGTAACCAATAAAATATCGTCACCACATCTTGTATCCTTCATTTTGTAAATTTTTTTGTAAAGCTAGCATTGCCCTTTTTACACTCGCTAATAGTATCTAGTCAACAACTAACCATTCTAAATAAAGAGATTCATGTGACTAAAAAGTGTGGAACTTTTGAAACACTTTGGACCATCTGATTGATATGTTATGAGGAAAGAATCCTAAAGAATCAGATGATCAAGAATGAATATTAAGAAGAATAAGACAAAGCACATTGGGTCACTTAATTAGAATTTGAATATTTTTTAATTTTTAATATTTTTTATGGTTATTTCCTTTCCCATATCCTTAGCAAGAGCAATGCTAGGGGCACAAAATAAGGTCATAAAATATTGCTTACAAAATGAGGTGGCGATATTTTATTGGTTGCATCGATAATGGACACGCCACACTCTAATTAAAAACACTAATAAAATCATTACATCTATGATTTTGTGAGCAAGTTTTTATGCCCTAGTATTATTCCCTTAGAAAATGCATGCTTAGGAGATGTATGGTTGTGGTACTAGAGAAGCTCCTTATATTAATCAGATATGTCTCCTAGTGATGCGCAAATGTATAGGAAATGAGCTGGCTGGCTAATGTCTGCCCTTGATTAATGGTGACTTGTCTGATGAGTTTTAGACCAAAAAGGGTAAGGAGTCTTCTATACTATGATTGGCCACTACGTTTTATTTTCATCCCCCCCCCCCCCCCCCCCCCCCCCCCCCCCCCCTCCTCCTAAGCTGTGTTGAAGCAGTTAATCCACGTCGGATATTAACTAGTCAAACTTTGACTATATATATAAAGATTTAGGGACACTTCCTTCATAACCAATCGATTTTAACAGTATTTTAGTCAATGGAGGAAAAAAAAAAACTAGTGTATTATTACTTTTATCTCAAATGGGGAAAATTTCAACAAATAGCCCTAAACTCTCAAATTTTTGTACATTTTGCACTAATAAATTTCTATTTTACAAAAATCAATTGGGGCAATTGCCCCTTTTGAGCCCCATATAGCTTTGTCACTGTTAGAGCTGACCCTTTGCACGCACGAGCTCAAAGTTCATCTCAGAGTCAGAGTAAGCCCAAAGTTCGGCTACTCGTGAGGGAGCGTGTTGGTCATGTTTGAGCAATCATCCAACATAAGGAATTAACTAGTCAATCGTTGACTATATAAAGATCCATTAATAAATAAAAATGTGTAAAAGTTTGATATCCACTCGAGACGAAATACGCCAACATATTGACATGTAATACTGTACCATCAACTTGAAGCATTATCTGGAGCAAACGTTCGAATATATTCTCATAACTCGGACTCCATCTAAGGCCTTGTAGAACAATGACTTGGGACACGCAAAGGGTTCTCCAAGCAAAACATGGACAATGCCCAACACGAGCATTCAATAAATCTCCACACGGAGTAAATTTATCTTTGAGGTCACTATAAATTGAAACATTTGATTCAACAACAAGTGTCAAACTAAGTATCCCAATGATGTTAACCAGAAGATATACAATCGTTACAAAAAGGCTCTCAACAATATGGAGAGAAATCACGGGCTCTCGACAAATGATAGAAATCACAGGCTCCCGACAACGGAGAGAAAAATCAATAGATAAGTACAAATATTTTCCAATAGATTTACACATGGAGATGTGCACAAACATACAAGGAAAAAAGATGTAGGTAAGACTTATTATTAAAAAGCAAAAAAATTTTCGTAATGTAAACATTAATCTCTGATATCATTAGTGATTAATGTTTAAATTACGAGATTCGAAGAAATCAAAAGCGAAAAACCTTTTGGGAACGTATCCGGTGATGAAGACGGGCATTGAAGATTTCCTAGGGAGAGGAGGAAAAAATAGTTTTGAGATAAAAGCTCAAATTTTATCACTATGGCATTTTCTTTATAAGTAAAGATTAAATTTATCTATTTTATCAACCAATTGTTCTCATTATTAAGCAAGGTGAGAGTACAAAGACAATCAAGCTTTTCAAAACTAATTCTAACATTCAACAGTTAAATTGACAGGCCAAATACGCTTATCCCCCAATGTATATAACCAAATCTCACTTTACACACTCGCGCGAAATGTGTCCCACTTTGGTACTTCATACTAAAGTTGTCCCACTTTGACACCCCCCCCCCCGAATCCCAACGGACGTTAGAAAATTAACAAAGATTGCCATGTGTAGGTCACATAACGGGCATTTTAGTCATTCTCATTTAACATTTAATTTCTCTTTACTTTGATTATTCCACTATTTTTTATGCATTTAAAATAAAAAAAATGGTACATTATTTATTACATAAAAAACTGTAAAATATCTAATATTTTTTTAAAAACAATAACTAATAATTAAATAAGACACTTAAATAACCAACCTGTTAAAAGATTAATAAAAATAAAATGATCAATTAATACCAAAGAAAGAAAAAGAAAAAAAAAAAAAAAGGGAAGAAGAAAAAAAGGAAGCAAAACAATCAAAATACTCACGCATCCACAATAAACCTTTAACTAGTACCCATTCTCATAAACTACTCCTACTCCCATAGCCACCAGACCGTGCCCCTGCCTTTTCCCCTCCCTCCAACTTTCCCATTGTCGTCCAGTCCCCTTCCCCACCCCACCCATTCTGCCTCATTGACGGTCTCTTCAAATATTTGTCCGCTCCTCTCCACCTGGATCGAGATTTGACTACTTCCATCCCTCTGAAAACCAAGCACTTGTAGAGATCTAGGTGTCAAAATATTTGTCCGTCCCATGCCTAGACTAAACTTTCTCAAGTCAGTAAGATCACATTGCAACATTCAAAACTTGTTATGACCAAGTGTTTGCCAATATTTTGCAATGATATTTCACTTCCAGGAGAAGAATATGACTGGTAAACTTAATGAAGCAAATAATTTGCAGCTCAAAATGAAGGAAACTGCTAATGACTGCACTTATATTTCCATGGACATGTTTCACTAGTTTCTTGGCACTCATCGTCGAGATAAACCAGTTGGCTCTCAACACTAACCATTTTGAATCAAAACCCCAAATGATAAGAAGAATGATGAAAACATATTGGGGTGAAAGAACCAATTGGTTTTAGGGCAAATTGCAATTTGGTTACCTGATCTTTCCCCATAGTTGCTATTCGGTTCCCAACATATCATTTTTTGCAACCCCCTTCCCAATGTTGTCATTTTGTTGCAATCCAATGAAATTTTGGATGGAAACCTAACTGCCGTTAAAAAAATTCTTCCATGTGACATGCACATGATTTCAGAAGGGCAAATATGACATTTCCCATGATAAAAAAAAGTCAAAACTAACGGAAATAACGTAGTCATAGTTCATTAACTGAGATAGGCTCAAAAATAACGGAGACAACTAACTACCATTACTATTTTGACAACACCTTCCAGATCGGAGGAAGCCACACCTATTCTTCTCGACTACTCTCTCTCTCTCTCTCGAAATTCCCCCACCCAAATTTCTCTGTTCAAATGTGTTTTGTTTAAGGTTTTTTCCCTCAATCACTGAACTAGATCTGGTAAAGTGATAAGGATTTAATTTATTTTTCTAGATTTTTAGATGTAATGTAGTTGTGGTAGTGGTGGGTTTGGTGGTGTTGATGATGGACTGAAGTTAGTGGTGGTGGCGGCGGCGGCGGTGGTGGTGGTGGTGATTGACTAAAATGGCGGTGGTTGACTAATGTCTTAACATTTAGGGTGAAGGTGTTGTCAAAATAGTAATGGTAGTTAGTTTTCTCCGTTATTTTTGAGTCTATCTCAGTTAATGAACTATGACTACGTTATTTCCGTTAGTTTTGACTATTTTATCATGGGAAATGTCATATTTGCCCTTCTGAAATCATGTGCATGTCACATGGAAGAAATTTTTAACGGCGGTTAGGTTTCCATCCAAAATTTCATTGGATTGCAACAAAATGACAACATTGGGAAGGGGGTTGCAAAAAATGATATGTTGGGAACCGAATTGCAACTATGGGGAAAGTTCAGGTAACCAAATTGCAATTTGCCCTTGGTTTGGTTTTAGGAAATTCAGACCATCTTGCCACTTTTCAAGTGTATGCGTAGTCACACTTTGTAAAAAACGGTGTAGTCAATGTCTTTTAATTACATTGAGAATTTTGCTTTTCTTAATTTAAATTGTTTGTACCTAAGTATTCTTTTATGTTTAGATAGTTTTTTGTTTCTTATTTTTCAAGGAATTATTTAGTATATTAACTCTAACATATTCTTCCTTATTTAGCGTTTATCTTTTCTTTTCTTTTTTTAGAATACTGATTGACATAATTTGGAGGACTCACTATATCATGAGAAGGTTGCTAAGTGGATTCTTACACCCTATATCAATAGAAGGTTGCTAAGTGGAAAAAAAAAAAAAAAAAAAAACACCTATTCTGAATATTAAGTAAGAGAAACAGTTTTTGTTGGACGACATGTGGAATAAAGCTTGATGGTATCTCCTCTCCCCCTATTTCAGCCCCTAGAAGTCCATCAAGTTTTAGGGATAATTCCACAAGAACCCTATTCCCAAATCAAAAAGTTATAAAAACCCTCCCCATACGCATAAACCCACCTACACCCTAAGCCCAGATCAAAATGCCATATAAACCCAAAACCCCACACTCTGACCCTGACCAGCCCGCCTCACCACCATAGCCCAAGGCCCGACTCCACAGCCCGCTCTATGTCCAAATCCGCAGTCCACCCACTCGCTTCTGTTGTAACAGAACTCGTTTTATAAAAAAACCAAAAATGCTCCTACCAGGTTTTGAACCCTACCTTTTAGCCTTGGAACCCAACACCAACACCACCATGCCAATGAACTAGTTGTTGATTAAATGACGATACATATTATTACTACTATTTCAGCGAAAATCAATCACAAAATTTGAATTCTAGAATATTTCAAAAAGCAATTTTTGTTAAAAATAAATAATAATTAAATAACGTGTATATTAGATTTGTGAGTATTTGTATGAATTAAGAGTGGACAATAACTAACTCAAATGAAATGTTGTTATAAACAATGATGGATGGGTTAGTATGTATATATCTAAGCTTTCCAATAAACAATTTCAGCTGGTAATAATATATAAGATTTTCTTGTGATTTTTATTTTTATGAAACTTTGAAAAATATGAAGGAAAAAAATCAAGGAAAAAACTCTTATACTTTAGATATAATAGTAATTTTACAAGGTCTCATATCAGACTTATGAGAGTCTATTTACAAGGTCTTATAGCAGACTCATGAGTCTCTCAAAGGTCTCATAAGTTTCATTTTTTAGGTCTTATTATTTGTATTAAAGTCTTGTAAATTCTTATGAGACATGTAAAAAAGTCTCATATCAAACTTATGAGGGTCTATTTACAAAGGTCTCATACCAGACACATGAGTCTCTCAAAGGTCTCATAAGTGCATTTTTTAGGTCTTATAATTTCTATCAAAGTCTTGTAAATTCTTATGAAACATGTAAAAAAGTCTCATATAAGACTTATGAGGGTCTATTTACAAGGTCTCATAGCAGACTCATGAGTCTCTCAAAGGTCTCATAAGTGTATTTTTTAGGTCTTATAATTTGTATCAAAGTCTTTGTAAATTCTTATGAGACATGTAAAAATGTCTCATATAAGACTTATGAGGGTCTATTTACAAGGTCTCATAGCAGACTCATGAGTCTATCAAAAGGTCTTATAAGTGCAAATAATGACAATTTGGTAATAAGGACTTAAATAGTGTCATTTTATATAAATAGTTTACTGGAGGGTGCTAGTAAAAAAAAATTAAAATTAAAATTCGATATTGCACAAAATTATAATTTAATTTATCTTTGGGTCTTTTATATTTTTTTTCTAATAAAATATTTAAATACTTTATATTTTTTTTTTAAAATCTTGTTTTTTTTTTTTTTTTTTTTTTTTTTTTTTTTTTAACAAAAAGTTGATGTTTTGGGAATAATAAAAAAATTTATAAATTGATTTAGAATCTTGTTTTTTCTTCACTTAGTTTCATTTAGGCGCAATAGTAATAGAATATATTGCAAATTTTGTATCAAACAGTAGGCTGGTGTAGTGGTTAAGTTGTTAGTTTTCACAATAAGTCATGGGTTCAATTCCCATACCCAACATTTTAATTTTGCATCCAAACAGTGAGCTGAGCTAGGCTGGGCATGGGCGGGCGGGCTGGGCATGGGCGGGCGGGCATGGGCGGGCTGGGCAGGGCATGGGCAGGGCTGGGGCGGGTTGTGGGCTGTGGTGGGTTTAAATGGGATTTTGATCTGACCTTGGGTTTTTATGGCATTTGGATCTCACCCAGGGGGCCTAGAGTCCAAAGCCCCAAGTTTTATTCCGCATGTCGTCCAATAATAAATCCCCTGGCCCTGATGGTATCTGCTCAAGGTCATAAAGCCATCCCGTGTTAGTGTGAAAAACAGCTTGAATGGAATTTTGTTGTCTTCTCCCTCTGACATAAGCATGGAATAGCTTCGTGCTATCTCAGTCCAATAGCTGAACTTATTTGTTGTCTCAGAAACCAACTCTAAGTCTTGTGTTTTCTACTTGTTTAGCGCATGAATACCCACAACAAGTAATAACACCAAAGAACTAAACTCAGTTAAATAAGAGAGACAGTTCTATGATAATTTAAAAACTTACCCGTGCTGTACTTATTTGTTGTCTCAGAAACTTGTCCTGGCTAGAGGCTAAATGGCCAGATCAGCTCGCCACGGTCTGCTCCATTGAGATAATTGACTAACTTTAGAAACGTGGACAATTTCCATCTCGGCAGAATAGCCGAATTCTACCTGAAATAAGAATATAAAATCGTTATTAAGATCAATGTATTTAAAAACTAGTGGCGTAGCTTATTCTGTCAGTTTATTGTCAGAATAAAATTTGCTGCTGCAACTAAGACTGTATCCTACTTCGTCATGATAATAATTTCACATTGTCTAACCTCAAAATCATTTTTAAGAGCCATGGTAAGCATACATCACTCTCTTATCCGAGAAATCATTACCCAACTATCCGAAATATTAGGCCTAAGTTTGTTTTTGTCCACTGTACTTCAAGTACAATTTCATTTCAACTTTTGTACTTTTTTATTAGCCAAAATAACATTGTACATTGGAAAACCTATCACCCCAGTCCTGAATTTGCGGATTAGGGTACAGATTGGGCATGAATTACAACACGAATTCGGTATCGGGATGATAAGCTTTCCAAAGTACAGTGGTATTTTGGTTAATAAAAGACAATGGTTAAAGTGAAAGTAGCGTGAAAGTACAATGGATGAAACGATGTTTGGTCGAAATACAAAACAAAATCTAATATCTTACTCTCTGATCTGAGAATTCATCGCCCAAACAATCTGAAATACTCCCTTCGTCCCAAAATGATCTTCCCATTTGCCATTTCTCATTGTCCCAAATAGTTCTTCCAATTTCTACAGCTTGGGCTTAAAAGTGCATAAACCAAACATGCCTAGTGAAGCAAGTGTTTATAATCTTAAAAAGTTTGAATAGTCAAATGGGAAATCAATTTGGGAAGGAGGGAGTACTATACAACAATCTAACATAAACACCTATGAAATTCCACCCTAATATGCTTTTTATGTGAAGCGATGAAAAAGAAGTTTTCTCAATTCTTTCTCGCGAAATTGAATTTGGCTTCTAAAAATTAAATGGAACTCAATTCAGGCCAACACTAAACAGATTCAAAATACTCTGTCACTGATCATTAGCAGGCATGTAATGAACCAAAAATGAATGCGCAAATAACAGACTTAATAGTCTGACAAATAACAATCATGCAAGTGTTGCCATCATCATTTCACGTGGTTCAATTTGAACTGTTACATCTAAGCTTCACGGCATAGAAAGAACTATGCCACATAATCAATAACAATCCAGTGCAAGTTTTCCAACTCATCTCTTAGTCATTCATGTATTCAGAAATTCAAACATGACCTGCTGACCGGCTGACCGGCCGACCGGCTGACTGGCTGACCGGCCGATCGGCCGACCGGCTGACCGGCCGACCGGTTTTCAGGGATGGGGAGGGGGCTTTAAAATTATATCACCATCCCACATATTGAACAAGGTTGAGAGAACAACGAACATGAATAGTTCCATAAATGAAAAACCTGAGTGATACAAATAAAAATCCAGACTCGGAGAGAGAGAGAGAGATGGGAAAAAGGGCGAAAAAATTAATATTTATGTATAAGCTGAGATTAAGGTTTGAAATAAAACCTTTTCAAGTCAGAGCTTCATGTTGTAGCCAAAAGATCCTACCCCTGCTTCAGGATAACATTGTTGAGGGTTGCAGAAATCCAAGAAACAGATAGGGCAGTGACCAAGTATATTGATCATACCAAATGCACATCATAATCTGTTCAAATAATGGCTAATGTGATGTTGTACATACCCCATTGTCCACGCCAAGAGAAAGGTGGCACACCTCATCATCGCCTTTAAGGAATCAGAAGGTGTACAAGCCTCCTACTCTGGCCCTGGAAAATGCAGGGGAAGCATCAATAATATCCCCAAAATAAACTTCTTATGCTGCCAAATGGTTTGAACTCACAACCTATCTTCAACTGTATGATGAATAGTACTAGTAAAATGAAATCACAGAGCAGTAGCAGAGTTCCCATAATTTAGTATTTTTGTAAAGGTTACTGTATAAGTTCAATAAAATTGAAGGGGAAAAAAAAAAGACACAGAGACAATGGGAGGGGAGGGGAGGGGAGAGATAAAGGTATATCTCGTACAATAAGGGGAACCGATGGGATGACAGATTTCATCACACATATATACACAACAACATCATTTACAGCAAAAAGCTTCTACTCTAGAGTAGCAAACTGGGGTAAATATATATACATGAAACAAACTTTTGTAGAACTTCTTAGGGCTACCCGTGTCATAATTTTCACAATAAAGCTATGCAGCTTCTGATTAGAATGAAAAAGAAAGAGGAAAAGAGAAACTTTTGCTGCAACGGACAAGATAAATACACAAAGATGAGCTTACATACATTCCTTGCTTAATTCAAGTTTGAAATACATTCATTTCCAAGGGCCACTATATGTTCCATTTAAGAATAATCAACAGAAGACAACATTTTGATCATGCTATTTACAATGACGTGAGGCCACTTAAAGAAGGTAAACTCATTTGTAGTACTAGAAAGTTAAAAAAAAATGTCAAAAGTGTGGAAAGAGGTATCAACGATTTTCATGTCATCTATAAGGGGTAGCACCGGAAACTAAGTTTCTTATCTCCATCAAATGCTCATCATTAGATATATGAAGTGACATACGAAGTTCAGTTACCAACGTTTCTTTCTCCCAACTTAAGGGTCCTGATGCATGCAATGCCTCCATGGTGCAACGGTAAGCATGCAACTCTAGTCTATGAATTTCCACCTCCAATTCCTCATTAGTGGGAGGGTGGTGATCTCTACCTCCCTCATATTCCAATTGACAAAAAGACTCGGCATCACTATGACCTCCAGTTTCTTCAACGGGACCGGATTGAAAAGGGCGTTCATAGATATTATAGCTAGCAATGCTACAACTACCAACAGAACTAGTAACACTATCAGCATCATTAGGTTCTAAACGTATAACATGGGAACAGCCAAAAGCGCCATTTGCTTTCTCCCTCTCCACATTCTTTTCAGGCAAGCGAGTTGCTTTGTTGACAAAAGAAATGTGCATTTCTCTACTAGTAGCAACAGCGTCTACCTTATCGGGTGATGTAGCAGGTATTCGGACACGCCTACCCTCTTTTTCAGCCAATCTGAACTTCTTGTCAGTACCATGATTCGCTTCAACTTGAGAATAACAGTCTGGTGAACCTCTCTTCAGGGTTCTAGAGGAAACAATACGGGACTCCTGCATATTGTTACCATTCAGAGCAACAAGACCGTGATCTCTCGCACGTAAACTCATTTTAGCATCTTTTTGCTTAACTTGACAGCTTGTATTTTGATCGTACTTCAGAGCTGAAATCTCATTGCATTTCCAATCTTCAGAAATATTAGAAACCTGTGTGCACAAGAAACATTATGGATCAATAAAAAGAAAGTATAAGTAGAAAGGATTTGAATTAGTTTGTCCATTGTATTTTCAGGTTGTCTAACAACTGGATGCTAAAGATGACAAATATTGCACTACAATCACCAAATAAAGTGATGTTTTCAACATCAAATATATATCAAATAAACCAAAATGCTATAGATTTTGTGAGAAGCCATGAGATGGGAGCCCCACAGCCAATAATTTTGCCTAAACGAGACTGCTAACTATCACAAAGCATGTACTACGAATGTTGCATGACCCTCCTTCTAGCCTCCAAAAACCAAATCCCGTACGCATTAAAAAAAAACCACCAAGAGATGAGTATGTTAAAACAACAGAAAAATTTCGAAAGAAATTACCTTTCCAATCACGATCCATTCATCATCTTGCCAAGACTGGCGGACTCGCATATCGAATTTTCTCACTTGAAATTCATGAGAAGATCCAACTAGTCTAACCAAAAACTTCTTCCGACCCAAAGCCTTACACACCTTGGCCATCTTCCAAGAAAGATTGTGAAACACCTCAACCACATCACCAGCAGCCAAATCTTCAGAGAGATCCAAAGGAGGAGGAGAAGGCCTTATCGACTTCCTCGAAACACGTTCCACAACTGCCTTATTGGAAACACCTGGATACATGTCATATCTAACCATATAATTGTTCCCATTACCAGAGATAATCTCAGCACATCGCCAGGAACCATATGGCACGTCATTATCGGTCAAAACCTCAACGGCACTCCCCTTCTTGTGTCCCATGATTGCCAGTTTTAGTTCCAAATCTTAAATTCTAAATCTGTTAATCAAATCAGAAAGAAAAAAATTCAGATGAAATGCAGAAATTCAAATCAAGAAACCAAATTATGAAAACAAATGACAACATTACTATAATGTCTTATAAATTGAAATTGCAAGAGTATGCATATTCAAACACAAGAATCATACTTTCTTTTGAGGTTCTAAATTCAAATGAACAATTACAAGTTACCAATCTCACGATTCAAATAAAAAATTACCAACAAAAAACGTATACAAACAGCGGTTCAGATGTAATAAACATAGCATTGAATATCAATGATACATTGCAGGGTATATACTATATAAACAAGACAAAGATAGATTTGGATGAACACACAAGCAACAAAATAGAAATTAATAGCTAATAATCAGCCGCCAAACCATATAACTGCTGATTAAAAAAATTACGCAGTAAATATCTCCAAAAAATATTAAAACAAAAATAAAAAATTTCTTACATCGGAACAAATATAAACATTCTAATGATTTCAACAAGGTACACTATCAAATTCAAATTCTAAGACGGTATGCCAAGCAAAATGATTGAATTCGAATAATTGGCTGATAAAAATCAAAATTGAGAATCAAATAACTGATTGACTTCGTGAATTTCACTCACCTTTGCAGAGATTTTCGATCGAGAGAGATGAAGAGGGGTTTGGTTGGAGACTGTTTTTGATTTCGGTATTTACGTATTAATAATATTTAATATAATATTTGAGAGAAAAATGGAAAAAGATTAGAGCTTAATAAACAACGGAAAATATATAAAGGCGTGCATTGTGAAACAAGTCGCCAACTGCCTCTTGCTTGTTTGGATCTTATTGTGTGCTGTGTGTACATTGCGCACCTTTTTATTTTATTTTTTATTTTTATTTTTGTTTTTGTTTTACACCCTTTCTTCTTTTTTCACAAGCATGTAGTCTGATGGTTGTGATTTTCTGTTGATTTTACAAGAGATTAACCGTATCTTATTCTTATCTTGTGTATGTGTATGTTGGAGTAGAGGGTCAACCGGACTAACGATGGAAGAAAATCAAGATAGCAGCACAGGCAGAGTGGGCGGCCGCCCAGAATAGGGGCGTGCGACCGCCCGAGCCATCAGGCTTGAATTAGAGCCACCAGTGACAAAAGTGGGCGACCGCACAGGCTAGAGTGTGCGGCCGCATAAGTGTCGGGAAACTGGGTTTGGCCAAATTTGATTGATTTTAGGATTCCTTCTTTGACTAGGATTTGGTCTTTATTCTAGGTTGTGTATGTAAGCAGGGTTCCGCCCCATAACTCATTGTAACTTCATATTTACATATTATAGTGCAAGATCCTGGCTTGATAGTGCCCCCAGACGTAGTCAAAAATATTGACGAACTGGGTAAACAATTCTTTGTGTTCTCTTTATTGTTTTTGCTTCTTTTATCATTCTTGCTTGTTGAGTTTGTGTGTTATATTCTTGCGATATGTTTGTGTTTGGAGGGTGTTGGGTATGCTTATTTCTTAACCCTCCGAATTTATGTTAGAATTGATTGATACCATCACCTAAGTATATTTTATGGACTTTAGGATCCTATGTAAGAAGTTTTATAACTTCAATTTTTAGCTAAGTCCAATTTTATAGAATAGGCTTAGTGGTTATGGCTTATGCTTAGAATTGAGATTTCAATTACTGAAGACCAAGTATAATGCGCAGGATATTTCATGCGCAGAGCATCATCTGCTCATTTTCATGCGCAGTAAACACTTGCTCATTCTCCATGCGCAGAGCATCACCTGCTTATTTTCCATGCGCAGAGCAACACCTGCTCATTCTCAGTGCGCATAGTATTACCTGCTCATTTCCATGCGCAGAACATTATCTGCTCGCTTTCATGTGGAGAACAACACTTGCTTAGTCTCCATGAGCAGAACGTCTGCACATTCTCTATTCGCATGACTTCTATGAGCAGAGCAGATTAACTTGGTCCGTATGCTTATCTTTCAACAACCTCATATTCTTGAAGCTTGGAAAGTGCTTATACTTAATTTCAAGATTTAAAGAAGACCAAGGAGCAAGCATGAAGATCATGCACAGATCATCATCTGCGCATCCATCACTTGCGCATGACTCCCATGCGCAGGTCCTTCAGACCTGGTCTTCAACACTTCAACAGCTCTCTTATCTTACACTTTGATTTTGAGGTCTCATGTGCAAATGTCTAAGTGTGATGCGCATGACTCCCATGCGCATCACCCATCTGTGCAACTCAAATGCGCATGACTTCCATGCGCGCGCAGATTTGCCTTAGTCAATTCTCTCATTTCCTGACCTCATTCTAGAAGCTTGGAAAGCGTCAAGTCAAGCTACGCTTTTTGGAATGAGCCAACGTGCTGATGTATACATACGACAAATCAAGCACACTCAGCATACACGTAAATGGAGACGCGCCTCAGTTTGAAATTCAAAATGAAGACAGCTGTCATCCTTCTAGAAGAAGTTTGAAGTTTGTCCACTTGCTCTGTCTCCAACGGCTATAAAGGACACCTGCGCACCAATCACATTGTGCCAGCTCATCGTCCTTGCTCAGAGCTCCAACGGCTAGTTTTCGAAGCTCCACTATAAATAGTCTTGCTCATCCTCATTTCCAAGATGCTTGAGTTTTTGCTTCCAAAGAGAAACTTTGAAGTTTTGAAGATTGCCTGCTCATTTCCAGAATTCTCAAGAACAGCCTTTATATCTTCATACCTTACCAAGCCCAGATCCTAAAGCCTTGTATCACCCAGAATTCTTTGTGCTCTTCATCTCATAGATTCTTAGAGCCCAGAATTTCTGACACACACACACCTCTTGAAGCTTTGATCATTTAGATCTAACTTCTTGAGATACACCGGTTTAGTCTAGGATTTTCTCTTCATAGAATAGATTTTGATTTGAGTTTTGATTCCTTGTAATCTTGTAAAAGCTCCTCATATCAATATAAATCTCATAGTTAGAAAATACAAGACTAACCATCTTGGTAAAGGACGTAGATCTTTCATCGATCGAACCTCTCCAAATAGCTTGTCTCATTACTCTGCTTTTCATTTTACTTTTGAGCTTTTCTGATATATTGCTTTGTTTGATCTTTGTAGATTGTCTCGCACTGTTTGAATTGTGTTTGTTTGTTTTCTTCCTTAGAACATTTTGCGCCTCTCTTTAATCCAAACTTAGTGCGTGCGTTTTTACACTCCTGCGCATACACCTGCGCATCAGTGATTGCTTTAAGTTTCCGCTGTGCATTTCACACTCTTGTTGCGCGCTATACTTAGCCAAAATTAGAGCTGTGCGCATTTGCCATTAATTTGCAAAAGGGTTTGAAAAGAATTTTAAAACGCTATTCACACCCCCCCCCTCTAGCGATTTTCATGCCCTTGTTGCCTCTTTGGGACCAACAGAGGGTCTATACCACAACAACTGGTATCAGAGCTTTGGTTAGACGGGCCAAGGGTTCCAAACAGTCAAGATTGGGCAAGGATAAACAAGCGGTGGAAAAGTTCGATGGTTCTGACTACGGGTTTTGGAGGATGCAGATAGAGGATCTCTTATATGGTAAGGATCTCTATAAACCTCTAAAAGGAGTCAAACCAGAAGGCGAAAAACACGAAGATTGGGATATCCTGGATAGGAAGACCCTAGGGGTGATTAGATCTACTTTGTCAAAGTGGATCGCGAAAACCACCAAGAAGGCTAAGACCACGATGGAGCTACTTAATTATCTTACTGAGAGATTTGAAACACCATCTGCAGTCAACAAAGTTGATTTGATTCGCAAGATGGGGAATCTCAAGATGCAAGAGGGAGGATCATTAGCTAAACACATTGATGAGTATATGGATGTTATAGACTCATTGGCTGCGTTGGAGATTACTTTCGGTGATGAAGTTCATGCTTTGGTTTTGCTAGCATACTTACCATAGAGTTGGAGCGGGACGGTTACAGCGTTAAGTGCTTCAGCATGTAAGAATAAATTGAGGTTTGTGATGTCAAGGGTCTACTTATGAGCGAGGAAAATTGTTTGAAGAAATTAGGAACACCGTCTACTTCGGGATCGGCTTTGGCTATGACTAGTAGGGGAAGGCCGGGTTCTAGAAACAAAGGGAGAACGGAATCAAGGGAAAGCGTAATCAGTGGTAAGGGTAAAGCTGTGGAGAACAAAGAAATACCAAGGGTCGTAAGAGGATCGGTTCAGTGCTATCATTGTAAGGAGTTAGGACACTACAAGAGGGATTGTCCCAGGCAAAGGGATAAATCGGCGAATGTGGTAACTGAGGGTGAAGATGTACTGATTCTGACTGTTAGTAATACGCTAAAATCATGGGTGCTTGATTCGGGGGCATCATTCCACTCATGCGGGCATGCAGAGGAGATGGAAAATTATACTTCCGGTGATTTCGGAAAGGTCTATCTGGCGGATGGCGAGCCTTTGGAAATAAAGGGGAAGGGAGATGTCAGAATAAGAGCATCAGACGGAAAGGTCTTACATCTACACGGGGTCAGACACATTCTGGGTTTGAAAAAGAACTTGTTATCAGTTGGGCAGCTAGATGAAGAAGGTTACTCGGTAACTTTTAGCTGCAGGAACTGGGTTATTACCAAGGGAGATTCTGAGATCGCTCTAGGTAATAAGGAGGGTACATTGTATTTGGTGAATAACACCAAGGATAGTATCGCGGTGGCATCAGCCAAGGGTGATACGGATTTGTGGCACTATCGATTGGGTCACATGAGTGAGAAGGGGATGCAGGTACTTTGCTCAAAGGGGAAACTACTGGGTTTGAAGATAGTCGACGTGGGGATTTGCGAAGACTGTGTATTCGGCAAATAGGCGAGGAGTAATTTCTCGAGGACTGGTAGGGCTTTGAGGGAAGCAAATCACACGGATTTGTGGGGACCGGCCCCGGTAACTTCTCTAGGTGGTGCGTCATATTACATGACCTTCATTGATGATTCTACAAGGAAGGTCTGGGTTTACTTCTTAAAAGGGAAATATGAAGCTTTTGGGGTATTTAAGAAGTGGAAGGCCTTGGTAGAGACACAGACGGGACTCAAGGTTAAAAGCTTGAGGTCTAATAATAGTGGGGAGTATGAGCTCGGGGAGTTCAAGGAATATTGTGATACGAATGGTATTCGTATGGTTAAAACCCCTAAGGGGACACCTCAACATAACGGGGTTGCAGCGAGGATGAACAGGACATTGAACGAGGGGGCTAGAAGTATGAGATTGAAGTGTGGACTTCCGAAGACGTTCTGGGCATATGCGGTTGACACAGCGGCTTTCTTGATCAATAGGGGACCTTCGGTACCATTGGGGAATGAGATTCCAGAGGAAGCATGGAGTGGCAAGCGGGTAAATTTGTCCTTTTTTCGCATATTTGATTGCGTTTCATATGTTCATATAGACTCTGCTGATAGAACTAAATTAGATGCCAAGTCTGTAAAGTGTACGTTCATTGGTTATGGCGCGGATGACTTCGGGTATAAGTTTTGGGATGACCAAAATCATAAGGTTATTCGTAGTCGGGATGTTATATTCAATGAGCAGGTTTTGTACAAGGACAGAAAGGGAGCATCTGATGGGATTAGTTCGGAACCAGAGGTTGTTGAGGTGGATATTCCAGACTCGTGTGGGAGCAGGACGGTTCATGATGACCAAGATTAGGGGGTCACTGAAGATGAACCACATACTCCAGGACCGGATATTCCGCTGCCCAGATCCAGCAGATTGCGTGGATCACCTGATAGGTATTCTCCTTCGAATTACTATTTGTTGTAAACAAATAGTGGTGAACCAGAGTGTTATGCGGAGGCTGTTCGTAGTTCACTTGGTGATATGTGGAAAGCTACGATGGATGATGAGATGGACTCATTAAAGGCCAATGAAACTTGGGAGTTGACTAAACTACCTAAGGAAAAGAAGGCATTGCATAACAAGTGGGTTTACAGGATCAAGGAGGAAGCAAATGGCAGTAAGCGTTACAAGGCAAGGTTGGTTGTAAAGGGGTTTCAACAAAAATATGGTATTGACTACACCGAGGTCTTCACTCCTGTTGTGAAGATGACTACTATCAGAATGGTTCTGGGGCTAGTAGTAGCAGATAATATGTTGCTGGAACAAATGGATGTAAGGATGACCTTTCTTCATGGGGATTTGGAGGAAGAAATTTACATGGTACAACCAGATGGATACTTGTCTAAGAGTAACTAGGAACTAGTTTGTAGGTTGACTAAGAGCTTGTATGACCTTAAACAAGCTCCTAGACAGTGGTACAGGAAGTTTGATGGATTCATGCATGACATTGATTTTATCAGATGTGAGTCGGATCATTGTTGCTACTTCAAGAACACTGGCAACGGGTATGTAATCTTGCTATTATATATGGATGACATGCTAATAGCGGGCTCTAGTAGTAGAGAGGTAAACAGATTGAAGGCACAGTTGTCAGAGTGGTTGGGGATGAAGGATTTGGGAGAGGCCAGGAAAATCTTGGGCATGCGGATTGACCGGGATAGGGAGTCGGGTAAGTTGGTTCTTTCATAAGCAGAGTACGTCGAGAAGGTCTTGGCTAGATTTTGGATGGAAGAGGCAAAGCCAACTGGTACACCGTTGGGTATGCACTTTAAGCTATCCGAAAAGGACTCACCTAAGGGAAAGGAGGAGCGTGACAAGATGGCTAAGACTCCATATGCTTCGGCAGTGGGGATTCTAATATATGCTATGGTGTGTACAAGGCCGGACATTGCACATGCAGTGGGAGTAGTTAGCCGGTACATGGGCAATCCAGGGAAGCAACATTGGGAAGCGGTTAAATGGATCCCTCGTTACTTAAAGGGTACTGCTGGTAAGGCTCTATGTTTCTCAAGAAAGGATGTCGTGTTAGCGGGTTGTGTTGATGCGGATTTGGCATCAAGTGATCTTGATAAGAGGAGAAGTACTACGGGTTATGTGTTTACATTGGGTGGTATGGCTATCTCCTGAGCTTCTAAATTGCAGAAGATCATGGCCCAGTCTACTGCGGAGGAAGAATATGTGACAGTGACAGAGGCAAGCAAAGAGATGGTATGGTTGCAGAACTTCTTGGGTGAACTTGGGAAGACGCGAAGTTATAATGCTCTCTATAGTGACAGTCAGAGTGCAATACATTTGGCTAGGAATCCAGCATTTCATTCTAAGACGAAGCACATCGAGCTGAGGTTTCATTACATCAGACATCTCTTGGAAAGGAAGACCTTAAGGCTAGAGAAGATTCAAGGATCGGAGAACCTGGCTGACATGTTGACCAAGGTTGTAAACCTTGATAAGTTGAAGCTATGCATAGCTTCAACGGGGCTTGGAGAATAGGAAAGGAGGACGGCACTACCATGATCGAGGTGAACACTAGGAAGGTACTAAGGATGAGTTGAAGACGGATAAAGGGCTTGTATACGCGGTTGATCTCTAGGTGGGGGATTGTTGGAGTAGAGGACCAACCGGACTAGCGATCAAAGACGATGGAAGAAAATCAAGATAGCAGCACCAGCAGAGTGGGCGGCCGCCCAGAATAGGGGCATGCGACCGCCCGAGTCATCAGGCTTGAATTAGAGCCACCAGTGACAAAAGTGGGCGACCGCACAGGTTAGAGTGTGCGGCCGCACAAAGTGTCGAGAAACTAGGTTTGGCCAAATTTGATTGATTTTAGGATTCCTTCTTTGACTAGGATTTGGTCTTTATTCTAGGTTGTGTATGTAAGCAGGGTTCTGCCCCATAACTCATTGTAACTTCATATTTACATATTATAGTGCAAGATCCTGGCTTGGTAGTGCCCCCAGACGTAGTCAAAAATATTGACGAACTGGGTAAACAATTCTTTGTGTTCTCTTTACTGTTTTTTCTTCTTTTATCGTTCTTGCTTGTTGGGTTTGCGTGTTATATTCTTGCAATCTGTTTGTGTTTGGAGGGTCTATACCACAACAGTGTATTAGCTACATCTACAAGTACAGTATACATTTTCTTTTATGTCTTTATTTGTTAATTTTTAGTTTTGACATGATAAGTTATAATCTATGAGTATTTGCGACTGTTGAATAAGGAAACTGATAAAAGGAAAAATATTTTTTTGGGAGGGGTAGAGATTTTTATGGTGCTATAATCGAAAACAAATATGTTATGGTAAGTTTTTTATTTTAGTAATAATAGATTTAATCATGATGGTTTCTTTGCTAAAAAAAATAAATTGTGATATTTTCTTTTGGGCCAAAATGCATTTTGATGCCCAAAACTATCCTTATAAGATCACTTAAATTTCCACCGTAATGTAAAGTGGTTCATTATGGTCACCTCCGAATTTGGGTAAGTCAAGCTCAGTAAAAGTTATGACATTCCTAAAATGTATGTTGCCTACCATTTGAGTCAAATTCTCGGGAGGCGTATCAATCGGAACAGAATTATGTGCTAAATTTTTCAAGAATACATGTCTATGATATCGGGATGAATAGAGCAAGCCCCAAATGGAAATGTTGGCTTGGGTTATCTTTAGTTGGGTGAGGAGAGGGTCCTCATCATCTGCATCAGGAACAGATGCTTTGGGGTTATTTTCTGATATTCTCGGAACTCGAAGATTGACTTGGTATGCTCGGCTAGACCTCGTGAGGTGATCTACCTCGGTATTTTTTTGGGAGGGCTTGGAGATCTTGAGTCAGTCTCGTGAGGAGATCGATCTCAAGCCTTTTATGGGACGGCTTTTTGTGAGGTCATTTAGGTCCGGTCTCGTGAGGAGACCAAGCTCGGGTTTATTTATGGCAGGCGCTTGGGGAGTGGAGTTGACTTGCTTTTTCTATTTAACTCTCTAAGTTCGCATCAATAGTATCCAAGACAGAATGTAACAAAAAAGGGAATCATTTTTATTAGACTCATTCTTAGCCCCTAGGGACTTTACAGACTCAAAGAAAACTTTCTTCTCAACTACTGGACCATCTTGTTGGGTTTCATGCAATCATGCACAGCGGAAAACATTACATGAAGAAACCCAAAGCCTAGATCCGTTATGATCAATGATTCACAAAATAAACTACAGTACGCCGCACCAGCCGTACGGCTCCAAGAAAGCCGCATGGCTCTCATGGATCCGTACGGATATATTTCGTACTTCCTCATTTTTCGTTCCTTTTAATTATTTGGTCTGTGCGTGTGAGCCAATAGAATTATACTAAGTTGACAATGAGTCCGAACCATTCAGATCTCGTAAGTCATAAGCGGACTCTAACAAGCCAATATGACTACCCAAATAGTATAACTTTGAAATTCCAAAGTTTCCTAAAACATAATATATCGCAATCTCTTTGTTACATGACGTCTATTGAACGTAAGCCATAGTCAATGGTCAACTTACTTGTTCAATGCTTTCTCGAATGTATTGATAACACAAATGACAGATCCGATCAATTCATTTGAGCACGGCCATGCATTTCATCAATACCATTCATCGAGTGACCCAAGCTTGATTCTCTCTTGATGAGGAACAAATTCCTTCTTGGCTTATTACTCTTCCATGCATGATTCCGATTATGCCAACCATATTTTTTTATAGCTACTCGATTAAAGGTAACGTTTGAATATGTCAAACGTAATGTTCATCATGTGGAAGACTGTAATAACCTCAGGTCTAAAGATTTAAGTGATATAACTATATGAGATTTAATGACATTCGACCATGACATAAATCTCATGAGGGGTCAGTCCAGTATTTGTTCTCCAACAAATATCCATAAGTCTAATTGTATCGTATACACATAATCATCATATGACTATCCATTAAACTTATACTAGTAACTAACCATTATTACTAGGGACGGAGATTATTATAATAAATACACAAAAGATATAATAATCAAACATTCAATATCTTTATTAAAGCGTAAAGCAAATGATAACATTATACCAACAATATCCCACTTTCACTAGGCCTAATTAATGTATCGAATACTCATAGACCTAACATGACCATCATGCTTCGCTTGCGGAAGACCCTTTGTAAATGGGTTAGCAATGTTATCTTCAGTTGAGCGGAAGCCTTAAACAAGCCTCGGATCGATCTTTCAATTTATCTGTACACTGCGTTTGATAGTCTCTCTATTGAAGGGATACGAGAGTCTAGAGTAGGATCCGTTCAATTGGGGACCCGACCCCTATTTATAGTTAGAATGCATCCGTTAGGAATAGTCACATCCGTTAGGATGAAAGGATGCATCCATTAAGTATTTACAAATAGGCCCTTCATCTATTTATAAATACATATCTGGTCTCTACACATTTACATAATAAACCCCATACTTAAAAAAGATGACTTAAGCCCCCCCTAACTTCATTAGATAACTTTAATTAGGTCCAAATAACTGTAAAATAATACGACTTATTCGATTAATCCAGTTGTGCACACACGTCTGTGTGCCTAAATACTTTATTATAATATATGTACTATGTATAGTCCATAAAAATTTCCAACATGAGAAACACTTTCCTAACCAAGTCTTTACAGACTGAAGTGCAGGAATGTCGTTTCCAATGAGCAGTATGTCATTAACATATAACACTAGAAATAATACTATGCTCCCACTAATTTTCATGTATACACAAGGTTCATCTTCGTTCTTGATGAATCCAAACTATTTGATTGATTCATCAAATCGAAGATTCCAACTTCTAGAGGCTTGCTTCAATCCATATATAGATCTTTGCAACTTGCATACTTTGTTACAATTATTTGGATTAACAAAACCTTCAGGTTGTGTCATATAGACATCCTCAAGTAAGTTCCCGTTAAGGAACGTTGTCTTGACATCCATTTGCCATATTTCATAGTCATAATATGCGGCTATGGCAAGTATAATTCTTATAGACTTGATCATTGCTACGGGCGAAAAGGTTTTATCATAGTCAATACCATTAATCTGCCTATAGCCTTTCGCTATAAGTCTAGTTTTATAAGAATGCACCTTTACATCCATGTCAGTTTTCTTTTTGAAAACTCATTTGCATCCTATGGTTTTTACACCTTCGGGTGTATCTATCAAGTTCCAAACTTGATTATCATACATGGATTTGATTTCAGATTCCATGGCTCCAAGCCATTTATCCGAATCAGGAGCGGACATCGCTTCTTGGTAGGAAGTAAGTTCATCATTATCAATGTTTTCTACTTCATTGTTATCCGTCATGAGAAATCCAGATCTCTCAGGTTCGGATCGCACCCTCCCAGTTCTGCGAGGAACTTGTTTATTCTGAATAGGTTCCACAACTCCTTATGAAACTTGTTCAGATCCAACCATCAGTTCCACGTTATTTTCGGGTTCTCGAACCTCTACGAGATTAATTTTACTCCCAATAGTTCTTTTGGAGAGAAACTCTTTCTCTAGAAAATCACCATTTTGAGCAACAAACACTTTGTTGTCCGTGCGGTTGTAAAAGTAATATCCTTTAGTTTCCTTAGGATATCCCACAAAAATACATTTATCAGACTTGTGTGCGAGTTTGTCAGAGACAAGTATCTTGACATATTCCTCACATCCTCAAATCTTCATAAAAGAAATATTAGGTTTCTTTCCAGTCCACATCTCATATGGTGTCCTTGGAACAGATTTTGTTGGAATATTATTTAGTGTAAGTGCAGCAGTTTCTAATGCATGTCCCCAAAAGGATAAAGGAAGATCAACTTGAATCATCATCGAGAGGACCATATCCAATAAAGTACTATTTCTCCGCTCATATACACCATTCCACTTTGGTGTTCCAGGTGGAGTTAATTATGAAATAATTCCATAATCTTTAAAATGATTGTCAAATTCTTGGCTTACATGTTCTCCACCACGATTTGATCGAAGTGCTTTAATAGTTTTGCCAAGTTGGTTTTGTACTTCCTTTTGAAATATTCTAAATATCTCAAAAGATTCACTTTTGTTTTTCATCAAGTAGACATAGTCATACTTACTAAAATCATCAGTGAATTTTTTGAAGTATTGATATTCGCCCCTTGCATATGGTCTACACACATCTGTATGTATGAGTCTCAATAAGTCACTTGCCCTTTTACTACTCTTAGTAAAAGGTGTTTTAGTCATCTTACCAAGTAAACATGACTCACAAGTTTCACATGATTCAAAATTATGTGAATCTAAAAGTACGTCCACATAGAGTTTTGAGATACGCTTCTCATTAATATGACCAAGACGGCAATGCCACAAATAAGTGAAATTTACATCATTAGGTTTGGATTTTTATTTACATAATAGATATTATCATTATTTCAATTCTTAACATCAATGACATAAAGGTCATTAAATGAATTTGCAGTACAATAAAACATATCATTTAAATAAAATAAAAAACTTCTTATTTTCAATAAGAAATTTAAAACATTCATTATCCAAACAAGAAATTAAAATAATATTCCTACTCAAATCCAGAATGTAGTAACAATGGTTCAAAACAAGAATTAAACCACTAAGTAAAATGACTTCATAGGTTCCTACGGCTAATGCAATAACTTTTGCTTCATTCCCCACACGTAGGTCTACTTTGCCATCTTTGAGTAGCCTCCTATTCTTTAGTTCCTGCACATTTAGACAAATGTGAGATCCACATCCAGTATCCAATACCCAGGAACTAGAAGTGGAAAGGAGTATATCTATAACATAGATACCTGAAGTAAAAGTAATCTCATTATCCGTATTCTTCTTCTTTTCTTCCATATAAGCCTGGAAATTACGCTTCCAATGACCAATTTCATTGAAATGGAAACAAATTGCATCATTTTGAGAGTTGGTTTAGCCACCACAACATTGGAAACCTTTGTCTTGCTTATTTTGGGCTTGACAACCTTTGCCTTGCCCTTTCCTTTGGCCTTAGAGCCATTTCCTTATTTTGAAACCACAAACACAGGAGAGGCTTCCTTAATGATTTTCTTTTCTGCTATCTTTAGCAACCCATGCAACTCATACAGAGACTTAGTCATACCATGTATATTAAAGTTCATGACAAACTGATTATAGCTTTTAGGCAATCATATCAGTTGTCAACTCAATAGGGATGGCATATCCGAGCCTCTCTAGATGCTCAAAATGGGCCTTCATATTCAAAACATGAGGACCTACCAACTATCCTTCACTCGTCTTGCATGTGGTTAGAGCAGCCGTGGTGTCGAACATTTCTTGCCTAGCTTTCTCTTGAAACATATCTTTCAACTGAATGCCTATCTCGTAGGCATCCAAGTGTTCAAGAGCCTTTTGAAGCTCAGAACACATGGTAGCAAGCATGAGACAACTGACGTCACGAGAATCACTTTTGTGTTTCTTGTGAGCATCCTTGTCTGCCCAGGGGCATTGGCAGCAGGTTCCTCAGAAACAGGTTCATCAAGAATGTACAACTTCTCTTCTTGCCTTAAAACAATTCTTAGGCTTCGGATCCAATCCATGAGTTATCACCATTCTCTTGAAGTTTTTCCTTCTCAAGGATTGATCACAATGATAGAGTTTGTGTGTTTTGTGCCATTATCTACAGTTTATGCAAACATGTAACCATACATAAGTACCAACTTAATTAAAGATATTATTAATTAGTATTTCATAAATACTCTCACTAAAATTATATAACCTTCATATGCAATTATGCAAAATATAATTTAAATGGGATAAGATCCATATTTCATTTAATTTTACGTCTGCAATGGCAAGATGCATAAAATTAAAATATTTAGGTAGATAACTCATTATCAATCATATCATATATGACTCTTAGATATTTATTAGATTCTTTTAAACATCTTATGTAATACATGTTTTAATCTCATATGTTCCTTAGGCCCAAAACTGTTTTGATAGCCTAATTAAGTCAAACCACTTTAAACGCATAGGAACCACTATTTCACTCATCTTGTTCATACAAAGATAAAATCAATGCACATCGCGAGGGTTAGAGCGCGCATGAAATTACCCGTGTAATCCCAAGTGTTTTAATCATGGATTGGCACGTGACTCAAATTTTCAAGAAGATTCAAACACATAAAAGTTAATCAATTAACCGAATTAATTTTATGTGACTTAATTCCACTAGTTATAGGATTTAATTCTGAAATGGCCAAAATACGTTTATCCTCCTAAAGTATCCAGCGAATCCCACTTTGCACCCCAAACGCAATTTTGTCCCAGAGTAACACTTTAATTTACCTTTCATCCCACTTTCCACCCTAGCACCTAACGACGTTAGAAATTTAACAGAAAATGGTCGTGTGAGTGCTATTTTGGGCATTCTCAGTTTAGCTTTTAATAATTGTTATTTATCATTCTCTTTTATTTTTAAATACAAATAAGCATCATTAATATGTAAGTAAATAATCTAAAATATTAAATTAATTTTATAGTAAAAAAAGGATAATATAAAAATTGCTATAGATTAAAAAAAAAATATTAATTTTATATATTTTCAGGAGTAAAGAATTTGTTTTTTATAAATTTAAAAGATAATTAAGTATAAAGTATTTCATAAGTAATTTTTTTTCTTTTAAAAAACAGAAAAAAAAACTATATCCCACATGTCTAGATTCATCCCCCAATATTCATCATCTTCATCTTCCCAAACCACCCCATCCCTCCCACTTCTTCTTCCTTCCCCCTCCTCCAACAAATGACTCAGACCCACCATTCCACCCCTACCATGTCCGACCACCTCCCCTCTCCCAACATTCCCTTATCATCACCACCCATCTCCACTTTTCCTCCCCCTAACTTCCCTTGCCCCTCATTTTTTCTTCTTTTCCTATCCGTTTCTCCTTCTCATTTTCACTATCATCCTTCAAGCTCCTATTTTAGATACAAAAACAGGTTCGGTTTTCGAGTTTATGGAAGCTCAAATTTAAGTTTTCTTTCTTATGGTACTCCGAAGATTTGATTTTTATTTTAGAAGAGGTGAAAGGAGGTGAACAACTGTTTGTTTGTTTGTTTGTTTTTTTCCTGGATGCTTTGTTGGTTGGGGCCAAAGGTGGATTTCAATTTTGTTGTGAAAGGAGGTGAGAAATTTAGGTTTGGTTTGTCAAACCTCATCACATTTTACTGATTCAATTATTTGGTTTGTGTTAATTTTGAATTTCATTGTGGTGGGAGTAATTTTTGCTAGGGATTTTTTTTGTGATTTTGTAAGAAATCTGGGTTGTTTGGTAATGGATGGATTTATGGATAAATGGTGGTGGTGGTTATTGAGTGGCTGGTGATGGTGGAGTTGGGTGGAGAAATTTGTTGGAGTTTTTAGCCATTTTGACTTACGTACTATTTTGGCGTAGTCAATGTGACATACGTACTTCATAAACAGCAAACGTGTCCTGCGTACTTTAGTTTCATTTTCAATTTGATCTATTTTTCTAATGCCAGTTAAAATTTAACGAAACAGTCAATGAAAGTTAACGTACTAGTTAGTTTGAAATTGATTTTCCTTTTAAGGGCTTTATTGATAATTCTATAAGTAAATGGGTTGTGAACAAAAAATTTGAAACATTAATATTTAAAGATTAAAATAAATATATATTTAATTATTTTTAACGTGTCTTAAAAAAACAATAATTGGATTAAAAAATATTTAATAAATGACCAACGTATCTAAAATAATCAAAATTGTTAATAAATGAACAATTTAACCTTTTATATTGTTTATTTTTCCAAAAATTCAAAAACTTTGTTTCAAAAAAAAAATTGAATTAGGCAAGCTATGGCGGCGACAGTAGCACCCATAACATACCAAGCCAACACATCCGAGTTTTTGAATTTTTCAAAAAATAAATGATATACGAGGTTAAATTGTTCATTTATTAACAATTTTGATTATTTTAGATACAATGGTCATTTATTAAATATTTTTTAATCCAAATATTTGTTTTTTTAAGACACGTTCAAATATAATTAAAATAATTAAAATATATATTTATTTTAAGCTTTAAATATTAATGTTTCAAATTTTTTGTTCACAACCCTTTTACTAATAGAATTATCAATGAAGCCCTTAAAAGGAAAATCAACTTCAAACTAACTAGTATGTTAACTTTCATTGATTGTTTCGTTAAATTTTAACTGGCGTCAGAAAAACAGGTCAAATTGAAAACGAAACTAAAGTACGCATGACACATTTGCTGTTTATGAAGTACGCATGTCACATTGACTACGCCCAAATAATACGCAGGCCAAAATGGCTAAAAACTCAAATTTGTTGCTACCTTTATAACAAATTGACATTCATACCATTCTATTTTCTAAAAAAGTGATTATTATACCCCTCAATGTGAATTGTACATGACCAAATCCTATTAAATTTCTAACGTCGTTAGGTGCTAGGGTGGATTGTGGGATGAAAGGTAAATTAAAGTGTTACTCTGGGACAAAATTGCGTTCGGGGTGCAAAGTGGGATTCGCTGGATACTTCAGAGGGATAAACGTATTTTGGCCTTCTGAAATTGAACCCGCAAAGTATCTTGAAATTGAGAGTCCAAAACTAAGCTATAAGGCAACCACAATTCCGTACTAAGATCAAGAAACCAAATAATTATTCCATACGATTGAACTAAGCCAAAAGGCAGCCACAAATCTGTATAGAATGGTAACTTGTTTCAAGATCCTTTCATTGTCTCATCAATTTCACAGATTACAGCCATCCTAAACTCTTTAAAATTCTGATTTCTGCAATTTTTCTGGATTTCTTAATTGAAATCTGTTTTAAGAAACACGGTTTCGAAAACCAGCCATCTGAAAGCAGTTTCAGTTTCCAGATTCGAGTTCTGTAAACAATTTACATAACAATCTGAACATCAGAAAACGAACCAAATTCTGAGAAATCCTAAGGCCATTCATACGGCACCCTAAAAGTCGTATGGATCTGAAACATCCATACGGATCTGTGGCTCTGATTCCCAGATTTCTAGTTTTTCAGAAATTTTCAAATTCGATCAATCCCAATATCATGTTCATACATAATCCGATTAAAATAACACGAATTTACAGATTACGAATTTTAACAAATCTAGTTTATATAATCAATAACCTATTTATTCCACATACAAATTAGATCTAGATCATCAACAAACATAATCCAATTATAACATGATGATCTAAGCATGCGATTATACATAGAATCTAATTAATATTATAATTACATAATCTCATCAATAACTAGCATGCATACTTTATATCTCATATAAAATCTCATCACATAAATTCATCTTATCATTGATCATAGCAATTAAATAATCTAATTAAATAATTATATCATGATGATATTAGAACCATTGATCATAAACAGGGCTCTGATACCACGGTTGGGTTTCGTGCAATCATTCGCAGTGGAAGACATTACATGAAGAAACCCAAAGCCTAGATCTGTTATGATCAATGATTCATAATATGTAAGATGAAAGAAACGAACCCTTGTAGATCGAAATATGAAAACTTAGATTTAGATGCTAAGATGAGCACCCTCTATCGGTGATCCACATGTCGAACGGATTCAAGAACCATTCTTGACTTGACTGCTAGGTCCTTTGGATTGAAAAACTTGATGAAGAACGATTCTTTAATTGCTCCCTTTGATTATTATGGTTTGATAATTGAGAATAATCCGACCTAATAACCCTAGTATAATATGTGTGTTTTCTCTCTCGGAGAAAGAAGTTATGATTTCACAAATCAATGTTATTGGACCCCAATCCCGGCTGTACATATTATATACTAGAGGTCTCCAAGATCCTTTAGAGTTTAGGACTTCTTGTCCAACAATAAAATCCTAAAATAATCTACAGTAAGCCGCACCAGTTGTATGGTTCCAAGGAAGTCGTATGGCTCTCATGGAGCCGTACGGATCCTGTTCCATACTTCCTTGTTTTTCGTTCCTTTAAATTATCCACTCTGTGTGTGTGATCCAATAGGATTATACTAAGTTGGGAACGAGTTCGAACTATTCAGATCTCGTAAGTCATAAGCGGACTCTAGCAAGCCATTATGATTACCCAAATAGTATAACTTTGAAATCTCAAAGTTTCCTAAAATAGAACATATCACAATCTCTTTGTTACATGATGTTTATTGAACGTAAGCCATGGTCAATGGTCAACTTTTTTGTTCAGTGATTTCTCGATCCAGAATGTATTGATAACACAAATGACATTGATCCAATCAATTCATTTTAGCACGGCCATGCATTTTATCAATACCATTCATCGAGTGGCCCAAGCTTGACATATCTCTTGAAGAGGAACAAATCCCTACTTGGCTTATTACTCTTCCCTACATGATTCTGATTATGTCAATCATATTCTTTATAGCTACCCGATTAAAGTTAACGTTTAAATATGTCAAACGTAATGTTCTTCATATGTGATAACCTCAGGTCTAAAGATTCAAGTGATATAACTATATGAGATTTAATTATGACATTCGACCATGACATAAATCTCATGAGGGGTTAGTCCAGTATTTGTTCTCCAACAAATACCCATAAGTCTAATTGTATCATATACACATAATTATCATATGACTATCCATTAAACTTAAACTAGTAATTAACTATTATTACTAGGGACAGAGATTATTATAATAAACATGCAAAAAAATATAATAATCAAACATTCAATATCTTTATTAAAGAGTAAGCAAATGGTAAGATTAATCGTTCAAATAAAGTGCTTTAAACAAAGTAGGTAGGATTGGTCAAAACCTAATCTAGGCTAACAGCACTAATATCATTTTGTGGAGGGGGTTATTGATAGTGTTTGGAACTTTAGGCTTTTCTATCTGCATCAGATCAATTAGGTCCTGGATCATGTGCTTCACGACATAGCATTCATTTGTAGTGTGCCCCACATACTAATGGTACTCGCAGTGTTCACTTTGAAGGCCTGAGCGGCTAACCTATCTTCAATTCAGGTACCAGCAGGGACGGACCCAAGAAGGTCCGAGGCTTCTGCCAATCACGATCGATCTAGGATGCGTATGTCATAGAGGCGCCGAAGTCTCTATAACCATACGAATCCTAATAATAGATGCTGGATCTCTCGCAAACAGCAAGGGGGTGGAAGTGAACCCCCCTAATTTTATGTTGACAGTTAAAAAAAAAAAAAAAACTATTTTTTTTAGTATTAAGTGAACCCCCTTTGCTAGTTTCAGCCCACCCCCTTGCCAAAACAAAAGAAAATAACATAAAAAGAGAGAAATTTGAATATAATTTTTGTCTAATGTATTTTGTGAACCCCTTGATTTTGGAGCTGGGTCCGCCCCTGGGTACCAGTGTTGACCATCTCCCTTAGACTTGGGTAGTAACCTTCTATAATTGCTTTTTGAAGATGTGGCCTTAGACAGTTCAGAAAAATCTCCTCTTGTTGGTGGTGTACTGACCGTTGGCCTTGTACTTGGTCATGAAGGCTTTGACGATCTGAGTCGAATAACAAGTCTGTTCTTCTGGCAACATTATGAACTATTGTAGAGCATAGTCCTTCAAAGTGAGGTGAAACGTGTTGGTCATGTCTTCCAACGTAGACGCATAGCAAGCGTAAAACTATTCAAGTGGGTCCTTAGGCGACTTTAACCGTTGTACATGTCCATTTCTAGCATCTTGAACTTCGGTGGCAGTACCGAAAAACATTGTGGATTGGGTGACGCTGGTGGCATCAACCTAATCTAGCTTCTCGAGAAACTGATTGATGTCTCCTATCATCTTGCTAATGAGATCTTAAGTAGGTGACCTCCAAGCAGGAAGGTTGGTGGACTCGACCTTGGTGGTAGCAGGCGGAGTGCCGGCAATGAGCCCCAGGATGATGTCCATGTTCTGCAGGATCTTACCTTGAAGTTGTGCTTGGCTGTTAGGACCCCTAATTACTTGGTAAAAGCAGTGATCGGAAGAGGTAGTGGTACCACCGTGTTGTCTTTGACAGGCAAACTGGGACAGGGAAGAGTGTCTAGCCCCAGATAGGTGAGACTATCATGGATACCCTGGAGGTTCAGTTGTAGTAGGCAAATGCATTACAGGTTGAGGAGCCGGTGTAGTGTTGCGTGCCCCTTGCATATGTTCGAGGCCGGTTTTGGCTTAGGCCTCTTTGATTACCAGGAAATTGAGCTTGTCTAATACTGATTTTGACTGTTAAGCCCTGGCTGACTAAGTGCTGGATGAAACAGGACTGATGTGGATGAGATCTTCATGGGACCAGATGTCTCTAGCTGAGAGGTAGAGCCTTCGGCTCCAACAGGAGCCTTTCCTTGTCTAGACTGGCGGAGATCTTTTCTGTGATAGTTCCATTTTTGTACTCGACATTCATTCCATTTTTATTCATTCTCCTGAATAAAAACTCAATATGAGCTTGCAACTTCTTATTATCCTCATGTTTAGGGTCGTACGGGATAAGATCGGGTTGTCGAAGAGGTCCCCTGACTCGTTCCTGTTGTGAGACATACTGGCTGAACTGGAAGAAGAAGAAGAAGACTGTTTGACTAAGGACAGAATTCTCGTTATTCTGCTGCCTGAGGGACGGACCCAAACCTTTTTAGCTGAAGTTGAAAGAGAACAGACGAGAGTCAAAACTCGATTCCACATCCATGTCTCCCCTCTTCCAAGACCCTTCATCAATAGTCAGTACCACTCACATTTCCAGACATAACATGGCTGCTCTTCCATCCCACATACCAACTCTGCATTAATGAAATCCCCACCCACCCCGAACCACCCAAATTCCCATTTCATCAACCCCATAATTCCCAATCTTAAGCACTCTATCTCACTTACTCTCCAACATTTTTTTAGCCAGAAACTTATTTATATAACACGTAACAAGCCACATTCGTGCGATATTAATCATTTGGTATTATCGGGAATGTTGTCAATTTCAGAAAGGTGATCTGAAATCACCAATTATTTCCATCTAATGTAATTGGCTCAAGAAATAAATACTGAAATTGTTCATTGACAAAATAAACCAAGATAAGGAGAAAAGGATGACAACAAAGTGTGAGATTTAAAGGGATAAATCAGCCAAGTCAAAAGTTCTTGAAACAGCTTTGCACCAGGATTCCACCTTCTTCTTCCTCTGTTCCTCGCCCATTTTAGGATGGAAAGTTGTATATTTCTTCATCTTTTCCCCTGAAGAGAACACCAACAGCTAGCCCAGCTGCATAGGCTGCTCCAAGAGCTGTTGTCTCTATGTCAGCTGGCGTAACCACCGGGTAGGTCAGCCTGTATTTGCATAAGGGTGTTATTGACAGTAGCACCACCATCTACCCTAAGCAAGAACTCGCCTTTCTCATTCTTGACCTCGCCTTTTTTCTCCAGCATCCTTGTGCATAGAGTCAAGCACATCCTTCACCTGAAAACACATACTTTCAAGAACCGCCCTTGCAATATGAGACTTATTTGTAAACCTAGTAATCCCAATGCAATATAAGTGCTTTTGGCCTCGCCTTTCTTGCAAGCTTGCCCTAGCATAGCAGCATGCTGATCACCAAGGCATCCGGAAATGGGTATTCCGGGACCCCTTTGCTGTTTTACCAATTACCTCAGAATTACTAACAATTTTTGGTAAAATGCTAGGTTCCAGAGTGGATTTGTCCCAATCGAGCGTTTTGAGATTCATAAGCATGGTTCTTGATGCATTTGAGACATCAGTGACGTGCAAACCATTGTCTAAACCACCAGTTAAGTTCCAAATTAACCAGGTATCAATGGTTCCAAACAGAGCATCCCCTTCTTTAACAGCATCAACGTTTTCCAACAGCCATAATAGCTTCAATGCACTCAAATAAGTGCTTATAGGCAAACCACATGACTCAACAAATTGACTTCTTCCCCCAGGTAATTCGTTCTCTAATCTCCTGCAAATGGAACTGGTACGAACATCCATCCAAACAATGGCGTTGTAACGGCGTTGAGACCATTGTCGACGTTGTGACCATCGGCGGTGGCCTTGTCCAGTGCCTTTGCAATACACTCCCTCACGCTCTCCAATATCTCCACTGGATCATGCTCCACCCACCCTGCTTCTGGGTAGAACTGAGTGAATTCAACCTGGTGAGATCCAATGGGACGAGCGTGGCCATCGTAAATGATGAATCGACTACTGGTTGTTCCTTGATCTAGTGACCCAATAAACACTTCTGATTTCTTCATCTTCTTTTTGATGCAATGACGCTAAAATTCAAACTGAGAGATTGGAGAGAGTTTGAAGAGCTTAAAACGAGGATTCTAATGGGTCAGTTGTTGTTGCCTTTGAGGGGTCGACTGTCAAGTAGGACAGTAGCCAATTTTTTTTTTTTTTTTGGGGGGGGGGGGGGGGGGGGGGGGGTGATAAACAATTGTTTGATCAAAATAAATGATAGTATGATGACACACACACAAAAAAAAGTACTCCCCCAATTTCAAAATGATCTTTTCATTTGGCATTTTTCATTGTCCCAAAAAAATCTTCACATTTCAAAATCAATGTAGGGAATGAAAAAAATAAACACAAGTGTAATTCCATTTGATTCTTAGATGACACACACAAAAAAGGAGCATTTTAAATGCAGAAGCTATTAGAAATTAAAGAACAACATATCAAAAATCAAATAATAAATGAAAAGTTGTAAATATCTCTGCTTGGACAAGTAGTTGATCATAATGCTAAAGCAAGGCTCTTCTGGCTTCCAAGATTATGGGGCTTTATCTCCCACGACGTAACCTGATGAGCCTCCTCGGGAAGAATAAATGGCAAGGAGATCTCACGGATCATCAAGTCACCGCAAAACGGGCATTCGCTGGCTATAGCATCATCCAACTGCGACCGAATCTGTACATATATTGTATCAAATATTTGGTTGTTAATAGCTACCAAGATATACTCCCTCCATCCTATCTGAAATAGGACGTTTTGCCATTTTGGGTGTCCCACCCGAAATAGGATATTCCAAAATGGAAGGTTTTTGTAGCTTTATTATTTATTTACTATTCCTTAATCCTCGTGTCGGGGCCAAAAATCCTATTTCGAGTAGAACAGAGGGAGCATTCCATGAGTCATTCACAAGCATGAAAAGGTATAAACTACCTACTACTGGGAATGATTTGGTAAAGGAAACAAGATTTATAATCGGAAAGATGGAAAATTAGCAATCATAGACAGAAAGGGACACATGGCAACATTTTTCTATTCTATCATTGTTTGCACTCAATTGTATAGTGTATCCAGGATTGTGTCACATATCTCACATTCGTGGGTATAGTAACCATGTCTTCTGGGTAACATTAACGTCTGAAAACTCACAACTTTTTGTTTAGTGCTTATAACTTTTTCTGTGAAAAGGAGAAAAATGCGCCCTATTTTTTGTTAAATAAAATCATAAATAAAGATGAGGGAAGGTATTAGATCAGACCAATACTAGGGCGGGATAACTTGGCAGTGGCATTACCAGTAGTGAGATATAAAATACAAAAACAACAAAAAATAAGAATTGGTAACCACAAAAGTTTTCATGGAGAATTTTTAGAGACGTACCATACATACTTGAATCAAAATATATATGTGGAGGTCTGCTTCTTATGCAATTGAATAAGGATAAGCTTATGATCAATGTTACCCAATTTGAAACATCCATCTAGGTTGAATTTACCAAATTCCAGCCTTGCCACCTCCATAGACGGCTTTTCATGTGAGAATTTACCCACTAAGGTCAAAGGGAAACGTCTTACAAGGGCTTCAATGGCATGTTTTGATAGTTTCAAGGCCGGTGTTACTTTGTGAATCACAGATGGAAACAGATGTGGGTCTTTAAGAATGGGCCAATGGAAAACTACGTGGATACAAAATGAGAAAAATCTGAGTTTTCTCCCATTCATGTACTTCAATTTCCACAGCAAGAACATTTAAACACAATATTTTCACATAATTTTTCAAGCTTCTATACTAACCACGAGTATAGGGGTATAAAAGCAAATCTCTTAAAAGATAACACAAACCTTATCAAGAGGGGTTATGCTTGTGATGGATTCTCCGGTTAGCCCACCATTTAGGTCCTCTTTGGGTTCGCCACCCATAAGAGTGAGTTGTTTCTGAAGATCCAATATATACTCTGCCTGAAATATTCATTCCGGTGGAGATATATTCAAGCCAAGATATGTTTATTTAAGTAAATTCTTACTTAGAAACAGAACAAAGTAGAATGAAATATAAATAATAAAATCATACAAGCAAGTTTAGCCACTGTGCATCATGCTATCCTCATATCAAATATGTACTCGTATGGGCCAACTCTATTAATCTGACGGTTGTAAAATGTAGCCGCGTTGGCCAAACAAAGACAACCATACAACTCCGCTCCCAAAGAATATAATCAAATAAATAAATAAATAAATAAAAGAGAACTGACACTAAAAGACGGGAGGGAGAGGAATGAAATAAGCAGCTTCACAGATTTACAATGGAATAAGTATCTCTCTTCCATCCCCCCAAAAAAAGTTTGTTATTTTCTTCCGACTTTTGCACCTTCCCTAAAGAAAACCAACTTCAAATTCAACCACCAAACTACAATGGTTACGAATTTGCTTGTAGGTCCAAACAAAATTGACTCAACCTCTCATATATTGTATTATATAGAATTAAATCAAATCAAGTTTGTGGTGGACTCATTCTGCAAACATCGTGATGTTCATACATACTTGACTCACCAATAGGACTAGATCTCAGACAAAATGTATCGGCCTAAGACATTGTATATAAGGTATTCTTATGCAGAGGGGAGGGAAGGGAGGAGTAGAGAAAGAGGTACCTCCATAGCCTATGATGTAAGGATTAAAACCAGCATTGAGCACATGAAACTAGATTTAATAGTTAAGAGAATATAAAAGATTATTTAACCAATGACCATGGCAGAATACTATACAGTATGTATCGCATTAACAGACAGTTATGCTCCGATGATTTTATTTAACCAATGACCGTGGCAGAATACTATACAGTATGTATCGCATTAACAGACAGTTATGCTCCGATGATTGAACAATCCCGAAATCAAAACAAGATTTTTGACATAGAAATTTAAAATAGCATGTGCAGACATGTTTCCCACACTACTTTGTATACACGTGTGCATGTATGTTTGTGTCTATGTTATGTATTGTATGTATGCATGTATTTGTGTGTACGTGTTTGTATGTTTATGTCTGAGTAAGACAAAAGGACAGCTTACTTGAGTTTGGTTGGTGCAGCTTGTAACGTGGGCAATCAGGCAGTGTGCATGAAATGCATGTCCACACGGGAAGACATAGAAAGGAGCCATTGGCCCTATTGATGTATAACCCCTTGCAGTTCGATAATCGCCACCAACAGACAAAATTATCCGCTTACAAACCTGACAAGTTAAAATTGAAATCAAATCATAGAATAAGTATTTAAAAGAGAAATTCGTAATAAAAAAAAAACAGCTGAATCAAGCAAGCAGATGTGATTACATAAGCTTCTATTTACAAGACCAATAAGGCATATGATAAAGCACTGCAATATATTACCCCGCACTCTTCATCCCGATCAATGACAGTATATCGTTGTGCGAGGGCGCTGATGTCATTTCTAATGTTATCTGCACCATGTGTTGCATCATTCATCTCCTCTTTCAGCTTTTCAATTTGCTGGTTGTAATCCTCTAAGGCCGAACAAATTGCCTCCTACAGAAACACATAAAAGTATTAGTTCCCAGGATGCAAGAATTGATTTTTAAAATAAATCATATTGTAATGATTATATTCTGGGTTACCATGAAAAGTTTATGACTGAATACCTCCCCTTTTTGGAATCATCTCCATTATGTAGTAATTGCTGTAAACCTAGTTTTGGTAAATATACACTGCGGATATTCAGCTAATTCCTAACTAAGAGTATATATAGCGTTACAATTAAAACGTGCTATCCATTTCTCCATGCTAATTTATGAATAATTGCAAAGGGACACTAAACTTGCAACAAAGACACTCTACCTTGAAGTCATCAATCAGTGCAAAATCCGGAAAGAAAGGTAAAATATCTTCTATCTTTAACAGCCCATCGGTTTCTTTAAGAAATGCTATAGCCTTGCGGATGTTCTCCCTTTTAGTACCCTTTTCCTGTTTAACAACATGCTTTGCAACCATAAGCCACAGCTTTTTCCTCAAGTCTTCATCATCCTCAACCTTGTCTGCTTCGGCCATTGCGAGCTCTGGATCTACCTGAGGGTACACAACAGAAACGGAGAACAGGATTTATTGAATAGTCAAGGTGTAACAAAGCGTGTTTCAAAATTGTTCACATAAAAACACAAGCTATTTATACAGAACCAGAAAAAGAATGTAAAAATCAGGGTAAAAGCTGAGAGCCCCTTTGTGTATTGCAGGGTAAAAGCAGATAGCCACCTGTGAAAACTTGTACACTGATTTTATGACTAAACTATAGAAATTACATTTGAAATGGACTTGTTGATTGGAAATGGCAATAAACTACAGTTCTCGCCCTGGATCATTGAATTCTAAACATTTTAACTTGTTAAATGATCTGTCTAGTCTTGATCTTCTATGTAAGTACCAATCAATAAAACATCAATGGATGTTAAGCCACAATTTGGATCAAGTAGTAGGTACACGTAAATCAATATTAACGATTGCAAATGAAAGCAAGCATTAATGTTGACTGTTGACATTTGAGAAATTCTATAAACTGTTATTGATGCACCATTAAGAATACCATAAAAAAATAGGATTTCATGATTATGATTAAATCTTAATCAATTTTTGGTCAAAGTTCAATTGAGTTGACTTCAAAATATGAAAGTGGTTTTTGGATGGAGGGAGCATATATCAGAATACGAGATGGCCATGGTACCATTATTGGGCACAAATGGTAATCATGGTCGGAGAAGAAATAAGTGGAATAAAAAGGAAAAACTAACTCACGTGTTAGCATCTAGAGTTCAATGTTAAAAACAAAAATTTGAGCGTAGAAGTTTGGGTATTATATCATCGTGTTTCTTCAGTTAACTTCTCAGCAGATGCAATCCCCTGAGAACCACGTGGGGTTATGTGGCCATTTGCTGACAAGGGGGTCATTACCACAATAGCCAAATCACATGGGGGTTTATCTGATTATTACCCTGCAAAAATACTTGATACAATAACTAAGAATGAAATTATCTTCCAATATCCACATATAATTCAAAGGAAGAACTGTGAAGTTTCTGAAAATACCTTTCTGCCTATTGGATAACATAAATAAAACTTTTAAATCTAATGCAATTTATAGCTTAACTGTTCCATAAAACAAATGGGAGTTTACATAAGCCACAGAAAATAGCCCATAGCTAGCAACAAACAGGCAAACAAATGTAGACAAGAAAAATGGAATGCAATATTGAGTCTGATAGTAGCATAAAAGAGAAGTGCAAGCAAATTTTAGGCAAACAAAAGTTACCAAAACCACATGCAAAAGAAGATCTTACCTGAAGAGCAAGAGCGACAGCTTCTTCGTGCATGGACATCATGCTATATATGTGGACACAAGCACGCATTCGTTTTTCCTTGAGGCAAAGCCGCAAGGCATACTTTGGATCATAGAAGAAATCAGGGCCACCAGGTCGTCCTTTGCCAAATTTGCATTGTAGGAACCTAAGAAGGGCACTGTCATCTTCCTGTATGAAAGGAAATTTAGTATTTTTAGTAGAGTATCAATACAAAAAAGATTTTTCATGAGATTCTAATTATTCTCATAAGATTCTAGAAATTGTTACTGTTGCTATTTTAAGTGGAATATCAATAATTAAATAGAATTTTTATGAAGATAATTATTCATCATTGTTTGGCAAAGATCAACTAAGTTGACCCAAAAAAATCAGGGTACTAACGGGCGGAGGGAGTAGAAATCAGTTTACTGAGATGCAATACATTGTTTAGGCACTATTATATTACTCACTTCCCAGTAAAAGAGTTGTGTTTTCTTTTTTGGGTGTCCTACTGAAGAGTAGCATTTCCACTCAAAAAAATTCATTTACACCCATATTGATTTATATACGAACTCTTCTAGTGGACAGATGTAGTACATAACGTGAAGTCCAACTATAGATCATTTCAGAGCCTATATATACATATACTCCCTCCGTCCCAAAATGATCTTCTCATTTGTCATTTTTCATTGTCCCAAAAGTTCTTCTCATTTCTACAATTTAGGCTTAAATGTTCATAAACACAACATGGCTAGTGAAGCAAGTGTTCCTATCCTTAAAAAGTTTGAATAGTCAAATGTGAAGATCATTTTGGGACGGAGGGAGTATAATGGATGAAACACATATTCGAAGAGGCACACTTGATTAATTGTACTTGACAAAAATGAAAATGTTCAAAAGAACCATGCAAGATTGTGAAGAATTAAAATAAAGTCACACTGAAACTGCCCAAATTTTTTACTCAACCTTCTTCACATACAGGGAGAGTAACAGGTTGTGAACACCAGGGTCTTCATTCTGCAAACGATGAACGCAAAATTCCAGATACTTGATTACTTCGTGGGTCTCATTCCTACATATTGCATTTGGTATAGAGATACATTGGTGATAAATATTTATGAAGAAAATCAAGTAAACATCTTTTTTATAAGGCGAAATGTAAACCCTGAAGCACTGTAGATATGGTTTTAAAAGGAAGTGAATCCATTTATGTTTTTTATTACAACTAAAAACAATAATTAACAAGAGTGAAATAACAGTTGCCGTACTTTGCATGAGGTTCACTAGAATATCGCATCATCGCAGGAATCAGCTTTCTTGGGTTCAGGTTCTGTGTGATCATCCATGCCTCGACAGTTTCATATGCATCAAGCATGATGAGATCTGGAGCAAACTTGTACTGCAGAAATTCTTACACATTAGTCTTACTATATTAAATACCAAGATACGGCTCACAGGAAAATAATATTCCCTCAGTCCCAGAATAAATGTCACACTTTTTTGTACGTTCGTACGAAGGAACTTTGAGCAATAATTTTAGGTTAATTTAATTATCCTAATAAAATTATAAAACTTGTTACTGATACACCATTATGAATACTATCAATAACAATTTTAAATTTTTATTAGCATAATTAAATTAACCTAAAATTGTAGCCCAAAATTCCTTCGTACTAACGTATAAAAAGTGCGACATTTATTCTAGGACAGAGAGAGTAATAATTATTATAACAATAGTAATAGTAATAGTAATAATTATAAGAAGAAGAAGATGAACAATAACAAGAAAGTAGATGGATGATGTTGTTATAATTGAGGCCTCGGTGATAGTGATAATGAGAAGTAGTGATATTGACGGTGACAATAATGAGGAAATCGCAACATAAACGAAGAACGTGGGGGTGAATCAGCTCATACTCCAAAAAGAATATATGCAAGATTACAGGAGTGTGTAGTGGCCCCGCTGCACTTCAAAAAATGAAAATGATTGAATGTTATACTTAACTTCTAATATTCAATATTAGCCTTTACCTGCAACTCTATAGAGACAGAAGGTTTCTGAAGAACTTCCAGTGCTCTCTTTGCTTCTCCTTGCTACACGAAGTAAACAAATAAAACAATAAGATTGAGAATAATTGGTTTAACTTTGATCTAATTGATGCATCCAGACTCCAGCTAATAAACTACTCCAGTAGCATCATCAATTTTTACCCCCTTACCTTAGTTTATTAAAAAATCCCTCCTTCCCTAAACGAGTGTCCAATTTTAGCTTTTAACCGAAACTAAGAAAGTTGGTTTTTAAGCCTTTTTAGTGGTGTACATACATGCATACCCTTCAAGAGCACACTGTCTAAGATGACTTTACTAACTGTACTAGAAAATGGACATTCATTTTGGGACAAAATTTGTGAATGCTTCTTTTACTATGCTCAACCTAATACTTGATCCAGTATACTCATTTTCTGAGAAATTAAAGCCACGATGCTCGGACTCTTTGGTTTACCTCGCCGGACCCTTTTCAACTAGACTAAACAGGAGGGTCCGACACGGGTACGGCGGGGTGATCCAAAGAGTCCGAGCATCAGAGAGCCACAAACCACGCCGTCTTTCTTATTAATTGTAAAAAATTGGGTACATAACAGAGAAAAAATACCATCTAATCAACTTTAAGATGTAGCACAGAAACTATGAGATCGAAATCAAAGACCATAAAAACCAGGAAATAAACAACCAAAGGAATATAGAAACTAAAAATAATGGTGAAAATATGCCAAAGTACTCCAAAGTGATTATTAGAAAATTAAAGGTTTAGTATTATGGAAAAGGAGGAAAAGTGAACAACCTGAATGTAATGGTGAACTACAATCTCATGCTGTTCTTTCAGACTTGCAAAATAAACCAATTCATCAACTCTACCGTAACTGCACCAAGTCAAACCACAAAGAACGCACATTTAGACCAAAGGTAAGTACAGAGTGACATGAGTAAAAAAAATAGATGCAACAAAAAGACAGCAATGCCGCGGGTAAAGCCTATAGAATCCTGCAGATCAATAAAACTCATCAAATGTTTATGCAAGTACATACACCTATTGGAAGATACAAGATTATTCAACCTTCCCCTCAACTAAGTTAAAAATTCAATTATAAAAGTAAAATAAAAAAGTGAAAAGTCATGATATCTTGAGTCTATATTTCTCCTCTCATTCATAACTAGATCTCCTCTCATTCATATTAGGCGACTTTTTGATCGCCACATTTCAAAAAGCAATATCTGATGCAATCTATCAACCTAAAACAAAACGCAAATTCTAAAAGGTGATAAATCAGGAAATTTACACCAAATTTAAAAAACGTTCTCTAATATTGGTCTAAGAAGGTAATACTGAAACCCCATGGTTAAGAAAATGTTAAATGGCTAGATAATTGGCAAGTTGCTCCTATTCCTTCAAGATGACAGATTAACTTGTGACATGCATGCTTATCTAGCATCCCAATTAATTTAACTCTTCAACGCTATCAAAGTGCGCATACTGCTCACTGAACTTTCCCTTTCTGTCATCCTTTATAAATTCCTAGATGCATGCATTATTCTAACATAAGCTTCAACCTTCATCAACGCTGCCTATACCTCACTTCATACAATTTGACCTACATAAATTAGGACATTCTACCTAGTAGGTGAGTTTCACATCACAATTAGTCAACACATAAATTAGGGCATTCAACCTAGTAGGTGAGTAAACCTGAACCACATTATTTACTCATATGAATAGAGTATATAACTGGGTGAGGCCAGTTACAGATGTTAATCAAATTCCTCTGCATGTACAACCACGTCGCTCGAAATAACAATCTCAAACCTCAACTCAAAAAGAATGTGGGTATAGTATGTACATCTTTACTATTATGAAGACCGCATTTTATGTGGTGCGAACTGGTAGATGAAGTACTGAATTCTAAATTCGTAATAGTTATACTCCTTCCGTCCCCTGATTATAGTCCCACTTAAAAAAAAAAAAAAAAAAAAACCAACTTTAATTGCACTTTGATCAATATTCAATAATTTTATGGTAATCAATTTATACTAATGAATATTTGAAAATTGTTATTGGTAGTACTTCAACTTTTGTATCCATAACAAGGTTTAGAATTTCAATTGAACAAATAAATTATCAAATTATTGGTCAAAATTCAATCAAAGTTATCTTTAAAATGTGGGACATTCTTTACGGGACGAAGGGAGCATAAAGAAGGAACATTTATCCACATTATATGCTTACAAATAAACTATATATATTAACCTTTCCAATAGCTTCATTGTAGTTGCCTCATCCAGCACATCCTTGCAATCACTGAGAAATGCGCGAAATTCATTGATGATCTCCCTGTGTTCTGTACTACGATTCTCTGAAGTAGTGTCATCTTCAAGGAGTAAGCGATTGATCTAATAATCAAATAATATGAATCTGAATAACTTGATCATGGAATACATTCATAAAAGAATAGATACTCGGGAAGTGCATTGTGTGGAAATAACGACAGGAATCTGGAGCACCATAGATATATAAAAGCACAAAACTGGACGTGCATGTGCAGTCCCAAAATGAAAACCATGAAACCATCCAGATAATAGCTCTACAGCACAGTGGAGCAGTTGCATATTATCGTGGGAAAAAAAAAAAAACTTCTGGAGTGGAATAATGGACTGATAATCATTGAGAATATGTTTAAAGAATTTATTTATTTTTTTATAATTATTTTGAAAGTAACATCATTGATCTACTTAACATTGCACTTGCTCCAGATCAATAAGTTTGGCACAGCCCCAAATACAGGCATCAGTGTCGCTAGGTCCAAACTTTTTACCATGAAACCACTGGTTTCCTGACAAAATACTATGTAATCCTAATAGATACTACACTTGGTATAGTATGTGAACAGATGTACCTACTTATGTTCAGAAGTTTGTCCTGAGGACACTCGTGGGTTGTTCTTTGTCCTTGTTAACGAATCAAACTCAAGAATAAAAGTTTCATGCACAAGTTTGCTTCGGTCAGAAATGAAAAGAAAAATGACACCGTGGAGAGACGAAAGAACAAGAAAGGGCTGTGAGCCCTCTCTCCCACTGATATTCCCGAACTACCAATCCCTTCTTTTATCACTAAAGACAAACTCCAAATTACTTTATACTCCCTCTGTCCCGTCCATTTTCAAGAAATCTTTGTCCCAAAATGAGTGTCTTTTTTTAGCATAACTTTGTCCCTAAATGTTTTTTTCCGAAATTTTTTTCACCGGTCTCTTTATACGTGCAAAACTAAATGTTTTGAAAGGAGATTACTAGATTATATATGAATCTTTGCCACCAAAGTGTACAAAAAGTTGACATTTTCAGATGTCCCTTAAAATGAAATTTGGACACTCATTTAGGGACAAAGGTAGTACATTATCAATTTCAGAATAAAATAGTTATACATGTACTGACTCTTGACAAACTAAGGAACCTACTTAACCATACAACTGACATTCTTCATAGCATTTGTTTGTCGTATTTAACCTAGCACTGGCTAGCTTGCGGAAATTAAATAAGTTTTAATATTGCAACTTTTGGTCCCACTTCAACAAACAAGGTTTCAGATGGAGTATAATTTACGATTTGGACTGTGACATTGCATGAAAAACATTATACGTTTAATTGGTCCATCAGTCAAGGAAATGCACACCAGCTCGCTTTACTATATACAGACACTACAACGGAGCAAAACCTTGTCCAGGTACAGTTCTGTTGCCCACGTAGAAATCATTGTTATTTGGCATTTATCATCTTTCATAAGATTATCAAGCTTCCGCAACAAAAATGTTCTCAAAGCATCCTGCACAGAAGAAAAAGAATATAATGATTCTTAAATGTGCATGCTACAATAGCTTTATCATCAGTGACATTTAGCAAATAAGCTAGTTGACTTTGAGGCAATAGTCTAACAAAAGCAAGCAATAAATGTTGAATTTCATGTCCAAGAAAGAACACCACAACTCAATTAGCCTTCGCATTTTGGAAATGGAAACCATGTTATGGTGTATGCATATATCAGTAAGGCCCGAGTTACACAACAAGTCAGCATCTCTAACAGATATCAGATCTAGCACCCATGACAGAGAGTACTTTCACAAAGGAAATGAAGAATTAATTTTGAAAATTTGAGTGTAACAAGATAAATAAATAAGATTTCTAGAAGAGTATTCTCATTGCCACATGAGCTGATCATTTGAAAAAGGAGGGGCACATAAAGAACCTTCATGCGACCTGCTAGTGAGCAATATCAGGAGAAGAATGAGTAGCGATGAAGTAAAACTACGTTCCACAATTTAAGGTGCGCCAAACCTCTCTACTGGCACAATAGAAGGATTTTAAGAAGTTAGACCTTAGAACAATCTAACCGGAAAGAACACACAAAAAGTAGAATGGTATCTAGAAAGCTCAGCAAATTGGTTGGAGTGGAAAATGATATGTTCCCGCCTGGTCCAGAACCACTGAATTTAATTACAGCATATGACGAGAAAATCAGGAGAGAAACAAACGGTTAATAGGAACTAAAAGATAGGTATAATAAGAATGTAGTTCAAAAGAATACGGAAGCAAACATATATGACAACATAATGAAAACCAAGATGAAATGCAAACTATGCAGCACTCTATCAAAGCAAGTCTGAACGCGGTTAATTTATATGAAGTACCAAAGAGTGATTTACTTCAAAAGAGAAAAATAACAATAATAAAGGGAACCAGAAAGTGTCTAGGTTAAATTCTAGAATTCAAAGATCATAAATTTCATTTAATCTGTGAAATATTTGTGGGAACAGAATGATATATCTTTATTTGTCTATATTTTATTGTCTTATTTCCCTTTATTTAAATAATGTAATTCATCTATTTAACCCGTTTTCGTTATCTTTTGGATGTAGGGAAAGAAGAGATAGCTTGGAGTAAATAGAAGGCTAAAAGTGGACTTTTTGGAGTATAAAGTGTGCAGATTTTTTTGGCCTAAGAAAAAGATGAATCAAGATGGAAAATAGAAGGCCAAAGACTACAAAAAACAATAAAGCCAACTATTTATTTCTTTTCTTCAATGAAGTGGAGGTTAGGAAAGCAAAAGGGCTAGTCATTTCCCTTTAAAAGACCCCAACACACATCCTCTCACTTCACCTTTCTTCTCTATCTTCTTTTCTTTTTATGTAATTTGCACTCTATCCACAATTGTGGTGGAGTTTTCGATGAAGATTTTCAATTCAATAAAGCAAGGCTAGGATCTTTTTCCGATTTAAGGGTTTGTAAGTCCAATCTATGATTATTGTGAGACTCTATGTTTAATTTATTCTTGTTCTAATTCAAGTAATTCATAAGTTCATTGGTTTTATTTTTTATGGAACATACTAATTAGTGGAATTGACAACTCGTTCTAATTAGTGTTTTCCTACCGCTCACGAGTTCATCCGGGGAGGCTTGAATGAGTGAAATTGAGAGCAATAAGCTTAAATTTGTTGTGGAAACAAGTTTGGCAATATGAGCTTATGATACTAATTTTAGTAGTTGTAGGCTATCCAAACTACTAGAATTAGTTTCAACCATAGTTGTTAAAGGCGAAAGGCGCTAGGCGGGCGAGAGGTTCCTAAAAAAGGCGAAAGGCGAGGCGGTTGAATGGCGGCCGAAAGGCGAGCAAGGCGGTAAAATAGAACAAAATAATTCTAAGACAAAAGACACATTTGATGTTCAAATTAGTAAACAAGTAGTGATTTAAAAGCACAAAAACAAATTTCAAAGCATGTTAGAAAAGAAAATAATATATGAAATTAAGCTAATATATAATTTCAAATGCATTAATCCAAATCTGGATAACCATAATAAAAATTGCAAACCTCCATTTAAATATTAAAATAAAGCAAGCTATCGGTTTTATTTTTGTCGCATTTCTTTGTCGTCGTTCTAATTAGTTGTTTCTTTCTCAAACCACAAGCTATCTTTACCCCCATGTTTCTCTAGAAAAAAAACATTTCAAGTTAAAACATTAAAACTAAAATTACAAAATGACACAGTATAACATTACACATACGCCTATTACGCCTTTTGACAAATGCGGATGCTTCACGCTAACCAAGAAAGGCGTCGCCTGAGCCAAAAAGGCGCAGACAGCCCGCCATAAAACAAAAAGGCGGTTGACCCCTTAAGGCGCCAAAAAGGCGAGGCGGGCGAGGAAGGCGCTAGCCTTTCACAACTATGGTTTCAACTATTTCCATGAGAACTTTATGCTACCATCGATCGATATGAAACCCTAGTGTGCCCAATTGGTTAGTGGTAAGATTGACCGAGTGCTAGGCTTGGCCAATTAAACTAGGGAAATTCAAATTTGTCTTGGCTATCCGGATAAATTTTAGTTGAATACTTGAATGAACAAGAAAATACTTGTTAGTCTGTGATCAATATCAAAATTGGATGTCACAACCCTTGAATTGGAAGTTTGCTTGTAGTTCATCTAGACCTCTCTCATACTGTTCATTTCTTAGTTTTAGTTAGTCTTTTAATTGCTTCTCTTAGTTTAGAATTTTACTTGCTTAATTAGTTGTTCCTATTTAGTTAATTAGTTTAATCAAGTCAAACCCCCCCCCCACTTTCATTTTCTGTCACGGTTTTATTTTCCCTAAAGAAATAAATCCCGTTCCCTGTGGATACGATCCCTACTCATCACTATACTCATTTTTATAAGTAGGAGAAAATTATTTTGGCGGTTTAACGACCCACCAAATCTGGCGCCGTTGCCGGGGAACGGTGTTGATATAATTTCTTTTGGGAGAATTTGTTTAAAAGTAGAAAATAAAAGTTGTTTCAATGGTTGTTATGCTTATTATTACTTATGTATTTCCTTGTTTTTCAGTGAAGGTTCATCAATGATGGAAAGAATAATGTCGAGCATAACGACGTTAAAAAGTTGCGCTCTTGGGAGGCAGCCCAATGATTTTATTTAGTCATTAAGTGGGTTAAGTTAGTGAAAATTTTCAAGAAGACTTGCTTTCATTAAGCGTGATCACGCTTAGTGACAAGCTGAGTCTGAGGTTCAAGTTAGGAATTTTCTCTTAAAATTTTCAAGAAGACAATGTTGAGTTAAGCGTGATCACGTTCAATTCAAAAGAGCCTTCTACTTTTCACCTTTGCGTTCCAAACATAAATTTCAAGAAAACATCATTTCTTTAAGCGTGATCACATCCTATTTTAATTAGTCTTCTAACTTTTTCTAACATTTTTTCATGAATCTTAGTTTTTCAAACAAAAAAAAAAAACTGAAATTTTATTTATTGCAATTTAGTGTTTTTAATTTTTGACCTTTCCTTTCTTATTTTTTGGCAGGTACATAGATTCCAAAAGCTCATCATTTATTATGGAAATAAATGGAGGAAAAGGAAGTTACACAATCATTTTGGGAAAAAAAAAGAGAGGGAACAAGAGCAGACGGTCAAAGAAAAAAAAGAAAAAAAAAAAAAAAAAAAAAAAAGAGCGCCGTCTTTCTCTCCCTCAAAAATCCGCACAGCTCTCTCTTAATCACAGGAGCCACCGTCTTTCTTCCCTAGCGCAGCCTCCATCACAATTCTCCTTCACTGTCGCTGCTGTTTTTCCGGTGCTCCTACCCATCGCCCATTCTATCACCTCCGGCAGTCATTAATTCCGGCACCCATTCCGTTCACCCTCACCACTCAAGCAACCATTGATTCTGACGTTAATTCTTATCCCCCTCATCCCTGTTCAGCACTGCAGCAACAGAATTATTGGCATTCTATACACCACTCTTGTTGCAGCCATCTCCTCAAGTACAGATTTTTCAGGGAAGTTTTCTTTACCTTTAAAAAAAAAAAAATCATTTTTGCTCCTCTATCTGTTTGTTTTTTTTTTCTTTCCTTGATATTTGTTCATGTACACATTGATGACAATGTAGAATTTAGGTGTGGGGGTGTGTAAGACTTCACTTGCAATTTTGCGTGCTTAATTTTTTTTCAAAAATTGTTATGCAAGTGGGGGGTAAACTGTAACAACTCAAGAGGAGAAGGGTATTGGCTTGTTTCTATTGTAAAATCATATGTCTCATTAATCTTAGGAATAGATGGAATGTCAATGTGCGAGGTAACACACAAAGCACCTATTATGTGAGCTTTTGGACCATAGAGCAACACATCAATTATGCTCTCTTTTTCTTTGTTGTGGGTGATCAAGCATAGTGTGTCCATTCTAGAACTTGCTTTTGATGCCGGGTTGAGACATTTTTGGGCTTATGCACTTTTGAAAAAGGACTATAGGATTAGCCTCTTTGTTGACCATCATTTGTATGCCTACCCTTTATACCCCCTAGTGAACCCCGTTGTGCCTGAAATTAAATTTCATTTCTTTTGTTGTTACACCTGTCAAAAAGCCTTGTTAGCCTTGTTTTCGTTCTTTGATTCCCTCTTTTGAACCCTCTTGTCAAGAGTTATGAAAAAGATTTGCATTTGAAGGATTTTGATCAAGATGGGATTTCTGGTTAAATGGATACAAACAATGGGAATTGGGAACATTTTTGCTTGGGAACTTAGAGATAGTGGTAATAGTTGTGTATACATATTTTCTTCCTTGTTTTGTTAATAAATAAAAAAAATGAAAAAAAAAGAAGAGAAAAAACAGGAAAACAATAAAAAGTGAGAGTATTGTGATCGTTGGATATACTCCCGTGATGTATTCTTCATTTGATGTTGGGAGTTCCGTTTTTGAGATGTGGATTTTCAGTGAGAATTATTTTATGAAAGTTATTTGAATTGTGATTGTGGTTTGAACTTTGAAGGAGGTTCTTGATTGGAAAAAAGTTCAATGTCAGTCACTTGATTTGATAGTCCTTTATGACGTTGGTTTGTTCGCTTGCTTTTATGAGAGTTCATTTTGCGAAAATGATAAGGATTTCTCTTGGGTCTTTTGTTAAATTATATGGAGAATCCTTTTGTTGAGTTCAAGTTTATTGTGGAGGATTTGGAGAATTGGTTTGTTGAAAGGAGGATCCTTGAATGGTTTGCATTTGGACATCATGTTTGTCATATCCTCTTGACATGTACACCTAAAGTTTCTTTCCGTCATACCTTTACCCATAGCCCCATTACAACCATACAAGGTCCTTAAGTGCATAAGTTCATTCATTTTTCGTAGAGACCTTGACATATTATCAAGCTTATGGTAATGGTGCACTATGCTTTGATATGGAGTGCTTAAACACGTCCCCTCAAATACTTAGAGCGAATGAGTGATTTATTTTTTCTCCCTTTCGTGAGGTGTTAAACTTGTCACAATGGCATTCCATACATTGTTAAGGCTAATGGGAGGTATTATTGTAGAATGGAAGCAATCCATAATCCTTGTCTTTGAGAGTTGTTGACTTAATCTCCCATGTGCATAATGATTTTTGAAAATAAATTAGGGATGGAGATTTGTAAGTCAAGATAGGGAAAAAGCAAATACTTTTGGGACATACTTGAGGGCAAGTATGGTTTTGGTGTGGGGGAATTTGATATATCTTTATTTGTCTATATTTTATTGTCTTATTTCCCTTTATTTAAATAATGTAATTCATCTATTTAACCCGTTTTCGTTATCTTTTGGATGTAGGGACAGAAGAGATAGATTGGAGTAAATAGAAGGCTAAAAGTGGAGTTTTTGGAGTATAAAGTGTGCAGATTATTTTGGCCTAAGAAAAAGATGAATCAAGATGGAAAATAGAAGGCCAAAGACTACAAAAAACAATAAAGCCAACTATTTATTTCTTTTCATCAATGAAGTGGAGGTTAGGAAAGCAAAAGGGCTAGTCATTTCCCTTTAAAAGACCCCAACACACATCCTCTCACTTCACCTTTCTTCTCTATCTTCTTTTCTTTTTATGTAATTTGCACTCTATCCACAATTATGGTGGAGTTTTCGATGAAGATTTTCAATTCAATAAAGCAAGGCTAGGATCTTTTTCCGATTTAAGGGTTTGTAAGTCCAATCTATGATTATTGTGAGACTCTATGTTTAATTTATTCTTGTTCTGATTCAAGTAATTCATAAGTTCATTGGTTTTATTTTTTATGGAACATACTAATTAGTGGAATTGACAACTCGTTCTAATTAGTGTTTTCCTACCGCTCACGAGTTCATCCGGGGAGGCTTGAATGAGTGAAATTGAGAGCAATAAGCTTAAATTTGTTGTGGAAACAAGTTTGGCAATATGAGCTTATGATACTAATTTTAGTAGTTGTAGGCTATCCAAACTACTAGAATTAGTTTCAACTATTTCCATGAGAACTTTATGCTACCATCGATCGATATGAAACCCTAGTGTGCCCAATTGGTAAGTGGTAAGATTGACCGAGTGCTAGGCTTGGCCAATTAAATTAAGGAAATTCAAATTTGTCTTGGCTATCCGGATAAATTTTAGTTGAATACTTGAATGAACAAGAAAATACTTGTTAGTCTGTGATCAATATCAAAATTGGATGTCACAACCCTTGAATTGGAAGTTTGCTTGTAGTTCATCTAGACCTCTCTCATACTGTTAATTTCTTATTGTTCATTTCTTAGTTTTAGTTAGTCTTTTAATTGCTTCTCTTAGTTTAGAATTTTACTTGCTTAATTAGTTGTTCCTATTTAGTTAATTAGTTTAATCAAGTCAAACCCCCCCCCCCCACTTTCATTTTCTGACACGGTTTTATTTTACCTAAAGAAATAAATCCCGTTCCCTGTGGATACGATCCCTAAAGAAATAAATCACGGTTTTATTTCCGATGGAGCAAAAGACTCACTATTTTTTGGCTTGGGAATATGATGGAATAAAGCAAAATGGGTCACTAAACTGTCTGCGCTTCTTTGTGATGAAGCAGCAGTCAGTCCATGCAATTTTCGACGCAATTTTCATCATGGGTCATCTGGAAACAGCTTCTCTGTGCTTTAATACAGGGGCAAGGCTGCGTACATCCGACCCCCCCCCCCTTACCCCACCATAGGTGGGAGCCTTTGCGGCACTGGGGTAATGTCGTTGTTGTTGTTGTAGGAGAAAATTATTTTGGCGGTTTAACGACCCACCACAGAAAGAATGATTTTACGCTTTAGAAGAATTATTCCACAAAGAACGAAGAAAAAGACCAAACAGCTAAAAATAACAAATAGTGCAGCAAAAACAAATTCAATGGAAGCAAAATGAGCTACGGCTACAGCCAGGAAGCAGCACATTCAATAGATATAACACTAGATAGGAATTATTGTTACCCCAATATCTACTAGCATAAATACAGAACTTAACTTTGATCGTGGGAACATGCAGTGATCTGTCTTCCCTAATTATCAGTTAATATACGCATGTTTACTTTGGAAAGCTTAAAGCATGAAATAACACAATACATACCTGTTCGCCAATGCTAATAAACTTCAAAGAAGTCTCTTCAAAAGACAGTGCATAATTGATCTGCAACATACATATTTTGAGTTGAAGACTTGGTAGTTACAAGAAAAAAGAAAAAACTTTATGTTACTATGTCTTGCATTAAAAGGAATATAAACTTAAGAGACATGCAAAAAGATTCTTTTTACAGATTAGCATATGTATCATAGACAGTTCCAATATTTCATGTAAACTGATGATGAAGCAGCAGAAATTATCAGAACAGGTGAAAAATGGGCTTCAGTTACTAATAACAAAAGCCCGTAAACTTGTCAAGACAGCTCATGATTTAGGGCTGGTTTGATTTCAGCTGAATTCTAGTTTATGGTTCATGGTTTATAGCTGATTTGTTATGGTTTAGTGTTAGTGGTTTATCTGAAGTGCTGTTTGATTTCAGTTATCATAAGTGTTGGGAATATGCCTTTGAATCAATGGCGTTTGGTTCAGGATATGTCTGCAACAAGGTCAAGTAATTCCTGGGACTCGAATCGTCCAAGAGAAGAGGAGACAACCAGAAATCAGAGCAGCAGGGGCTGCACGGCCGTGCACTATGGGTGCCACGGTTTTGCAGGCAGAACCTCAAAAATAGTGCTCTCAGAAAGGCACCTGCATAGGCGACACGGCCGTGCTCGTGGGTCAATCAGAGAGCATGTTGATGCGAAGGCTTAGGCACGACCGTGCTACCGTTCTGGCATGTTGGGCCTAATTGGGCCTGGGGCGTTGGACGGATTAAAGTGGTTGGTTGAATTATTTTTCTTATGGTAGAAGGACTTGTTCAAGAATTAAGGAAAGCAGTTTCCTAATTAGAATAGAATTGCTTTTTCCCCAAAAAATAGGATTCCTCTGTGAAAAGGGTTTAGGTATTTATGACTATAAATACTACCCTTTCCCTAGCATAATCATTCGCTCTTGTCTGTCTCGTCATCTTGTCAAGAAATAGAGATCTATAATTCTAGATCTAGGGTTTGCACGGTTAGGAATTTTGTGATCAAAATTCATGCACTAGATTAGTGAGATCGTCTATTGCCGTTGTCATTGATAGTAATATATTCTCCCTCCGCCCGTGGACGTAGCCAAGTTGGTGAACAACGGAAATTCTTGTGTTTGAGATTATTTCTTGTTTTCGCCATCGTTCTTAATATTGCTCTAACAATTGGTATAAGAGCTAATTGGTTGTGAGATCTAGGGTATTCCGCTGCAGAAAAGAAGATGGGTCAAGGATCTGAATCGTCGATCAACGAGTTCAAAGGGAGGAATAGTTATTAGCCTTTGGCAGATCAAGATGAGAGTTGTGCATCGGGCGTGCAGCAAAAGTCCAGACCGCGTGCATCGCGCGTGCAGCGAACATGCATCACACGTGCAGCAATCTGGGTGTTTAGGTTAGACACAGATCAAGATGGAATACGTGTTGAAGGGCTTATTGGCACTCTCAGTCATGGACAAAGAGGGGAAGGGAAGCGTGGAAGTGATGGATTCTTTGGAAGAAAAAGCGCATTCACAAAGCAACATGAGTCTTAGTGATGCTGTTCTCGTGGAAGTGGCTAGGGGGGCTACTAATGGCTCGATTGTCGGGCACTATATTGTTAAGGGTACATCACACCAGAGTGATGTAGAGAGAAGTATGGAAAAGATACAACTGAGTGGGATGGTTGAGAAACAGGTGGAGAGAGTTACTACAGTTGAGGGTGAACGGGCAAGTGATCCACAGATGGTCACATAAGGAGTTGAGACATCTCGGTGGGTGAGGTTCAGTCAACTTGCCAAATCCGAAAAACTGTTAATTGCCCGGAAGGGGCAAGTGCTCTAAATAAGCGGTTTAAAGGCACATTGGAGTGCTCAGTGTAGCATACATCCGTTTGCTTGGGAGAGCAAGGTTGTCCGGTGCGACAAATAGTGGTGTGACAAATAGTGCTTGGGTTAAGTTCAAAGATTGCAGACGATTCGCCTTTGGCGTAACACATATTGATAGTCTAGAAGGGCCTTCTGAGACATCAATTTCGGGTTTCTTGACTCTCATCGGTGTTATGGACAGGTCAAAGAAACAGATAAGTAAGAGCACATGTTAAGGGAGTTTTGCAGCAGTTATGTTCGTGTTGATTTCGTGCAGTTTTCGTGCAGCAGTTCGTGTGCAGATTTCGTGCTCGCGTGCAATTTCTGTTGTGCATACGCTTATGGGGAAGAAATTCAAATTGGTAATTTGATGTAATTCCAGGATTTGAAGTACAGTTCTAGAGTGAAAAAGGGATTTGTTTGTTTATTCAAGGGTGCTTAAAACGTGTTCGTTGGTGATCCAATAATAGTTTGAAGTGCACTGAAGTCCGAGACAAGATCGTCAGTCTTCATTTGGTTAGTGTGGTATTCAAATCTAGTGGTCGTGGATTTGATATTTCTAATATGGTCAACGTTGTGGCGGAGGTTCTAGTGATCTAGAAGCAGTTACACAAGTTGAGCCGAAAATTCGTTTACTCGGCATAGTAAACGTGGTTGTTCGTGATAGAGCAAAGTTTGTGTCTTTTGGCAAAGACAAGGCGGAGGAGAGATGTTCGGGTACGAAGGATGCAGATCAAGGTGGAGTTGGTATCAGTATTTCGTAGGTATGAATTATTGATCAGGGAGATTCAAAGTCAAGGTGGAGATTGTTGGGAATTTGCCTTTGAATCAATTGCGTTTGGTTGAGGATATGTCCGCAACAAGGTCGAAAAATTCCTGGGACTTGAATAGTGCAAGAGAAGAGGAGACAACCAGAAATTAGCGCAGCTGGGCTGCACGGCCGTGCACTATGGGTGGCACGGGCGTGCAGGCAGGACCTCAGAAATAGTGCTCTCAGAAAGGCACCTGGACGACCGTGCAGGTACAGGCGACACGGCCGTGCCCGTGGGTCAATCAAAGAGCAGGTTGGTGCTAAGGCTTGGGCACGGCTGTGCTAGGCAAAGGGCACGACCATGCTGGCCTGTTAGGCCAAATTGGGCATGGGGCGTTGGCTGGATTAAAGTGGTTGGTTTAATTAGTTTTCTTTTGGTGCAAGGACTTGTTCAAGAATTAGGAAAGCAATTCCTTATTAGAATTAGAGTTGCTTTTTCCCCAAGAAATATGATTCCTCTTTGTAAAAGGTTTAGGTATGTATGACTATCAATACAACCCTCTCCCTAGCATAATAATTCGCTCTTGTCAGTCTGGTCATCTTGTCAAGAAATAGAGATCTATAATTCTAGATCTAGGTTTCCCACGATTAGAAATTTTGTGATCAAAATTTGTGCACTAGATTAGTGTGATCGTCTGTTGTTGTTGTCATTGATAGTAATATATTCTCCCTCCGTCAGTAGATGTAGCCAAGTTGGTGAACCACGTAAATTCTTGTGTTTGAGATTATTTCCTGTTTTCGCCATCGTTCTAATATTGCTCTAAAAATAAGTTTATGAGCTCTCACTTAAAAGGCCAATAAGAACATATTACGGTTATAAGTGAAAGTTTTACTTAAAGACTAATAAAGGTATATGGGTATCAGTTAAAAGCTTAAAAAAAATGTGATCAGAAGAATGGACAAATAAGATCAACTAAAGAAATGACATATTCACCATCCAAAACGGTTTAAGTTACAGGAGAAGTGGAAATTCCAGGAAAAAAAAAACTGCTAAATATTCTTCTTTGCTTGAATATTGAGATAGTTGCTTGATTGCTTCAACAATGAAAGAACAATGCTGAATTCAAATCATGCCACAAATGCAAAGAAAAATAATATCACTTACTTTAGCATAGAAATATGCTGCTCGGAAAAAATCCTTAGCGGAAAATGCAGCTTCGGCCTGCAACATGAGTAGCTCCAGTAATTTATTTATGAACAAACACAATTTCCACTCTAAAGAAACTGGCTGACCTTAAAATTGATCAGCAATGATTTATGAAACACAAGAAATTATCTAAATCCGTGAGTAAGTTAGACATCAAACTGTCTGCCTCTGCAAGTAAGTGAACAAGACATCACCTGTTCTAAATATACTTGGTCTCTCTGAAATGGATCTCTACAATTTTCCAAAGCAACAGCATACGCCTTCAGATCTAGGTACACTTTCCACATATCCCTGCCTTCATCATTTACAGACACCTACTTTCATTCCATAGTGAGAAACTTAGAAATGTAGAGGATAGGGTGCACACGTGGTTAGACGCTGAAAGGATACACGTGTTACTCCCTCCGTCCGTCCCATAATCAATGTCGCATTTGACTTGTCAACGTTTTTAAGCAATGTGCTTTACTTGTTTGTACAATGGTAAAATTGCACTAAGACTATTTCCTTATGTAGAAACGCGACATTTATTTTGGGACGGACCAAAATGGAAAGTGTGACATTTAATATGGGACGGAGGGAGAATAAGAAAAACCTGAAAGATAGAGTTTTGATCATATGCATAGAATAATCCAGCCGATGCATCACTGCATAAACCAATTATCCCCATTGAAGCTGACTCTGAAGTTTGATCGAAATGAAGTTCTTCTAGAATCTGCTCACTTATTCTATTCACAACCTACAAGACGTGGAAATAATATGTGAAACAATGAAGGTTGTTAACCGAATTTATATATAGAAACCAAAATATATTATTTAAAATATACAATTAAAGAAGAAATATCTTTGAGCACATGTAAACTACTTTGAGCCATTATTATGCACTTCACATTCGTATGTTTGAGAAAAGCCTAATGATAATCCAAGTGTATAATTCACTCATATTTGATGTTTCAATATTAGCAGCAACTACAAATAAACCTCAAACTGTCCCTGCGCAAGCTTCAAATTGACTTCATACAGACTATTCAGACAGTTGCTTTAGTATTTTGAAATTGATGACATTTTAAATCCTCACTCCACGTAGTAGATTTTATACTTCCTGCGTCCCGGAATTATGTTCCCACTTTTTTGCGGTTTGTTTGAATGACCTTGGAGCAACAATTATAGGTTAGTTTAATTCCTTAATAAAAATCTAAAATTTGTTATTGATAGTATTTATAATGGAAAACAGTCCAGAACGGAGGGATTTATTCTTTACTTAATACATGGTTGTTACTACTTTTTGACCATTCAGAACTATGAAGACTCCTTTACAAAGTTCAACTTTTGACATGGAAGATGACGCAAAACGACATTTGGAGATAACTTGATTAATGTAGGGAGTAATCTTGTCTGGCTCACCTTAACCTTATTTCCAATGAGAAGTAAAAAGTGGAATTCGGACACTGCAAGAGAACTAGGTTTAACAACTTCAGCTCCTTCAGATAACTTTGAATAGTCCAAAAGAGCCTTCTTCTCTATAAAATTTTCATCCCCTTCTGCTGAACTGTTATACAATTAACCAACATGACCTTGATTAGAAAAGGTCCATGACTATAAAGAACAAAGCAACTGGAGCTAGAAAGCACCAGAGTGACGCATCAAAAAGAGCAACAAACTAAAATGAATAGTTAAATTCTGTTTTTACTACAGTAAGAAGACGTAAATCTAATCCTTTACCTATGTTGTGCGCCAAAATTTAAGTCACCGTGATAGATACCTGCTCCAGAAAGCCAAGCAAAATGTACAGCTCTTCGGTGCTTAAAAAAGAAATGCAGTTCACTGAAAAAAAAAAAAAAAAAAAAAGGGCTTTTGAGCGCTAGGAAGACGCAACATTTACGTTTCACGTGAACGAACAAAATACAAGGTCTAGTGATAAGTAGTATCCTATCAAACTTTATTTAGGTATAATAATTGAAGTTTTGCAATAAAAAAGAAACTACACGTTGGGAACCGGAAAGGAACAATCAACCATAAGATAAAGGGCAAAAAGTGTGAAGGGCAGAAGCCAGCCAAAATCAAATGATCGACAGAGAACAATCTCATTCACAAATAACTAAGTACTTATCAGTTATTTTACCTGTTTGGTATTTCTCCAGGAAGTTCCATAAAACGCACCGCTCGATCAGCATAACCGGCAAAGATGGTCTAAAAATGCACATCATGAAAACTGAATTAGATTTTTCAGTATTTATCCCTCATTGTCATGCCCTACTAAATATTTAAAACTTGATTGAAGGAGATATGGCTTGATGCATTAGCAAAGGTGATGACAAAGCTTTGACTTACATCCAGAGACCCAGTTCCAGTGAAAGAATAAAGCCGAGTAGGAGTTACAGCCATCACGTAATATCTTGTTACATTGTGTAGACTAGCTGTTTCCATCTGCGAAACAGACCAAAGACTCTTACTCTGGGATGGAGGGAGTATCACTTACCGACTATATTTTTTGAGACAGGACCAACTTCTTAAATTCCCCTCGACTAAAACTAAAGGAATATATTTAGATAATTGACAAAATGGTTAGGTATCGCTATTATTACTCTTCATAAATATAGCAAGAAATATATCAAAAGCAGCCTTAAGCTAATCAAGGGTACGGGCATGGACAAGGAATGCACCTGTAACCCCATGAAAGCTTCTGGAAGTTCTGTGAATTCAAATAGAAAATTTATGTACTTCTCCTTCTTATCTTTCTCATCGACAGCAATTTCAATCAATTGGCCGTTGTCCGTGCCAAGAATAACCTCTCTTGTCGAAGCTGCAAAATACAGTACAACCAACCAAAAATATTTGTATTGCTAAATCTTCTGAAAGGTGAAACATTTTACGCGAACATAAACAGCTGAAATAGCAAGTAGTTACCTTCTGTAATCTGTTGTCTATTCCAGGCAACAGTATTCACCACAAGGCCTTTCAGTCTGTTTAAGATACGAGGTTTTGCCCATTTTGCATGTGTATAATATGTATCTGTAACTCCATTCCCGACAACAGAGGCTATACAGTGGCTCCCACCAGGATCTACAAATACTCTGTGGATGGATTGCTCCCCAGGTCGACCGGTGGAGAGATCCATATCTATAAATAATAAAAAGAAGGAAAAAAAAAAAAAAAAGAGGTGATTTATCGCACCAAAGGGCATCACAATATTATAAAACACATCTCCACATAACATGGTCATTGTGCATGTAAGATCTCCTTCATACAAGTGTATCTATTAGTCACTGGCTATTCAATCGTACGATATGGCCTTCACATTATACTTCTATCAATCCATACAAGAACGAGATTTGACTTCCCGGCTAGTGAAGACAACATGTTTAGCATACAGAACAGACGTCCAAATACGAACACTATTATGCATATAAATACCGTTGTGAATGTAAGATGTCATTTGGCTGTTTGCCAAATACATCTATAGTTCACTAGCGATTCAATCCAAAGGGTACCCTTCATACCAAGTTACCAACTTAATATGTATCCATCTCATGTCTTCTCTATGCGGCAAGGTCAATGTTTGAAATCATGTACAATACCAAAAAGGTACATTCTGAAAATTTTGACTTTTAATTAGTATTAGTAGCAAACATATAATGCTACCAGTCTATTATCATTGTATCTCCTCATAAAGTCATAACGTACCAAGTACATACCAAGACTATACTTTTAAAGGGCTTTAAAAAAATATTCTTTATAATGGACAATAATTAGTAGCAGATAGTTAACACATAAAGAGCATACCGTATGAATCTCCAACACCAAAGTCATGTCTGATCACCCAACCTTTACTAGTTCCTAGAACAATGACATCATTTCCAGCAGCCATACATGTGATAACTCCATGCCCCTTTGCTGCATATCTCTCCAGAAGATCTACAGAAAAAACTTGCCTTCCAACTTCCATAATAAGCCTACACAGTAAAGAGAAACCTCTTTGCTTAGGACTATATGTGCATGAAATTGAGAAGGGTAAAAGTCATATAGAGAAATTAGTGAAAGGGAGAAGATAAAATTACAGATCAGCTACGATACCAATGTGCAACCATCGTATATAAGCTGGGTATGGAAACATATGCTTATTACTTGATAAATGATAGGGGAAAAAAAGTGTACCCAAGGTACTATATTTGCAACAAAAATGAGTTTAAGTACTGAATCCACACGAACCCGAGAGGTTAGGTATTTTTTGGCATCCTTTCCTAAATGATAATAGCATTCGAACCAATAAATCTAAATCTCTTGCAGTGTCCATTTCCAATGTGGAATACTATTTAAGATGGAAGTGAAACCTGAAATTCACAACTTTGAGTTCATTAAATAGTCTAATGTTGAAGAAAGCTCCACTAAGAGCATACCAAGAACTTCATATAATTTGGTTTGGAGAGTATGATGTAATATAATTGAAAATCAACATTAGCTATTAGCTAGGTATGTGGAACATTAAAAATTAGCTGAGTATGGAAAATTTACAGATCGAGCTATAACACCAATGTAAAAAGATTAGATTTATCTATTCGCTTATTGCTTGATAAGAATTAATCTAAATTGCTGATTAATCTAAATTGCCAAGTATCTACAAGAATAGCTATTAGCTAGGTATATATTAATCTAAATCTTGGCAGGCTAGAGTTTCAATCTGCGTTGGTAATCAAAAAGGAACTGAAACGTCATATTTACAACTTTGACTTCCTTTGATAATCTTATGTTGAACAGAGATCCTCAACTAGCAAACAAAGAACATTAGTAATTTTCTTTACAATGTGTCATCTATGTGAATACCAACAAATAATTTTAATTTCGAATTGCCAATTGCCAATTGGTCCACCAGGAAGAAATTACCTCCAGATGGATCATAATCAAAATTAAGATTTCTCTTGATTCACTTAAACCCAAAACAAACCCACTTATTTAAATTACATCAAAACCCTAAAGAAGACTACGATCAATAAAAAAAATCATCTGGATCAGCCATTACCTAATGCAAATAATTGAACTGAATCTTACCTCTATGTTGAATCCCTGTCTTAGTAACATACAGGCCGCTACATCATTTCCTCCAGTAAAAACTACTTGATGACTTTAACAATATGATTTGCCCTAATAAATGTCATTCACTGTGTTTCTAGTTCAAGGGCGCACCTTGAACTCTTCACCAGCGTCTCCGATCTTCAATTCCAGCCGGGAAGGCGAGATCGAAATCGAAAAATCTGGAAAAGTCAGTGGCCGGTGGATAGTGCGGAGAAGAAGAACCCGTCGGAGACTATGATGTGTCAGTTGTGTAATTATTGTTCTGGTACTGGACATGAAATTAATTAGTGGGTTTTCAGGGCCTTTTAGAGCGGAATGGAAAATGATCTGCAACAGTCTGAAATTTTATACTCCCTCCGTCCCTCTTTAATCTACAAAATTTGTCATTTTGGTTGTCCCACATTAATCTACAAAGTCCCAAAAAGGAAATGTTTTAATACTTTTAAAATAATGGGACCCACTTGTCATACTCACAACAACTACCCCACTTTCTCTCTCCCACTCAACTATCTACACTCACAACACATCAACTTTTTCACTTTTTCCTTAAATAATGTGCCCAACCCAAAATTTGTAAGTTAAAGAGGGACGGAGGGAGTACATCTTGAATGAATCAGATTTAAGACCAAATTAAGTGCTGAATAGAATAACAAACCAGCCCTGATTTATCCCATAACGAAAGGGGCACTTACCCACGGTCCTTTAACCTAAGTATAAGACATAAGAGGACAAATTATTTTTAAAATGTCATAAAAAGTTAAAGGGCCAATTCCATTGAATCCCCTCAGCCTAGAGTTTTTTCTTTATTAGGAGTCGGGAATTTTGCAATTTCCATAACTCTGAAGTATAAGCCTGATGTAAACTCATGTCTATACACAAGCTAACAATTCTATAGAGTATGGACAGAAGTACTACCTCGTCCCAAAATGAATCTCCAAAAAAAGAAAAAATAAGTTTGATTTGAAATATTTTTGGACATTCATTTTGGGACGGACGGAGTAACATATTAGTCGATCCTATGGAGTATGGACAGGTTAACTTACATGATTTATCCTTCACATTGGCCAAATAAATATACTAAATGATGTATAAAATTTTATTAGCAATATGGAAGAGCCCCACATGGCTAACATGATATGAAACACACTAGATAACAAAAAAAGGCACTTAGGGAAGCCTAGAGAGTGGACTTGAAATAAAAACAAACAATTAACATAGTGCAAACTAGACCAAAAGCATAAAACACTTATGAGACCTCCAAGCAATGAGGTAAACACCTAGCAGCTCTATGAACTTATTCAAACTGATACTATGATACTTGCAAAAAAAAAAAAAAAAAACAGAAACTTTAAATTCAAATACATAGAACGATTGTGACTAATGTTCATTTAAATAACGACCTACAGCCATTCATACATCTGCTACTGTATTTAGGTGCAACTATCTAAAAGAATGCCCTTTGCAAATAGTTATTCATACTAATCCATCTTTTACACATTCATCAAAATCCATTTTTTTACCGAACAAGTCAATAATTAATCACACCGGGAAACATAGAATTAGATACATATCCTGAGTCGTGGTATAGAGATTTTGTCTAAATCAAACGGTACATATTCAAATCAGTAATAGAAGTGAGCATTGAATTTACCAAAGAACTATGACTGGAAGGGGAGAGCAGTTGTAGCAAAGATGGCGAGAAACAACAATGGAATAATTACCTAGTTGAGAGGGATGATCAATTGGGTGTACTTTCAACCAAGAGAAGTGATCGATCAACTAAATTAGTACTGCAAACAGAGATATGGCGATTGAGTGAAAATTCAAAATAGATGAATGAGATTAGTTCAATTCTATGTTTAGGGTTTACAAAGTGAGCAATTTGAGGGGAAAAGCATACCAGTTTTCTGCTTTTTCGTCGGCCGGCACAAAGAAGACGACCTTCATTTATCGATGCTTTTCTTCTCTCTTCTCTTCCTTGGTTGAGATTCTCCAGTCAGATCGTGCTTGTCTCAGTAAACAGGTAAAGGTAAGATTTCAAAGATGGATAGTGATACGGAAAATTTCCCTAAGGCCCCCAGTCCCAGATTTTATTACAGATAAGGAGAGCCCCAGATTAAATACCAGAAAAGGAGCTGGGGTGAGATCAAAATTCCGCAGACACCCCTAGGATCCGTTAAGATCCATTGATGGGTCAAAAATAATTCCTAAATACCGATACTACCCTGCATATAAAAGGCCAACTCCCTCTCCTCATCATCATTTTGCCACATCTCTCTCTCTCTCTCAAAACACACACACACACACACACACACTAAATCTCACGTTCTCTCAAACCCAAACCCTAAACTCACTGCCCTTTTCTTCTCCGGCCAAATCCTCCCACCGGAGACCTTTTCTCCGGCCATCCTCTTCTCTCTTTCGGGTCTCCCTCTTCAACAACCTCTCAAAGGCACGTCGTCACAACCACAACAACGCCGTCGTAGTAACCGGCGAACCTCAGATCTAAACCGGCGACCGGCGTCGTTCAAGGTATCTCCGGTGACCGTCTCTATTATTCTCTCTCTACAGATATGTTCCCCTCTCTCTCAGATCCTTCCTCCTCATGCTCCGGCGCACATGACCGACGTTTCTCTTTCTTCGATCAGGCGCCTTCGTCTCCGATATGCGTAGATCCGTCGTCCTCGTCTCCGGTGCACAAGATTTTTGAAATCTCCAGATCCGGCTCCGGCGAAATCAGGTTTGCTGATTTTGAAGAGTGATTGTAGGAATTTGATATTGTAGAGACTTTGTGTTTTTTTGGATGTAGCATTTGTTAATTGCACATTCTGAGTAATAATATGAGCTGAGATTTGTGCTTTTTTTAATTGCTCTACTGTAGACCTAGTTGGCATTGTAATGTTCATAGCTATTTGGTTTATAATTTGATATTTGCAGGGATAATTTCATAATATTGCAAGCAATTATACATTCATTGGCAGACCTAGTTGGCATTGTAATGTTCAGATTCATGTTCATGAGACTTTTCAGTTGTTCGAGCAAAAGTTTTATTAATGTTTATAAGACTTTTTGACTCTTATATGTTAATTATGTATCAGTTAGATGTAATATACTGTATGTGGTTGCATCGCATCGTTGATTATCATCAGTTATAAGAGTTTTGACTCTTATATGGTAATTATGTATATAAGACTTTTTGACTCTTATATGTTAATTATGTATCAGTTATAAGAGTTTTGACTGCTGTTTGACCAAGTCTGACCAATTTTTTTTTTTTTTTATAAAAAAAAGTATTTTTTTGTAACTCTTATATGATAATTAAGTGTAAGTAATAAGAGTTTTGACTGCTGTTTGACCAAGTTTGAACATGTCAAATAAGATTTTTGTCTTATGAACAGGTTTAATAAGACTTTAGTTTTATTAACACAAGTTCAAATGAAACATGTTTCAATGAGACTGAAAAAATGTCTTATAATACACATTAATCTATTGATAAGAGCAAAGTCTTATGAACAAGTTTAATAAGACTGAAAAAATGTCTTATAATACACATTAATCTATTGATAAGAGCAAAGTCTTATGAACAAGTTTAATAAGACTTTAGTCTTATGAACAGGTTCATAAGACTTTTGACTCTTTTATGTTAATTATATGTTAGTTATAAGATTTTGACTGTTGTTTGACCAAATTTGACTTAAAAAAATTATTATTTTTTTGTAAAAAATGAAAAAAGTAATTTTTGTAACTCTTATATAATAATTATGTGTAAGTAATAAGAGTTTGACTGCTGTTTGACCAAGTTTGACAAAAAAAAAATTATTATTATTTTTTTAATGGAAAAAGTGAAATTTTGACTCTTATGTGTTAGTTATAAGAGTTTGACTGTTGTTTGACTAAGTTTGACCAAATTTGACTTAAAAATATTACTTTTTTGTAAAAAATGAAAAAAAGTAATTTTTGTAACTCTTATATGATAATTATGTGTAAGTAATAAGAGTTTGACTGCTGTTTGACCGAGTTTGACAAAAAAAATATTATTATTTTTGTAAAAAAATGGAAAAAGTGAAATTTTTGACTCTTATGTGTTAGTTATAAGAGTTTGACTGCTGTTTGACCAACTTTGATCAAATTTTTGACCCTTATGTGTTAGTTATAAGAGTTTGACTGCTGTTTGACCAACTTTGACCAAAAAATTTTGTTATTTTTTTTTTGTAAAAAAATGGAAAAAGTGATTTTTTTTTCTCTTATGTGTTAGTTATAAGAGTTTGGCTGTTGTTTGACCAAATTTGACCAAAAAAAATTATTATTTTTTTGTAAAAAAGTGAAAAAAATAATTTTTGTAACTCTTATATGATAATTATGTGTTAGTTATAAGAGTTTGACTGCAGTTTGACCAACTACGACCAAAAAAATTGTTATTTTTTTTTGGTAAAAATGGAAAAAGTGATTTTTTTTTACTCTTATGTGTTAGTTATAAGAGTTTGACTATCGTTTGACCAAATTTGACCAAATATTATTAATATTTTTTTCTAAAAAAAAAAAAATGTTTTTTTTACTCTTATATGTTTATTATGTGTTAGTTATAAGAGTTTGGCTTCGGTTTGACCGAGTTTGACCAAAACAATAATTTTTTTTTCTAAAAAAAATGAAAAAAATTAATTTTTTTGACTCTTATATATAATTATGTGTAAGTTATAAGAGCTGACTAGGATTTGACCAAAAAAGTAAGGATGGGATGAGATATGAGTGCATTTTAGTCTTCTTGCATGTTTTTGCTGGTGAGGGATGGGAGGAGATATGAGGGCATTTTAGTCTTATTGCATCTTTTTGCTAGTGAGGGGTGTATGAGGAATTTTTCATCTGGATTTTCCTTATTTGGGTTTGAATCTGGGCTTAGGGGCCCTAGAGTCCAAGCCCCATAGTGATACTGGATAGGGCTTTGGACTCTAGGCCCCCTGTGTGAGATCCAAATGCCATAAAAACCCAAGGTCAGATCAAAATCCCATTTAAACCCACCACAGCCCACAACCCGCCCCAGCCCTGCCCATGCCCTGCCCAGCCCAGCCCGCCCATACCCAGCCCGCCCATGCCCAGCCCGCCCGCCCATGCCCAGCCCAGCTCACTGTTTGGATGCAAAATTAAAATGTTGGGTATGGGAATTGAACCCATGACTTATTGTGAAAACTAACAACTTAACCACTACACCAGCCTACTATTTGATACAAAATTTGCAATATATTCTATTACTATTGCGCCTAAATGAAACTAAGTGAAGAAAAAACAAGATTCTAAATCAATTTATAAAATTTTTGATTATTCCCAAAACATCAACTTTTTGTTAAAAAAAAAAAAAAAAAAAAAAAAAAACGAAAAACAAGATTTAAAAAAAATATATAAAGTATTTAAATATTTTATTAGAAAAAAAAAATATAAAAGACCCAAAGATAAATTAAATTATAATTTTGTGCAATATCGAATTTTAATTTTAAATTTTTTTACTAGCACCCTCCAGTAAACTATTTATATAAAATGACACTATTTAAGTCCTTATTACCAAATTGTCATTATTTGCACTTATAAGACCTTTTGAGAGACTCATGAGTCTGCTATGAGACCTTGTAAATAGACCCTCATAAGTCTTATATGAGACATTTTTACATGTCTCATAAGAATTTACAAAGACTTTGATACAAATTATAAGACCTAAAAAATACACTTATGAGACCTTTGAGAGACTCATGAGTCTGCTATGAGACCTTGTAAATAGACCCTCATAAGTCTTATATGAGACTTTTTTACATGTCTCATAAGAATTTACAAGACTTTGATAGAAATTATAAGACCTAAAAAATGCACTTATGAGACCTTTGAGAGACTCATGGGTCTGGTATGAGACCTTTGTAAATAGACTTATGAGTCTGGTATGAGACAATTTACATGTCTCATAAGAATTTACAAGACTTTGATACAAATTATAAGACTTAAAAAATCACTTATGAGACATTTAAGAGACTCATGAGTCGGATATGAGACCTTTGTAAATGGCTCTCATGAGTCTGATATGAGACAATTTACATGTTTAATAAGAATTTACAAGACTTTGATACAAATTATAAGACCTAATTAATCATGTTTTTTAATGTAAAATGATATTTATTTTACAAATTTAATGTTTTTGTGAATAATCAAGAATTTCATTAATTGATTGGAAAGTTTTAATTGCTGACATTTATTTTGGCAAGAATGATACTTCTATTATTAAATGTTGTGAAACATTAATCAAGTTGTTCTAATATATTTTTAATATTAACTCTTATACCGAAAGTATAAGACTAGTTCTTCTCTTATACTTTAGATATGAGAGTAATTTTCTCACATTAAATCCCCATTTTTTAAAGAAATTATATACCTAAAATATAAGACTAGAATTACTCTTATATTTAAGGTATAAGAGTTATTTAGTTTATTTTCTTATAATTCTCATATTTTCAGTATATAATAGACTTAGTTGGTGTCATTTATGTAAATAAATGCCTTAACAGAAGGGTGATAATTAAAAACTTATAAAATATTATGAAATAATGTATTTTTGTAAATATAATTTAATTTATTTTTTAGGTCTTTCATATTTTTTAAATAAAAAGCTTTAGATATTTTATATTCTTAAATCATGTTTTTAATATTCTAACATATATTAAAAAAATTGTGTTTTTGTGAATATTCAAGTTTTTCATTAATTAATTGTAAAATCTCAAGTTTTGTAATTTAGTTTCGTCCAGATTTCAGTTAGTAATAATAAATATTGCAAAATTAGAAACAAGCAATGCATTGGCTTAGTGGTAAAGACATGGTTGTTATTGTAAAAGACCTAGGTTCGAAACCTGGGAACAACATTTTTGCTTTTAATTAAAAGGGGTGGCTGGCATTAAGTTCTGGATCCGGGGCGGGTGGGCGGGTCGGGACATCGGGCCTGGGCATTGGGCTTGGGGGCAGCCTGACCTGAGTAGTGTGTGATGGGTTTTTGGGCTTTTATGGAATTTTGATTTGGACAATGGGTGGAGGTGGACTTTTGGATCTCAGGTGGACTTTTATGGAATAATGATCTGGGAGAAGGGGCCTTGTGGAATTATGCCTACTGGATACGGCAAATACTAAATAAAGGGAATATTATACACAGGGAACGAAATATTCCAAATCTGCCCTTGCCCGTTTCGTGTACGTATACACGAGATTGCCTCTATAATCTAGTGTAACTTTACACGTGATGAATCGTGTTTGCACACGAGATATCTCGTGTACATACACACGAGATTATAGAAGCAATCTCGTGTATAGGTACACGACATAGTGTCTGAACCTGCATTTTCACAACAGCAACAGCAAAAGCAACAAGAAACAGAAGTGACCATTACACATATACTATCGCCAAATTTGATAATTCATACAAACTTGATAATTCAAAAACCATTACACATATACTATCCCTTACGTAATCTTTCTCTTCTTGCATCGTTATCCTGATCATAGAGTTCATTGAATGCTGCTATCCTATCTCGGTATTGGAGGATCAGTTGACTTGCGCTTGGATCACAGTTTTCCCTCCAAATGTTCGGTGGTGGTGGTATTGGGTAATCATTGCCTGACATGTGCAACTGCAAAAGTAATACAGTTAAATACAACGAATTTAAGTAACACAATTAAATATAACTAATATAGATGAGACAGTTAAGTATAACGAATTTAAGTAATATTGTTAAATTTAACGAATTAAAGTATCATACCAATATAAAATGGTTTGTCACTTGTCCCAACACAACTGTGTTTATCGGTGGTCCTACTCCTGCTGGTACAGTCACTGGAAGGCATAAGTTGCCACCGCTAGCCGAGTACGAAATGAACGCCACTGTTGGTCCCAAAGGGCAACAAGGGTATGAAAAATAGCTAGAGGGGGGGTGAATAGCTGTTTTAAAATTCTTTTCTTACCCTTGAAAAACTCAATTGCAAATGCGCACTTTATCAAGTAAGCGTTATGAAATGCGCCTAAGTGAGTGAGTGAAATGCACAGCGGAATTTAGTAATGAAAATAGGCGCAAAGTGTGATAAAGGGGCGCACACACACTCTAAGTATTTTGGCTCAAAGTGGTTGAAATAAGGAACTAAGGCAAATGATATAACAACACAACACAATTCAGTTCAATCAATCTACAATGAGTAAACAAGCAAATAGTGAGTGAAAATAATAACTTGAAAGAAATGACAAGATAATAACACAAGCTATTTGGAGAGGTTCGATCAATGAAAGATCTACGTCCTCTACCAAGATGGTTAATCTTGGATTTCTAATGGAGATCTTATATAATGAGAGAGTGTTACAAATTACAACTTTTGAGCTTCTACACTAACTCAAGATCTAATATTCTATGAATGAACAAATCCAAAACAATAACCGGTGTATCTCTAAAAGATGGATCTAAATGATCAAACTTAAAGAGGTGCGTGTGCGAATTTAGGATCAAGGCTCTTTAGATCTTTATGATTTAGAGCACAATGAAACTAAAGTGTTATAGCTTGAAGATCTGGGCTAAGGATGAAGGTATGAAGATGTTCTTGAGGAAATCTGGAAAAAGGAAGGCAATCTTCAAATCTTCAACAAATGCTTTGAGAGAGAAATTCTTGAAATTCTTAGCAAAACTCAGCAACTTCAAAATGTTGAAGTTATGGGGTATTTATAGTGAACTTCAAAAAACAAGCCGTTGGAAATCCTTGTGGATAAGATGAGCTGTCGCTCGTTGATTGGAGCATGCATATATTATGGCCATTTTGACACTCAACATAAATGTGACCGTTATGGACACGTGTCAACAGATTAGGCGCATATGCATCTTTTAACCACCGTTGGATCATTGGCGTAATTTGAATTCTCTTCAAGTCTTTGAGTCTTTAATAAATCACTGAGTGTTGAATAAACACTTTGAGGCGCATTGAGCCAAGAGGCGCATAGAGACTGCGTGCGCTAAGGTATATGGGGCACATAGCGCGTAACATAGCTTATAAAGAAATCCTTATGCGCGCGCTCTATATAACACATGGCGCGAATGTAGAAGGCGCGCGGTGCTTGGCGCAGGAGGCGCATACGCGCGGTTCAAACTTACTGAGTGATTTTTCTTGAAACTTGATCTTCTTGCCCTATTTCTAAGCCTATTTTATAACAATGGACAACTTAAAAAATGAAGTATAAATACTTCTTACATGTGGGTCTAAAGTCCATGAAATAAAACTTAGGTGATGGATCAATCAAATCTAATAAATCCTATTACATTAAAACTGAGATATGTGTGGGCATACCCAACAATCTCCCCCTATTTGATTGATGCCATTACATACTATATCAAGGACAAACATTATACTTGATAAAAACATGTCCAAATGAATGAAATTGGTAATTCATGTCTCAAGTTAATGCACACACTAGTCCAAAATATAGATTTCTAATCTATTCCAATAAGAATAAAGAATTACATATTGAAAGATAGAAACAACAGTTTAACACATTCAAAATGATATATGATTTTTAGTTTTGAAATGTGTTTAAACCAAGTTTAAACTTAATGCATGAAAGTATGAAACAATTCAATATGATGCATATGAATTTAAACAATATTCATTGTTCTACAAACAAGGAGTTTGAGTGAACAAGGTTTGATAATAAGTGATGCATTGTTCTCATTAAAACTTGGGGTGTAAGAGTTACAAATTACAAGTTTCGAATAGAACAAAAGCAAAAAGGTGCTAAAACAAGTAAGCACAAAATCACTAACACAAAAGAGTTGATTCTATTACAAAAAAGTTCTAATAACATAATCAAAAAAATAGAAACTAAGGGTTGGGAGGCGCATCATCTTCCTTCAATCCTTCAATGATCTCAGAAACAGAGCGCTGAATCTGTTTAGCGAGCTGATGACTACGGTTCGCTAAGCCCTGAGTGTCAGTGACACTGGAGTGAGTGGCAGTGATACCATCTCTAATGTAACTCAAGTGATTCACATTGATGTTTTGGTATTCATCAATGGAGCGCTGAGTGATTTGCTGCTGCTGTGAAATATTTTCTTCTAAGATTTGAATGTGAGCTTCAATGGCATTTTGAGCCGTGATAATATCAGAGGAAATATGTTCGGCGCGTCTGTCAGAGCTTGAGTGAGCAGCAGTGAAGTGAGTAACGACCAATTCTTTCAAGACATCCAACTTTGATACTAGCACGTTCATGTTGGATTGAGACGCAGCAGACTGAGGTATGAAAGTAGGCGCAGAAGTGGTGGTTTGCTCCTGATCAGTATGAGGTTGAACCTGAGTCTGCGCCGGAGGAGGAGAAGGAGCAGAAAGTTTGTCCTTGAGAGAGTTCATCTCCCCCTTAATGGCAGCGATCTCTTCAGATTGATCAGTGAGTAAGGAAGTAAGAAGCTCAAATTGAGACTTTATATGAGTCTGTCCTTGCTCTAAATTTGCTTGCCCCTGCTGCAAAGAATGAAGAATGGAAAGTACCTCGCTCAAATCGGGAGCAGATGGAGGAGGCGCAGGGGTAGACAGGGGCGCATTATCTTGAAGGGGCGCAACATCTTGAAGGGGCGCAATAGGAGATAGAGACGCATGAGGAGGTGAATGAGTAGGAGACTCAAATTCATCTTCAGTTTCAACATCAACAGTTTCAACAACAACTGTTTCCGTTGGGATTTGATCTGGTCCTGAAAGAGGTGGAGGCGCAACTGGAGAATGAGTGCGCTGAGGGATGGTCTCTTGCTCCCCCTGAACTGGTTCCTCTATGTCTGAAACATCATCGCCAAAAAAATCAGAGATGAGTTGTACCCTTGACACGTTGGTCCGTTGAAATTTGAACGGAGGCGCACGGGGAGTGGGGGCGCGTTGAGTAGGCGCGCGCTGGGTAGGTGCGGAAACAGAAGGCCCTTTCTCAATATCAGCGCTTGATCCAGCGCCTTTCATGCGCTCTAACTTCTCTGACTCAGCAGCTTGTTTGGCTTAAAAATCTTCATCTCTTTTTCTTTGAGCCTCAAGTCTGCTGGCTTCCTGCGCTAGCCTTAGATCACGCTCTTCATCAGTTTCAAATCTGGTACGTTTGATAGGCGCACGAGGAGGATCATCAACTACCCGTTTTCCTTTGCCTTTCTCTGCGCCTGGCAAGGGATCAGCGCTTTGTCTAGCGCTTGCCTTCACTGCGCTCTTTATTAATGGTGCGCCTTTAAGAGCTGGCGCATCATCTGACTCTGTGTCTTCATCAACTAAGCCTTCAACAGATTTGATTTGAATTCCCTTGGCGCGCTTCGTAGGCTTCTTTCTGCGCTTCTTGAGGTCCAAATTCGCTTTACCAAACGTTGGAACATCATTGATCTTATACTCAGGATTCTCATTCAAAAACTTAACTAACTCAGGGTAAGTTAGAAAAAGTTTTGTGAGAAGAAGGCAGTGAGAGCGGAATCGGGTCTTTCCATCACTCTTGTTCTTCACAAATTTATCAATCTGCTCACGCAACGTCTTGAACAGAATGTGAGGCCAGTGAAACTTCTCCTTGGCCATGATGGCAGCTGTGTATTCCCATTGTTCCACCGTGAATCGGTTCACGTTCCCGGTTTTGAAAACAATTGAAGTTCCCACCAAGTGCGCGATGTGAGTCAAGAGTTCTCCACCATCTCGAATTTCGGTGTTTTTGATATTATTTTGAAGTGTGGGAATATTCAGAAGTGAAGCAGCCATTCTGTTCTGATCATCAATAGAGTAAGTCATCAGACGCCCAATAATGCGATCTTCACCCGTAGATGGAAAACCGAGTAAGTGTCGAATCACAGACGAGGAAATATGGACGTCAACATTTTGAACGCGAGCCTCAATCCGGTAGTGAGTGCGTCCATTTACATCAATTTTCACTAGAACAGCAGTGGAAAAGAACTCATCCACGAGGAGCGCAGAATAGAAAGTTTGGTCCATGGTGAATAAAGGGAGCAGACCAGCTACGCGCAGGGTCTCTATTATTTCTCTTCCAATCACTTCACCAGATAGCTCTAATAGATCAAGAGTTTCTTCTAATTTGAAATTTGCAAGGTCCTGAAAAAAATAAACATTGATTGATTTTAGAAGTGACATAGGCGCATAGAAATATAAAATGATCAAAGTAACATAGGCGCATAAGGAATTGAGAGGCGCATAATAGAATCAGGCGCACAAAATCATAGAAATTCAAGGCGCATGATGGAATTAGGCGCATGAAATTTTAAATGCGCATAGAGTTACAAGGCGCATATTATGGTTCTATGTGAATACTAAGGAAAAATTAAAACAACGAAATATGACTAAGTACAAAGATAGGCGCATAAGGTTTTAGGCGCAGAATGATTTAAGCGCATATACAAGTAGAGGCGCAGAAAGCATTCAGGCGCATAAAAAATAGGCGCATAAAGAAGTCCATAGGCGCATATCGAAAAAAATTTAATTTAGCAAAAACAAAACAACAAGTATTCAAATGAAAGAAATGAAAATCAAAAAGTTCAAATTTTCGAAAACAAGATAGAAAATTTTAGAGACCAAAACATGCAAGAATGACGAAGAACACGAAGAACGACCCTTGAATGCTCGAAGAACACCAAGAATACGAAAATCATGAAACTTCACCAAAACAGACAAATAATATATCAAAATTACCGCATGACAACAAGGAATCTAAATATGTAAACAAAAACATGAACAAATCAATAATGAAAGCACAATGAACAAAAGAAGAACCGAAAAATTTGAAAAGTTTTGAAACCAAAAATTCAGATTTGTAACAAAGAAAGCATTGATCGTTGAAATGTTGGATACTATAGGTTCGAAATCATGAATAGAACACAACCCAACAAACGATATAGAAAATGGATCATCGAAACAAGAAAAATCAAGGATAACCGAATCCGGTTTTTGAAAAATGACGAGGAACAAAAAATGACGAAAAGGAAAAAAAATTCAGAAAATTAAAGAGTTAAAGGGTTTAGAATTCATTCCATTTCGTCTTGTGTAGATGATGAGGCTTTCTTAGGACCCATAAACGTATGTATATATATAGAAAATGAAGAGGAAAATGAGAGAAGATGAAGGTAGAGAGAGAGAGTGAGACGGGGAGAGAGATAGAGAAATAGAGTAGGTGAGAAGAGAGGAAGGTGATGATGTGTTTTTATAGGTTAGGTTTAAAACTTGCACTGATAAAGAAAAAAATACAGTCAAAAATTTTAAAAAGATGGGAAGTTGAAAGGATGGCTTTAATGAGGGATTTGAAAAAGGCGGCTAATCATGACTGGCGCATTTATGAGGGATTTTGAGATTTGAAGTGCATTAAATGCTGAATGACACAAAGTACGACTGATGTGACATCTTGGTTTTTGAAAAACTGCTCCACTTTCCCTTTAAGTGAATGAGCAATTTTGACTCATTTTTGCACAAACACCAAAAACATCTATTTTGGTGTAAGTTTGGGGTGCAAGAAATATATCCCAGAAAATAAAATTTTCGAAAAGCGTAAAACGAGGGAAAAATTTAATTGCACAAGTACCCTTGAACAATTAATGGAATGTCAACAGACATAGATTCCTATAATAAATGAACAGAATAAACATACCTGGTACTTGTGTATTTAATACGTTCAATCATTGAAATTAAATTTGAGAATTGATTGAGCCGCAATAGTTAATGCGCGCATTGAAGGGGCGCATTACTTTGTCAAGGCGCATTACTTCAACAAGGCGCTTTTTACTCATCTAGGCGCATTGCTCATCTAGGCGCATTACTCATCAAGGCGCGCAAAGATGGTTGTGGGTACATAAATGTTTGAAGCGCATTGGATGCTAGGTGCGCATGAATGATAGGCGCGCAGAGGTTGAGCGCGCAGAAAATAAGAGTTGGGCGCGCAGTTAGTAAGGCACATAGATGGCGCATAGCTTCCTTGAATCTTTGAAAAATTGATCTAACATTTGCACCTAATATACTCATAACTCAACACAACATAAAATCATTAGTATTGACAAAACTATATTGAATTTAGTTGAGTTCAAGCATACCCATTTCACCTCTCAAAAACATGAACCGTTTCGCGTCGAGTGCTTTCGTTAGAATGTCGGCGATTTGATAGTCGGTTCCCACGTGTTCCAAATGAATATTGCCTTTCTCCACGTGGTCTTTGAGGAAGTGATATTTGATGTCGATGTGCTTGGTCTTTGAGTACATGACAGGATTTTCAGAAACCGCAATTGTTGATGAGTTGTCGCAGTAGATGGGACAATTTTCTTCGATGATATCATAGTCCACCAATTGCTGCTTCATCCAAAGTATTTGACAACAACAACTTCCCGCAGCGATATATTCGGCTTCGGTTGTTGAGACAGATACAGAAGCTTGTTTCTTACTTGCCCATGACACAAGTCGATATCCGAGGAAATGACAAGTGCCACTAGTGCTTTTCCTATCAATTGTGCAAGCTGCATAATCCGCATCTGAATAACCTACAAGTTTGAAGTTCGAATCTTTGGTGTACCAAAGTCCAAGGTTAACAGTGCCAGAGAGATATCTTATAATACGTTTCACAGCAATTAAGTGTGCTTCTCTAGGGTCTGATTGATAACGAGCACAAACACAAACACTAAACATAATATCAGGCCTACTAGCAGTAAGATAAAGGAGTGAGCCAATCATACCTCGATAGAGCATTTGATCAACACGTTTACCTTTTAAATCTTTGTCGAGTTTGTTTCCGGTGGCCATTGGAGTATCGTATGATTTAGCGTTCTCAAGTCCAAACTTCTTGATTAAGTCCTTTGTGTATTTGGCTTGGTTGATAAAAATGCCTTCACTCATTTGCTTGATTTGAAGCCCGAGGAAGAATGTGAGTTCTCCCATCATGCTCATTTCAAACTTGCTCTTCATTAGTTTCTCAAAACGCTTGCACAACAATTCATTAGTAGAACCAAATATAATATTGTTGGTCCCTAAAGGGGCAACAAGGGTGTGAAAATCGCTAGAGGGGGGGGGGGGGTGAATAGCGTTTTAAAATTCTTTTCAAACCCTTTTGCAATTCAATGGCAGATGCGCACAACTCTTATTTTGGCTAAGTATAGCGCGCAGCAAGAGTGTGAAATGCACAGCGGAAATTTAAAGCAGCTCTGCGCAGGGTATACTGCGCAGAGATAAAAACGCACGCGCTAAGATGAGGCTAAAGAGTGGCGCAAAATGGGATTCTAAGGAAAATGAGCAATAACAATTACATCATCAAAGAGTGGCAATCTGAAAGATCAAACAAAGCAGTTCATAAAAAGTTAAGCAGGAAATATGCAGTAAGTAATGAACACGCTATTTGGAGAGGTTCGATTGATGAAAGATCTACATCCTCTACCAAGATGGTTAGTCTTGGATTTCTAATGGAGATCTTATTATATGAGAGAGTATTACAAGTTACAACATTTGAGCTCAATACTAACTCAAGATCTATTATCTATGAAGAACAAATCCTAGACTAAACCGGTGTATCTCAAGAAGTTAGATCAAAATGATCAAAGCTTCAAGAGGTGTGTGTGTGACAGAATTTCTGGGCTCTATGAATATGAAAGATGAAGAGCACTAAGAATTCTGGTGATATAGGCTTTGTGATATGAGCAGGAGTTTTGAAGGTTCGAAGATCTTGAAGGCTGTTCTAAAGAATCTGGAAAAACTAAGCAGCAGTCTTCAGATCTTCATGGTTTTTTAGTGAAGCATGAAACTCGAGCTCTGAAGCATAATGGCCAACAAAGGGAGCTTGATCAAAGAAGATGATCAAGGGCCGATGAAAGGGGCTGAATCAAAAGGCAGCTTCAAGGGCAGCTTGGAAATGAAGATGAGCAGGCTATTTATAGCTGAGAGCTTGAATATAGCCGTTGGAGCTCTGAGCAAGGACAATGAGCTGGCACAAGGTGATTGGCGCGCAGCTGTCCTTTATAGCCGTTAGGGCTCTGATCAAAGATGATGACCTGGCACAATATGATTGGTGCGCAGGTATATAGAGCCGTTGGAGACTGAGCATGAAGACCAAATTCAAAAGCTTCTTCTAGAAGGTTGACAGCTGTCTTCACTTGAGATATTTCTTTGAAGCGTGTCTCCACCAATGGTTTTGCTGAGTGTGCTTATTTTGTCGTTTGTGCACACCTCATCTTTTTAATAAGCGTGCATCTTCTAAGCGTTTTCCAAACTTTCTAGAATGTGAGATCAGGAGATGAGGAACTTGACCAAGGTTGTGTCCGCGCACAAAGGCATGCGCATTGCCGGCGCGCATGGATTCAGCGCATGAGCAGCATGCACACCATGCTTGGTCACAAAGAGATCTCTTGAGAGTTTAGGAACTAATATCTTGAAAACTGAGCAGGGTCAAGGTCTGCGCAAAGATATCTATGCGCAGTGGCGACCTGCGCAGAGAACATTCTGCGTAGCGAAATGAATCCTTGCTTAGGTGATCTTCGATCTTTAAAGCTTCAAGTCCTATCATCTAAGACTATACTATAAAAAGGACTTAGCTAAAAATTAAAGTTATAAACTTCTTTACATGAGGTCCTAAAGTCCATAAAAATACTCATAGGTGATGGTATCAATCAATTCTAACAAATGTAGGAGGGTTAAGTGATAAGCATACCCAACAATCTCCCCCTAAATGATTGATGCCATTACCTACTATAGCAAAGGCAATTCATTGTACTTGATAATAACATGTCCATAAAAATGTGAATGGTAAATCATGCCTCAAGTCAATGCACACACTAGCCAGTGCTATAGATTTCTAATCTATCCAAAAGAAATTAACTTACAATATAGGAAAGACAGAAATATCACTCAGAGCATACAAATAATATGAGTTTAAGTTTCGTATGCATTTAAACTGAATGTTTAAACATCATGCGTAGAAAACATGGGCAGTTAAGATTATGCGCATGAGTTTAAGTAATAATGCATTCAATGTTCCACAAACGAATGATTTGAATTGAACAAGGTTTTTGTGAAAGCTTTATGATGCATTATTCTCATTAAAACTTTGAAGGATTGACTGTTACAGATTACAAGTTTTAAAGAGGAAAATCAAAAGAGAGAGGTGCGCACAAAAACAGAAGCGCACAAAATAAAAGCGCAAAAAAAACATACTGCGCAACGAGAATCAAAAAGGTTCCAAAAAAATAATCAAAATACTTACAGAAGAAATCTAATCTAAGTTGATCCGTTGCAGGGCTTCGCGCATCTCATTCTGAAGACCGTTGAATTTGTCCATGAGTTCCACCTTTAAATTTTGAAATTTGTCCTGGAACTCCACAGCTTTACCAACATACGTGTTCATTCCTCTGCGCATATCAGCGTTGTCATCCACTAGCTCTCTGAACCTTGCTCTGCTGTCCGTCAGGATGGCAGTTTGCGTAGCTTCTAATCTTGAGTCGGTATGGAGGCGCTGAGTGTTGACGCTTGCTTGAATGTCTAACATTGCGTAGTCAAATTTTTCGTTGAACGCCAAAGAAAAATATGTCAAGGACTTAGCAATGCATCGACGTACTTCTTCAATATTATGCGCAGAGCCTCCTTGTTCAATCTTCTCTATCTGAGCCTCCATCTGAGCTTGAAGGTCATCAAATCCTCTATGTAACCCATCTGCAAGGGTTTTCTTGAGCTTTTTCAGAATGTCCCTGAGTCCACCATCAAGCGCTCCAAAAGTACACACATTTTTGAGTTGTGCGCTGACATTTTCAAGCTGAGCGCTGATGGATTTCAGGGAGTCCAGGATAAGATGTTCCAAAGAGATAGGAACTTTTTCTTGCGCAGGCTCAGATGGACTTGCCTTTGCTTTAGCACTCTCCGTGCTTTCCTTTGCCTTTGCTTCTTCTTTGGCAGCTTTCTCCCCCTTAATGGTATCAATCTCCAAACGCTGCATATCAAGACGATATAATAAAGCAGTTTGAGCAGTAAGGAGTTGATTAAGCTGCAGCTGCGTAGCGACTTGATTCGCTTGAACAGAATGCAAGCTCTGCACGATCTGGCGCAGCTCAGCTGAAGAGGTAGGAGGAGCCTCAGGGGCTGAAGATGGAGGTTGAACTGGAGAAGAATTACTGCTGTCGGTGGCTGCGGAACTAGTGCGGCGCTTTTTCAATCCTTTAGCGTTGCTGCGCACCTTCTGCTTGAGACGAGAAGAGGTAGGTGCGATATCAGCACTGGGGATGGCTTCTTGAGAGGCTTTGTGCATCTGCTCCCCCTCAACAGCATCATCATTTGAATCACCACGGAAAGCAGCCTTGCGCTTCATAGTGGTTGGCTTTGAGGGAGCAGGCGCTGGAATGCTGGTAGGATCTGCCTCTTTGATAGAAATCCCTTTGGTAGATTGAATCAAAGGAATATCCTTGAGCTTTTTGCTACTGGGCTGAGCAATGCCCTTCCCCTTGTGATTGTACGCTTCTTCTGCGGTCTCTTGCGCAGCATCCGTTGTAGATCGTCCTGCACTCTTCTTGGATTTGACCACAGGAATTGGGCCTATCCAGGGTTCCTTGTTAGGAGCGGCATCAGACAGCCAGATTTCATAGTAATCGGCGTTGCCTATCTCACTGCGCAAATTCTGAAGGTGTACTCTGGAATAGTACTTTGCGTCGCAAGACTGCTTCTTGATTGACTTTTCTTCAACATAGGTGGCCAGTTCACCATAAGTCAATAGGAGTTTGGTTAGCAGCCTGCAGTGAGTTCGGTACTTGGGCTTCCCTGCGTTCAGCTTTTTCTCATAGCTTGTCATCCCTTTCACAATCTCGTTGAAAATTATCTGCGGCCAGTCTAGTTGATCTTCGTTAAAAATGGCTGCGCAGTATTCCCACTGCTTAGAGATGAAATGGCCATTATTTCCATTTTTGCAGTTGAGGGAATCTCCAATTAGGGTGCACAGGTGATACACCACCTCACCAAATTCCTTTCGGTTATACATCGGCCACTTCTTGTTAAGAGAGGGGATGCCAATGAGCTTCTGTGCAAGCGCATTTTGATGAACCTCATCATAGTTGACTGAAGAACTATCAACATTGAAGTTTAGGAGGCTGCGAATGTGATTGGGGTGAACCATTATATCACGGCGCTGAACGGTGGCCATGATCATTTCTGTTGTTTTGCCTTCAAGTTGTGCAGGAACAACTCTTGCTGTCTTGAAGAATTCATCTAACAGCGCAGGCACTATGAAGGATTGCTCAAGAGTGAATAATGGAAGAATGCCGGAGGTGCTGAGAAGATGAAGTAGATGACGACCAATCGCATCTAAAGAGAGATCTGCCTGAATAAGTTCCCAACCCAGAATGAAATAAACGTGTCCCTGCGTAAAACAATAGATAGAATTAGACAACCTATTGCTTATGGAGCTGTGCGCATATGCAAGTAATGCAGATATACCTTGGCACAAGTTCCATAAAAAAAATTATGCGCAGAAAATAGGAAGAGGGTGCGCATTAAATAAGAAAGCATACGCAGAGGGATCGTGCGCATAGAAAATAAATACTATTAAAGAAGTGTGCGCAAAAAAATAGATACAACTAAATGCGCAGAAAGCCATGCGCAGGAAACTGTGCGCAGAGCACAAAGATGGGGGGTGAAAAATAGACTGAATAAAATAATAAAAATATTTAAGAACATGAACACCCAAGAACACAGAAAAACAAAAGTTGACAAAATTCAACAAAAAGTACATCGAAATGATGGCGTGAACAGGACGGAGTCAACCATGTAAAAAGTATGGTCAACGACATAGAAACAAACCCAGAAATTTAAAAAAATGGTTCGTCTGCCAAGGAAGTTACGAAGCACAGAAATTGACGAAAAACATATGTAACGACCATTGATCATGAAATAAACTACATGAAAGAATAGATCAGGCAAGTGCGAACACAACACAACGATCGATTTCAAAAATGATCAGTAAATAAGGAAGAAATCGAAAAAGGAAATCGAAAAAGGGAGTCTTGAGACCTCCAAGAACAACAATGGCAGAAAAAATAAGGAGTTATAGTGAAACATACCATGTCTTTGACGGTGGGATGCCTTGATTGTCGTTCTACTTCTTCTTCGTGAGAGTTTCCAGAGTTGGAGTGCGAAGAAGAGTCGGAGATGATGATTTCTGGTTGAGTTCTAGTTTTCTTAGGAGCCATTGAAGGTTTAGAAATAATGAAGGTTGAGGTTGAAGATAACGAATAGGAAATGAGAAATGAGGCTTTAGAGCAGAGGTTAGAAAGAGAGTGAGAGAAAATTTAGAGGGAAGAGAGAAGTAGAGAGAGAAACGATTTAAGTAGGGAAGGAGAAGTTAGGCGCACGATAGCTAATAAAAGTTTGAGAAAATGTGCAGTGGCGCAGGATAGCAATACCACGTGTCACAAAAGGGAACGCGCGTGCGTAGGCCTATGTGCGCGTGTGCGTGAAGTTCTAAGCCGGTCACTGTCAAGTCGACTTCCTCATAAATGGTGAGTCAGTGAAAGGACGGGCGCACGTTAGCAGAGTGACGTGGCCGAATGGGGAATGCGCGTGCGCAGTCTTTGCGCGCGCGTGTGTCAGTGAAAAGAGGCTGATGGCTGTCGCATCACCTTCCTCATTAAATGGTGAGCAGACATACGTGAGACGCGCTGTCATTAATTGCAGTTTGCATTTAAATGACAATGGGACATGCGCAAGGGTAAAAAGGTAATTTCCCAAGAAAATTCAAAAAATAAAAGTGCGGGAAAATTTGAATTACACAAGTACCCTTGTGACTCAGCGTTGACTTTTCAGTCAAGTACCTATGTGCAAAATCTAATGAATAGAACACTTACCTGCGGTCCATGATAATTTGCGCATGGATAGTCATGCGCAACGCATTGATAGCGCAGAGATTCTATAAATCTCAGAACTGTTGTTTAATGCGCAGACATATGTTGCGCAGGAGTTGCGCAGGGCGCACGAAACTTAACCTATTTTGCACACTTATCAAGCAAATACATTAGTATCAATAAATCATATGGACAAGTTAGCTAAGATTAAGCATACCCATTTCTCCTTTCAAGAGATCACTTGTTAATTCTTGAGGAGATGATATTAGATGTTGATGATCTTGGTAATAGTGCTTGGCAGGATTGGAAACTGCTATGGTGGACATATTATCGCAGAGAGTTGGATAATTCTCATCATGAATCCCAAAGTCCACAGGTTGTTGCTTCATCCATAAGATTTGGCAGCAGCAGTTTTCACCGGCAATATATTATGCTTCAGTAGTGGAGATGGACACAGCAGCTTGTCTTTTGCTTGCCCATGCTAAGTCGATTTCCAAGGAAATGACCAGTTCCACTTGTGCCCTTCCTGTCAATTTTGCACGCTGCGTAGTTCGTATCTGAATAACCTACAAGTTTAAAGTTCGAATCTTTGGTGTACCAAAGTCCAAGGTTAACAGAGCTAAAAATATGTCTAATACTTTTTACAGCAGTTATGTGCGCTTCAGAAGAATTAGCGTGATAATGCGCACATATCCAGTCAACATAATATCTTGGCCAGCTAGCAGAAGATAAAGGAGAGTTAATCATACCTAGATATAGTCTGATCAACTTTACCTTTTAAGTCTGTTAAATTTGTTGCTTGTGGCTATTGGAGTGTCGTATGCTTTATCATTCAAGTCCAAACTTCTTGATTAAGTTCCTAGTGTACTCGACTTGATTTGCGAAGATGCTATCATTTAATTGCATGATTTGAAGCCCGAGGAAGAATGTGATTTCTCCCATCATGCTCATCTCAAACTTGCTTTTCATTTGCGCACTTGAAGCCTTTCTCTAGTAGGAATTTTGATAGCGTATTGTACCATGCTCTTGGAGTTTGCTTAAGACCATACAAAGCTTTCTTGCTTTGATTCTATGATGCTTCCATTCTTATCCATCTTGTTTCCGAACACCCATTGAAGCGCTAAATAATGGTTGAGCTTTTCTTGCACTTCTTGCATAGCATCAATTCATCTTAGAATATGGAGCACTCTATCAATCTTCTTTGATCTGACATGAGAGATAAACGAATGCTACACCGCAAAGTTTGATGCTCTCGATGTGCGAATCCCTATATTGTGATGATAGGAATACGAAGATCAATGGGTATTTTATTTACTTCAGCATCACGATCATCAAAGGTGATTTGTTGAAGTGGAGAAACATCATGCGCAGAAGGAGGTGTTTGCGCATCAGGAGTTGCAACTTCAGGCACAGCCTTTATAGTATGGGCATGAGATGGACTGATTCTGAATCTGCTTGATCTATGTCCTGCGCAGGAATAGAATTACTGCGCACCTGTCTAAAAAGCTCAGCAGAGTCATCAGAATCATTGGGAGCCAAATGTGGCTCAAGGAGAGAATGCTAATCAAAAGTAGCATGTACAGATACTAAAATGACTAGAGATTTATCTTATTAAGATCATGAAAAGCTTATAGACTGATTGGCATACCCAACGAAAATACCTTCATCTGCTTTGGCGTCGAATTTTACCTCAATAGCGTTTGCAGCCAAAGAACTTTGAAGAAAGCAATGTTGGGCGCTTTCTCTTTCTCTATAGATCGTATGGAGTATAGATGTAGGCTTTGTTGATGAGGAATTTTATTTTGAGTAAAGCATGCACCGATGACAGCTTCTTCCCATAAATACATTTAGAAGTACTGCTTCTACTATCATTGTCTATCCATCCTCAATCAACAAGAGATTCTTTCCACAACGCCATTTTGTTGCAGAACTCCAGCAGCAGAGAAATTGTGAAGAATACCGTTTGTTGGTTCTCACAATATTGAGCGACATCGTTGTTCATAAATTCTGTTCCATTGAAGTGTCGAACTCTATTGATGTCTTCTATGTTTGGAGATTAAGGAGAACAGCCAGGATATCATAGAGATACCACAGGTTGGTCCAAAGCTTCGCGGTAGTGAGCGGTCCAAACATATGAGGTGAAGCGGATGTAAGCGTTTTGACATCGGAGCAATCTTGCTGGAGGAAAACTGCTCAGGTTGCTTACTAAGCTGGCATGGTGCTTATACCATTGCTAGCTGCTTTCACTTAAGCTTATTGCTACAAAACAAGGATTAGTAAATAGAAATTATAGCGGTAAGATCAAATAGATTAGAAATTGGTCTTACGAGTCCTTGTGAGCAAAGTTAGTCCAGAAACGCCATTTTTGGTGTAACATAGCGTTGAAGTGATATGGCATTCCAGAACTTTATCTCATAATTGTGATATGGAGAGCAGGTTGCTTGAGACTTGATCTTTTATGATTAGTCCAAATCCAATTATGTGCCCTTTGTTGTTGTCACCATATATTACTGAGCGATCTCTTCCTTCGGCGCACCTTTAAGAGTGTTGAAGTCTCTAGTAGTGTCTAGAATCCACTGTCGATATCAACTGAGCTTGAGAGAGCACAGTGAAGTAGATCTTTCCTGCTTTGTTGAAACATTAACTTGCGCTCTACAGCAGAGTTATCTTTTCAGATCAGCACACTTTGAGAGATTCCTTGCGCGGCTGCGGAGTTGGTGATGATGCAGCTTCTGTCAAGTTGGCGTAAGCTCAGGTTCCATTCCAGAAACAACTTTTGAATCAGTCAGCGTTTGCCATTAAGCAGAGTAGTCCATCCTCAGGATCAGCATAGTTGGAGCGCAGGGATGCTTTTCCTTAGCTCCTTCTCTGCGCAGTTCTCTTCATCAACCATTCTGCACTGCTTTGATGTTTTGTGCGCAGGGATGCATTTCCTTGTACTCAAATCTTGAAGGAGGCATTGAAGCATAATGTCTTGGCTTTCTGCATAAAACCAAGTCATCTTTCTTTGAGTCTTTATGAGAGAGAATAGGAGGTTTGCTTAAGAATCCACCAAGTTTGGAGAGCTTTCTGGATTTGATCTAAGGTTTGAGCAGGCGCAGGAATAAGTGAAAAAGTTAGCCATTGCCCTAGATTTTTGAAGCCATATGGAATCGGCACCCAAGCTGTTAAGCTTGAAAAACAAAACAAGTTTTATGAAGGTGTTTGCTCTGATACCACTTGTTGGTCCCTAAAGGGGCAACAAGGGTGTGAAAATCGCTAGAGGGGGGGGGGGTGAATAGCGTTTTAAAATTCTTTTCAAACCCTTTTGCAATTCAATGGCAGATGCGCACAACTCTTATTTTGGCTAAGTATAGCGCGCAGCAAGAGTGTGAAATGCACAGCGGAAATTTAAAGCAGCTCTGCGCAGGGTATACTGCGTAGAGATAAAAACGCACGCGCTAAGATGAGGCTAAATTGTGGCGCAAAATGGGATTCTAAGGCAAATGAGCAATAACAATTACATCATCAAAGAGTGGCAATCTGAAAGATCAAACAAGGCAGTTCATAAAAAGTTAAGCAGGAAATATGCAGAAAGTAATGAACACGCTATTTGGAGAGGTTCGATCGATGAAAGATCTACATCCTCTACCAAGATGGTTAGTCTTGGATTTCTAATGGAGATCTTATTATATGAGAGAGTATTACAAGTTACAACATTTGAGCTCAATACTAACTCAAGATCTATTATCTATGAAGAACAAATCCTAGACTAAACCGGTGTATCTCAAGAAGTTAGATCAAAATGATCAAAGCTTCAAGAGGTGTGTGTGTGACAGAATTTTTGGGCTCTATGAATATGAAAGATGAAGAGCACTAAGAATTCTGGTGATATAGGCTTTGTGATATGAGCAGGAGTTTTGAAGGTTCGAAGATCTTGAAGGCTGTTCTAAAGAATCTGGAAAAACTAAGCAGCAGTCTTCAGATCTTCATGGTTTTTTAGTGAAGCATGAAACTCGAGCTCTGAAGCATAATGGCCAACAAAGGGAGCTTGATCAAAGAAGATGATCAAGGGCCGATGAAAGGGGCTGAATCAAAAGGCAGCTTCAAGGGCAGCTTGGAAATGAAGATGAGCAGGCTATTTATAGCTGAGAGCTTGAATATAGCCGTTGGAGCTCTGAGCAAGGACAATGAGCTGGCATAAGGTGATTGGCGTGCAGCTGTCCTTTATAACCGTTGGGGCTCTGATCAAAGATGATGACCTGGCACAATATGATTGGTGCGCAGGTATATAGAGCCGTTGGAGACTGTGCATGAAGACCAAATTCAAAAGCTTCTTCTAGAAGGTTGACAGCTGTCTTCACTTGAGATATTTCTTTGAAGCGTGTCTCCACCAATGGTTTTGCTGAGTGTGCTTATTTTGTCGTTTGTGCACACCTCAGCTTTTTAATAAGCGTGCATCTTCTAAGCGTTTTCCAAACTTTCTAGAATGTGAGATCAGGAGATGAGGAACTTGACCAAGGTTGTGTCCGCGCACAAAGGCATGCGCATTGTCGGCGCGCATGGACTCAGCGCATGAGCAGCATACGCACCATGCTTGGTCACAAAGAGATCTCTTGAGAGTTTAGGAACTAATATCTTGAAAACTGAGCAGGGTCAAGGTCTGCGCAAAGATATCTATGCGCAGTGGCGACCTGCGCAGAGAACATTCTGCGTAGCGAAATGAATCCTTGCTTAGGTGATCTTCGATCTTTAAAGCTTCAAGTCCTATCATCTAAGCCTATACTATAAAAAGGACTTAGCTAAAAATTGAAGTTATAAACTTCTTTACATGAGGTCCTAAAGTCCATAAAAATACTCATAGGTGATGGTATCAATCAATTCTAACAAATGTAGGAGGGTTAAGATATAAGCATACCCAACAAATATCATCAACATAAATTTGAACAAGTAATTTATGACCATTATGTTTGGCAATGAAAAGAGTTGTATCGATTTTACCGCGAGTGAAGCCTTTTTCGATGAGAAACTTTGATAGTGTATCATACCATGCTCTTGGTGCTTGTTTGAGTCCATACAAAGCTTTCTGGAGTTTGTACACATGATTTGGAAATTGTGAATCTTCAAACCCAGGTGGTTGAGCAACATAGACTTGTTCTTGAAGTTCACCATTTAGAAACGCGCTCTTCATATCCATTTGATATAACTTGAAGTTCTTGTGAGCGGCGTAAGCTAGAAATAATCTGATAGCTTCAAGTCTTGCTACGGGCGCAAAAGTTTCATCGTAGTCAATTCCTTCTTCTTGCCTATAGCCTTGTGCAACCAATCTTGCTTTGTTTCTCGTGATGATTCCATTCTCATCCATCTTGTTCCTGAACACCCATTTCGTACCAATCACTCCATGATCATTTGGTCTTGGAACTAGAGTCCAAACCTTACATCGTTCAAATTGATTGAGTTCTTCTTGCATTGCAACAACCCAATTAGGATCTTGGAGCGCTTCATCAGCCTTCTTCGGTTCAATTTGAGAGATAAAAGCAGTGTAAGCATCAAAGTTTGTAGCTCTCCTTGTACGAACACCAACTTGTAGATCACCAATGATATTAGCAATTGGGTGACCTCTAACTTCACGAATTTCAGGAGGTAAGTTAGGTTGAGTCGTAGAAACTTGAAGGTCTTCAATTGGTACATCTTCACCAGATTCAAAGTCATTGAAATTTGGGGGTTGAACTGGCTCAGAATTGAAATTTGGGTTTACACCAGATGCAGCAGTAGAAATAGGCGCGTGAGAGGAATCATGAGGCGCATCATTTGAGTGAGGCGCAATAGAGGATTCACCAGGCGCATTATACATTGAATTAGGCGCATTTGATGTAGATGGATTTCCTTGAGTTGATAAATTCAGATTTTGAGTGGGCGCAACATAAATAGGAGCACCTGTATCATTTAGCTCAATAGAATCATCAGCAACATTTGGAGCCAAATGTGGCTCAAGGAGAGAATGTTCATCAAAAGTAACATGTACAGATTCAACTATCACTAATGTAGTTCTATTAAAAACACGAAAAGCTTTAGAGTGTTTGACATACCCAACAAAAATACCTTCGTCGGCTTTGGCATCGAATTTACCTCTATGTTCGTTTCCGTTGTAGAGGATATAACATTTGCAACCAAAGATTTTGAAGAATGCAATGTTGGGAGTTCTACCACGCCAAAGTTCATACGGATTCTTGTTGTGAAGTTTGTTGATGAGGGAACGATTTTGAGTAAAACATGCAGTGTTGATAGCTTCTTCCCAAAAGTACTTAGGCAATTTAGCTTCAGCTATCATCGTCTTTCCCGCTTCAATCAACGTTCTATTCTTTCGTTCAACAACGCCATTTTGTTGAGGGACTCCAGCGGTTGAAAAGTTGTGATCTATCCCATGATCTTCACAATATCGAGCAACACTGTTGTTCTTGTATTCTGTTCCATTGTCGGATCGAACACTAACGATGTCATCTTCTTTTTGGGTTTGGAGCAGTCGAAATAAGGTAGTGAGAATATCATAACAATCATCTTTTGCAATCATCATCTCTACCCATGTATATCTTGAATAATCATCCACCACAACTAGAGTATACTTGTTTCTTCTAATACTTGCGGTGGAAACTGGTCCAAATAGATCAATGTGAAGCAGTTGCAAACATCTTGTAGTTGAAGGATTAGACTTGCTTGAAAATGACTGCTTCGGTTGTTTGCCAAGTTGACATGAGGCGCACTTTTTGTCATGATGATCAGCAACCTTGGGAAGTCCTTTGACAAGATTATTCCTGCTGAGTTTAGATAGATACTTGAAGTTCAAGTGACTTAAGCGTTTGTGCCACAGCCAACTATTTTCGTTCACACTTTTTGCTACAAAACAAAGATTAGTACTAGAGTTCATACTATGGAAATCAATAATATAAATATTTGTCTTACGATATCCCGTGAGTAAGATAGCTCCAGTTTTGCCATTCTTGATAAGACATTGCGTTGAAGTGAAATGGCATTCAAATCCTTTGTCGCAGAATTGAGATATGGATAATAAGTTGTGCTTGAGCCCTTCGACAAGTGAGACTCTTTCAATGCACACTTTGTCTTTATTGAGCTTTCCATATGCTACAACTTGACCTTTGTTATTATCACCAAAAGTTACGGAGGGACCTCTTTCTTCATGAACATCTTCTAATAAGGATTCATCTCCGGTCATGTGTCTTGAACACCCACTATCGAGAATCCATTCATAATTTCTAGCTTTTGAAGATCCAGCCATGAAACAAAGAACCTGAAATATAGACATTTAAGCAGGTCCCCTTTATTCCTTTTGGGTCCTAGGGTTAGCAACTTTTGACAACCCACTCTTGCTTGACCTTAGGATTTTTACGTCCTTTGGCATTGGGAGTGAATCGCAAAAGGCATTCCACGGCCTTGTGTCCTGAACAATCACAAATGGAACAATGATGAAAGCCACCAATCACATGAGTTTTCACAAACTCTTTACTTTTCTTGGGGATGGCATTCTTCTTTGGGTCAAATGAACTAGCCTTAACAAAATCTTTCTTTTGAAATTTTGGAGCGCTTTTTCTCGGAGGGCGCATAGGGCTAGGAGGCGCACGGCGATGAGGCGCGTGGCTCTTAGGCGCATAATGAGCACTCGGAGAAGGAGCGCGCCTATTTTCAAGAATGATTTTGCTAGGAGATGGTTCATCTGTAGCTATATCTTTCCCATTAGCTTTCCCAAATTGCTTCGTTGGGTAGACATAATGGAATGTTTGTCTCTTGACTTTTTCCTGTCCTTTACCCATTGAATTAGAATGTTTTTCCTTGGGAATTTCAAAAGTTTGTTGGTTGGTAAATTCACTATCTCTTTCAGCACAGACATCACATTTAAAGTTGTCACTAGTTGATGAGAATCCCAAGCCACTTTTATCACCACTGACTTTTTGGGACTCAAATATATTCTCCATAGTGACACGAGAATTGGACCACTCATTTGTAATCTTTTTAAGATCAGTAATTTGAGCAACCAATTCATCGTTTTGAACTTTAAGAAGTGAGTTCTGTTCTGTTAGAAAAGTGTTTTTAACAGTAAGAGGAGTCATGCTCTTTATCTGCTCCTTAAGGAGGGTGAGTTCAGATTTAAGTAGAGATTTCTCGGTCTTAAGCTGGGAAATTTCATCACATGATAGTGCTAAAGCTTCCTTCATACTATCAAATCTAGTAATTACCTTTTCAGCCTTCTTGAACAATTTTTCTTGTTCAGCAATTACTTCATCATCATTGATTTTGGAGATTTGAGCAGTTGGTTCAACCTGTGGTCTAATGTATGCTCCTTTTCTCAATTTGTTCCTTGCTCCAAGATCACATCGTGAGAATAACAATCCACCATCGTTTTGAGCCGGAGTGAGAAATCCTTGTTCAATGAGCTCGCTGATGGTTGGTCCTTTCTTCTTTTTCACTTCTTGAAAACCTGCAGATTTCTTGATAGGTTTATTCAAGGCATTCATATCGGGAACATCCTTGGAGAAGTCATCATCAGAATCATAAGCATCAACTTCATCATCATTTGCCATCAAACAAACGAGTCCATCATCGGAATCTTCATCGCTCTCATCGGAGTCTGTTTCAATCCAAGTGTTGTGCTCATTTGCTGGTGCTTCTTCTTCAGCAACCATTCCCTTGTGACGAGTGAACTTGGGAGTGAATTTGGGAGTATGGCTGCTCTTCTTCTGCATATATTCAAATTTGGGGATCGGGCAGCTTGATGCAAAATGTCCGGGTTTCCTGCAATTAAAACAAACAAGATCTTCTTTCCTTTTTGAATCACTGCTCCTTGAAAACTTTTGAGGAGCTTTGCTGGTAGATCCTTGAAATTTGTTGGTTGAGCCGGATCTTGAGAATTTTCTGAACTTTTGAAATTTCTTCACAAATAAAGCGAAGTCTTCATCATCCATGTCTAATAGCTCAGAAGTGGAAATTTTGGGATCGGAACTTCTCTCATCTTGTACAGGCGCAGGAATAGGCGCAGGGGCAGGCGCAGTTTCTCTGTGCGCCACCATAGCCATAGATTTTGATTTTCCTTCAGTTTCGCTGATTCGCTGAAGTTTGAGTTCGTAAACTTTGAGATTTGCATAAAGGTTCCTTAATGTCCATACATCTAAAGTTCCAGCGTCTTCAAGAGCGCTAGATTTATGTAGGTATCTTGATCCAAAAGCTTGTAGAAAATTTACATTCAAATCTTTGTTAGTAAACTTCATGCCAAGTGAAATACATAGATTGATAATTTCACAGTAGCGTTCATAAGTTTGCCTCAAGTTTTCACCGGGGAGTTGAGAGAAATTGTTGAATCTCTTTTGGACTTCGTATTTCTTGTTCTCCTTGCAGACGGTGTCTCCTTCAATATGCTCTTCAATAGCATCCCATAGCTCATTAGCGGTAGCACAATGCATGACTTGTTGTTTCATAGCCGTGCTTAGAGTGCTTAGAAGAATGTTTCTTGCTTTGCCATCATTTGCAACTCTTCTAATTTCTTCCTCGGTCCATTCTTCCCTTGGTTTTAGAACTGTAGGTTGAGCAGCGTTGGTGCGTGGATTTGGATTCGCCTTCATCGGAATATAAGGTCCATAAACGACGGTGTCATGGAGCCTTTCATCGATTGAGTTGAGATGAGTCAATATGCTGAATTTCCACACGTCAAAATGATCTTCATCAAAGACCGGAACGTGAGTGTAGTTTGCAGTTGCCATAGGTTTTGAGTTTGCCATTTAGAATCGGCACCCAAGCTGTTAAGCTTGAAAAACGAAAAATGTTTTATAAAGGTGTTTGCTCTGATACCACTTGTTGGTCCCAAAGGGCAACAAGGGTATGAAAAATAGCTAGAGGGGGGGTGAATAGCTGTTTTAAAATTCTTTTCTTACCCTTGAAAAACTCAATTGCAAATGCGCACTTTATCAAGTAAGCGTTATGAAATGCGCCTAAGTGAGTGAGTGAAATGCACAGCGGAATTTAGTAATGAAAATAGGCGCAAAGTGTGATAAAGGGGCGCACACACACTCTAAGTATTTTGGCTCAAAGTGGTTGAAATAAGGAACTAAGGCAAATGATATAACAACACAACACAATTCAGTTCAATCAATCTACAATGAGTAAACAAGCAAATAGTGAGTGAAAATAATAACTTGAAAGAAATGACAAGATAATAACACAAGCTATTTGGAGAGGTTCGATCAATGAAAGATCTACGTCCTCTACCAAGATGGTTAGTCTTGGATTTCTAATGGAGATCTTATATAATGAGAGAGTGTTACAAATTACAACTTTTGAGCTTCTACACTAACTCAAGATCTAATATTCTATGAATGAACAAATCTAAAACAATAACCGGTGTATCTCTAAAAGATGGATCTAAAAGATCAAACTTAAAGAGGTGCGTGTGCGAATTTAGGATCAAGGCTCTTTAGATCTTTATGATTTAGAGCACAATGAAACTAAAGTGTTATAGCTTGAAGATCTGGGCTAAGGATGAAGGTATGAAGATGTTCTTGAGGAAATATGGAAAAACGAAGGCAATCTTCAAATCTTCAACAAATACTTTGAGAGAGAAATTATTGAAATTCTTAGCAAAACTCAGCAACTTCAAAATGTTGAAGTTATGGGGTATTTATAGTGAACTTCAAAAAACTAGCCGTTGGAAATCCTTATGGATAAGATGAGCTGTCGCTCGTTGATTGGAGCATGCATATATTATGGCCATTTTGACACTCAACATAAATGTGACCGTTATGGACACGTGTCAACAGATTAGGCGCATATGCATCTTTTAACCACCGTTGGATCATTGGCGTAATTTGAATTCTCTTCAAGTCTTTGAGTCTTTAATAAATCACTGAGTGTTGAATAAACACTTTGAGGCGCATTGAGCCAAGAGGCGCATAGAGACTACGCGCGCTAAGGTATATGGGGCACATAGCGCGTAACATAGCTTATAAAGAAATCCTTATGCGCGCGCTCTATATAATAACACATGGCGCGAATGTAGAAGGCGCGCGGTGCTTGGCGCAGGAGGCGCATACGCGCGGTTCAAACTTACTGAGTGATTTTTCTTGAAACTTGATCTTCTTGCCCTATTTCTAAGCCTATTTTATAACAATGGACAACTTAAAAAATGAAGTATAAATACTTCTTACATGTGGGTCTAAAGTCCATGAAATAAAACTTAGGTGATGGATCAATCAAATCTAATAAATCCTATTACATTAAAACTGAGATATGTGTGGGCATACCCAACAGCCACATTATACCTCGTGGCAATGATGTGTCCAAGATATGGGAGGTCCATCCAATAAGTATTGTCCGGCGTCGGCCGGACATAAATAGCAATCCTACGTAAGAGTTCTTTTATATCTATCCAAGTCAGAACTCTTCGATAAAGGTCTTGGCGAGGATGCACCTCATTGTAACTGTTAAGTTTAATGCCTTTGAAATTGGGGATGCCTAATTTAGTGGATTAAATTATCAAGTTCGTAATTCTGAGACAGTGTGGAAAATTAAACAAGCAGATTTTTTGGCCAAGGCCGCATGCCTTAGCCATAAAAACAGTTGGTTCTGTCAAATTCACGCCAAGAAGGTGCAGAGTTTAATGGGCCAGGGAGATGGGCCGTTTGGCTGACAAACATGATTTGGTTTATTTTTTGTTAGTCAACGTGGAATAAGGAAAGTGATGATTCCTTATTAAACACAATTAGTAATTCTTGGTTAACCGTACTTACGAACTTATTAGGGATTTAGGAGGATACGTTTTATACTCCCTCTGTCCCCAAAGTTGCTAAGTTTTGCTCAGTTTTTACACAGAATAGAGAGATCAATAATTCTAGATCTAGGGTTTGCACAGTCAGGAATTTTGTGATCAAAATTCGTGCAAAGTAGATTAGTGTGATCTTGTGTAATTGTTTCTCCAGTGATAATAATATTCTCTCCCCTCCCCGTGGACGTAGCCAAGTTGGTGAACCACGTAAATCTTGTTCTTGTGATCGCTCTATTTTCTCATCAAGTTTCGTTCAATAACTCTAACAAGTGGCACCAGAGCCTGGTTCGTGGTTAGAGATTCAGGGATTCCGCTGCAGTGAACGAGAAGATGGGTCAAGGAGCAGATTCGATCGACAAGTTCAATGGGAAGAATAGTTTTTCTCTCTGGCAGATCAAGATGAAGGCTTTGTTGGTAGACAAAGATTTATGGGAACCGTTGGAGATTGCAATCAGGGATCGCAAGGATCCAAAGGGTAAGGCGATCACCACAGAAGAGTTAGAGAAGGACAAGCAGACAGTCGCGAAGGAGGCAGCAGCATTGAAGAAGTTAGATCAGAAGGCTCACGCCAAGATCATCAGACAGTTGGATGATGAGATCCTAACCAATGTTGCAGGAATAGAATCCGGAAGCGATCTTTGGTTAAAGTTGGAAGATATGTGCATGACACGTTCATTAACCAACAAGTTATACCTGAAGAAGAAGCTGTATGATTGTCGTATGACAGAAGGTACGCCCATTAATGATCATCTTGATAGATTTACTTCTGCATTACTTGAACTGCGTAATATAGGAGTTGTTGTGGATGATGAGGATGCAGCCTTGCAGCTTTTAGTATCCTTACCTATGTCTTATGAACATTATGTCGATTCGTGCATAAATCGTAAGGATGGTATCTCTCTAGAGGAAGTGAAAACTTCTCTCAAAACGAGGGAATTGCGCCGAAAGGCGAGTGGGAATGAGACAGGTACCCAGTCATCAGGTTTGGTTGCTAGCAGTAGTGGTGGTAACAAGGGTTCTAGTGGGAAGAAGAACAATAAAGGTAATTCTTCACACAAGAAGGGTCCGAAGCCTGGGGATATTTGTAATTTCTGCAAAGAGAAGGGGCATTGGAAATTCGATTGTCCCAGAAAGAAGCGAGGCGAGACACCAGTCAGAGCAGAGGCCATGGTGGCCAAGGGTAGCGGTTCAGATGAGGATTATGCTCTAGTCACATCAGAATCAGCACGCGCATATGATGTGTGGATACTTGATTCAGGAGCTTCTTACCATATCAGTCCGAGGAGAGAATGGTTTACTGATTACAGGCAGGTGGATGGCGGTGATATAAGCATGGCCAACAGTGCAGTCTGCAAGGTTGTCGGTATTGGTTCGATCAAGATCAGGACTCATGATGGTAGGTTTGTCACTTTGAACGAGGTTCGACATGTTCCACTTATGACAAAGAATCTTATTTCTCTTAGTCAGTTAGACAGCAAAGGGTTCAGCTTCAAAGGTAAAGGTGGAGTAGTAAGTGTATGTAACGGTTCAGAAGTGGTTCTGAAAGGCCTTAAGCGGGGCTCCTTGTATTTCCTCCAAGGAAGGACACCTACAGGGTCAGCTATGGTAGCATCATCAGAAGTGAACGAGGGAGATATGTCTAAGCTGTGGCACATCAGGCTCGGGCACATGAGCATTCGAGGGATGCAAGAGTTGGCCAAGAGAGATCTTCTATGTGGCCATAAGATCGATGATCTTAAATTTTGTGAGCATTGCGTGCTAGGGAAGATGAAGCGTAATAGTTTTCCCAAGGGCATACATAACACAAAAGGCGTTCTGGACTACATCCACGCAGATTGTTGGGGGCCTTCTCATCAGGAATCTCTAAGGGGGCACAGGTATTTCTTGTCTATCGTTGATGACTATTCGAGGAGGACTTGGGTGATCATCATGAAGCACAAGAATGAGGCTTTAAGAAATTTCAAGGACTGGAAGACATTAGTGGAGAACCAGACAGGGAAGAAGATCAAGAAGCTCCGGACAGATAATGGTTTGGAGTTCTGCAGTACTGAGTTTGATTCGTTTTGCAGGGAGGTGGGGATTTCTAGACATCTCACCAACAGAGGCACGCCACAGAAGAATGGTGTAGCAGAGCGGATGAATCAGACATTGCTTGAGAGGGCGAGGTGCATGCTCTCCAATGCCGGGTTGTCTAAGCGGTTCTGGGCAGAAGCGGTTAGTACAGCATGTTACTTGATTAATCGTGGACCTCACGCCGGTATTGGCCTCAGAGTTCCCCAAGAGGTATGGACCGGTAAACCTGTTGATTATTCTATTTTAAGAGCTTTTGGGTGTATTGCTTATTATCATGTAGATGATGGGAAGTTAAAACCTAGAGCTAGAAAGGGAGTATTCATGGGGTATGGGGACGGTGTCAAGGGATACCGTATATGGTCTCCATCAAAAAATAGGGTAATTATCAGTAGGAACGTCGTTTTTAATGAGAATTCTGTTATTAACCCTATTATGAGATCTATGATTGTTTCGAGTGTTGGCGGTGTTGATAAACAGGTGGAGCAACAAGATACTGAAGAGTTAGTTGTCCCACAGTCAGATGTTGATCAGGATCCACCGACAGAAACAGAGACTGAAGCACCAGAAAGTTCAAGTTCAGTTCCTGAAGAACATGGGTTAGCACAAGGAAGGTCTAGAAGATCTAATTTCGGGAAGCCACTGGAGAGGTATGGATTTGAAGACATGGTGTCTTATGCACTGCAGGTTGCTGAGGAAGTGGAGCCCGATCTTTCGGAACCTTCTACTTTCAAGGAAGCAGTTATATGTTCAGAGTCATCTCAGTGGTATGCGGCTATGGGTGATGAGATGGAGTCTCTTCACAAGAATCAGACTTGGTATTTGACCAAAAGACCAGAAGGCAGAAAGATTGTGACTTGTAAGTGGAAAATAGCAATTAAAATTTTGAAACCCAAAGCCCATAGATCCGTTCATATGATTAAATCAAATACAACAAGATGAATAGAGGAATAACTAACCCTTGATGGCTATGAATTTTTCTCTTTGGTCTTGGTGGAGATCTTGAAGCTTTATCACGAACAAATCACGAACTTTGTGAGATGATAAAATTCACCCTCTAGCGGTATCCACACTTCGAACGAATATCAAAGGAACTTCTTCGATCTTGGTTGCTAGACCAATAATTGTAAAACACGCTTTCACAATTTAATAAAGAACTATATGGAATTTATTTGTGAATTATTTTGTTCCTCAATCAATGATATCTTAGAACAAAATAAAATCTCTCTCAAACTCTTTGAGACTCACAAAAGTACTAATCAATATGGTCTGGCCGAATTGGTGCTTTTATACACAATTAAGACCTATTCCAAATAGGAATCTTGTGCCAAAAACCATTACTAATCAAATTAGGAAATTTCCAATCGGCATAGCGGGCGCCCGCCTGGTACCACCCAGGCGCCCGCTCATTTGGGCAGAAGGTCAAGGCCTTTTCGGCTTATTCAGGCGCCCGCCTGGTTCAACCCAAGCGCCCGCTTGGTTGACCAGGAGGCCCAGGATATTTCCAGAAATTCCCTTGAGGTCCTTCGACCCTAAATTCCAATATAGTCCTCTTATTTAAGATTCGTTCTATTGTGTGTGACCCTCTAGGATTATACTAAGTTGGCAATGGGCTCAAACATGATCCCATAAGATATGATTAGGTTCTAGCAAACCGTCATACCTACCCAAATAGTATAACTAGATACAAGTTCGCATTCCTTTAGAATATGTCATAATCCCTTTGTCCACGATGTCATTGAACACAAGTCATGATCAAACAGTCAACTTGTTTTTGTTCAATACTTTCTCGATTCCGAATATGTTGATAATTCAAATGCTGTTGATCCAATCAATCCATTTGAGTCCGGCCGAACATTTCATCAACATCATTCCTTCGAGGGGCCCAAGCTTGACATCTCTCCGTGGAGGGACAAAACCATTTAGCTTATTATTCTTCCCAACGGGAATCCGATTATGCCAATCATACCCTTTATAACTACCGTGTTAAGGTAGCGTTTGAATATGTCAAACACAATGTTCATCAAGTGGAAGACTATAATAACTTTATGTCTAAGGATTCAAATGACATAACTAATATGAGATATATGTACGACATAGACCATGACATAAATCTCATACAGCGGGTCATGTCCAGTACCTTGTTCCAAACAAGTACCCATAAATCTAACATGATCATCCCATGATCATTTAGCCTTTATACAAGTGCTTAACAAGTACTAGGGAAGGGGATTATTATAAGTAAACATGAACAACAATAATAATCAAAACATCTCTTTATTGATATGAAATAAATGATAACAATTACAACGTTTATTAAACGTGCCTAGGGCACCACTACCAACAGTCCCACAGTCAGATGTTGATCAGGATCCACCGACAGAAACAGAGACTGAAGCACCAGAAAGTTCAAGTTCAGTTCCTGAAGAACATGGGTTAGCACAAGGAAGGTCTAGAAGAGCTAATTTCGGGAAGCCTCCGGAGAGGTATGGATTTGAAGACATGGTGTCTTATGCACTGCAGGTTGCTGAGGAAGTGGAGCCCGATCTTTCGGAACCTTCTACTTTCAAGGAAGCAGTTATATGTTCAGAGTCATCTCAGTGGTATGCGGCTATGGGTGATGAGATGGAGTCTCTTCACAAGAATCAGACTTGGTATTTGACCAAAAGACCAGAAGGCAGAAAGATTGTGACTTGCAAGTGGATCTTCAAGAAAAAGGAAGGGATGTCACCGGCAGAAGGGGTTAAGTATAAAGCTCGTGTTGTTGCAAGGGGTTTCACACAGAGAGAAGGGGTGGACTATAATGAGATCTTCTCACCAGTAGTCAGACACACTTCGATCAGAGTGTTGCTAGCAATAGTAGCACAGAGGGATTTGGAGCTCGAGCAACTAGACATCAAGACAGCTTTCTTGCATGGAGAGTTGAAGGAAGAGATATACATGACACAGCCGGAAGGATTCCAAGTTCCTGGTAAGGAAGATTATGTTTGTAGGTTGAAGAAGTCCTTGTATGGACTTAAGCATTCGCCTAGGCAGTGGTACAAAAGGTTTGACAGCTATATGACAAAGATCGGATACACGAGGAGCCCGTATGATTGTTGTGTGTATCACAATAAGTTGGTAGATGGGTCGTACATCTATTTGGTGCTCTATGTAGATGATATGTTGATAGCAGCAGTCAAGAAGTCAGAGATTCAGAAGCTGAAAGGCTTATTGTCCGCAGAGTTTGAGATGAAGGATTTGGGTAGCGCGAAGAAAATTTTGGGTATGGAGATTTATAGAGACAGAGCCAAACGAAAACTGTTCTTATCCCAGAAAGGTTACATCAAGAAAGTTTTAGAGAGGTTTGGTATGTCAACAGCTAAGGCTATAGATACTCCGAGTGCAGCGAATGCACGGTTGTCAGTCGCGTTTGGGCCCAAGTCGGTTGAGGAGAAAGAGTATATGGCTTGAGTACCCTATGCTAGTGCAGTTGGTAGTTTGATGTATGCTATGGTGTGCACTAGGTCGGATCTTGCACAGGCAGTTAGTGTTGTTTGTCGGTTCATGGGTAATCCGGGTAAGGAACATTGGCAGGCTGTGAAGCGGATCTTGAGGTATCTTAGAGGTACCAGTGATGTCGGTCTCATCTATGGAGGTGGAGCAGAGTGTGCAGTAGAGGGGTTCTCAGATTCGGACTATTCGGGTGATGTTGATACAAGAAGATCGATGACCGGATATGTATTCACGCTTGGTGGGTCAGTTGTCAGTTGGAAGGCTACATTGCAGGCGACAGTGACGTTGTCTACAACAGAAGCAGAATACATGGCATTGACAGAGTCCGCTAAGGAAGGAATATGGTTGAAGGGATTGATCAGCGATCTTGGAATACATCAGGATCAGGCTATTATTTATTGCGATAGTTTGAGCGCGATTTGTTTGTCCAAGGATCAAGTTCATCATGAGAGGACCAAGCACATTGATGTCAGATATCATTTCCTAAGGGATGAGAAATAGGTAAAGGTGAAGAAGGTAGGGACGGCGGACAACCCTGCAGATATGTTCACGAAACCCGTGACTGGGAGCAAGTTCCAACATTGTTTGGACTTGCTTAATGTTCGCAGCTATTAGATAGCAGAAGAGGTGAGGGGGGAGGAAAGATTTGTTATTTGGGAGATTCAAAGTCAAGGTGGAGATTTGTTAAGTTTAATGCCTTTGAAATTGGGGACGCCTAATTTAGTGGATTAAATTATCAAGTTCGTAATTCCGAGACAGTGTGGAAAATTAAACAAGCAGATTTTTTGGCCAAGGCCGGTTGCCTTAGCCATAAAAACAGTTGGTTCTGTCAAACTCACGCCAAGAAGGTGCAGAGTTTAATGGGCCAGGGAGATGGGCCGTTTGGCTGACAAACATGATTTGGTTTCTTTTTTGTTAGTCAACGTGGAATAAGGAAAGTGATGATTCCTTATTAAACACAATTAGTAATTCTTGGTTAACCGTACTTACGAACTTATTAGGGATTTAGGAGGATACGTTTTATACTCCCTCTGTCCCCAAAGTTGCTAAGTTTTGCTCAGTTTTTACACAGAATAGAGAGATCAATAATTCTAGATCTAGGGTTTGCACAGTCAGGAATTTTGTGATCAAAATTCGTGCAAAGTAGATTAGTGTGATCTTGTGTAATTGTTTCTCCAGTGATAATAATATTCTCTCCCCTCCCCGTGGACGTAGCCAAGTTGGTGAACCACGTAAATCTTGTTCTTGTGATCGCTCTATTTTCTCATCAAGTTTCGTTCAATAACTCTAACAGTAACATTCTGTGCGCACTCGAGCCCACATCTCCTCATCTCCGTATATCTGTGATGCTACGGCTCTATAGCCACAATGTCCATCAGATGCCACATCTGTGATGCCTCCAATAAATGGGATAATGAAAGGCGGAAAAGACGTCATATACGGAGAGCTGTATATACTAGTGTGATTGGGCTGTCCATATCCCTCTCCACGACCCTGACCCTGATCCCGTCCTCGTCCTCAACCTCGCCCTCGACCCCGTCCTCTCCTACGACCGGAAGCAGCTAGTGGTGGATGAGACGTAGGAGTACAAGGAGGGGTAGATGTTGTGGGTTCTGAAGATGATTTCCGTTTGTGCGTGGACTCCGAACTAGCTTGGGTTGATGCAATGAATGCAGATCTAGACCTGAAATATGGCAAATAAAAGAGTGAGAAGCATTCATACTATCAACATAAAAATCAAATCTGTACTGGGTTATAAAGAGCAGACACATAACTTAAACCACATAATCAACAACAATATTAACAAACTCATATCAAGAACGTAATTAACAGTGTGAGCCATAAATGAATGAAGATCTATTCCCTTTGCTAGTCGAGGATGGTGTAGCAGGGACTCGAAAAAATTTGTTAGTATGCTCCCAATCTGACGATTCTCTGGAACTTCCAGTCCGGGGTTTATTCGCCTTTGAAATATGATCTGGCTCGTAAGCATCTCTCGTATGGTGATTAAGCCCTTCTTCCATCGTTTTGAATAACTTTCTCCTTACCGGTTCAGGTGCTTGCTTAACTTTATTCAACATAGCTTAAAAATTGTCTTTATTTATTGAAGGCTCAGATGGAGGGTTGTCTACTTCAATGTCCAACTCTCAATCCGTCCCCCACAGTCCTCTATCCGTGCAATCTCGTGACTACATGGAAGTTCATGTGTTCGCCTGTAGTAACACCCGCAGGCAGCCTCAGTGATGACATTACCCCCATTACGACACCGCTGGTTTTTAATGATTTTCTGAATACGAGCCCGAGCCCGCTCTTGTCTGATATTGCGCAAGGCTTCCGTTGACACTTTAGTCAATATGTTGTGATACAGATTGCGGTTCCTCAAATCAATTGGAATTCTGGTCTTTGATCTATTCATACTCTGTTTGATATTTTTTAGTTGGATATCCAAGATCTTATGAGCCTTTTTTAAGATCGTGTCAAAAGTAGAAGAAGCATTCCCCAATGCCTTCTTCAACCTGTTATGCTCACCCTCAATCATGTTTGTGGTATGGGTCCCGAAGTGTGGTAACACATCCGTGTGCATAGATAGAATATTCTGAGAGTATGGAGTAATCCATGTATCACGGAGGTAATCCAATAATAGAGGATAAGATCTGAAACGGTCACAAATCCCTTGCCAACGTTCGTCCCATTCGCCGGAGGTAGGGGCTGAGATTGCATAATTGAAACTCCTCATGAATGATTCTGCCAAATCCTCGCTACCTGTATGACTCAAGCCATGCTTTCTCACATTGACTTCGATATGCCTCCGACACAAGAAGTGTGCGGTGTCGGGAAAAACTGCACGGAGAGCGCTGATGAAACCCAATTCACGATCAGTGACAAAAACTGTTGGCAACCGGGGAGGTGTAAACAGACTGTGCAAATTATCCAATGCCCATATGTAATCATCCGCACTCTGATACTTGAGGAACGCATACGCTATTGTGAAATTATGCCCGGTAGAAGTAAATCCTACAAACTGCAAGAAGTACAGTCCATAGCAGTTGGTGTTGTAAGTGCAGTCACCTTGTACAACATATGGAAAACAGTTTAGCAACTTTATTGATACTGGGTGAGAGAAGAATATGTCGCTGATCATGCCACTCTCAGCGTCTTCCCTCGTGTAGTATATATATTCATGATCATCGAGTAACTTAAGGAATTGCTGTAGCGAGGTCCTCCCTTTTCGTTCTTCTTCTCTATATTTTGTGATGGCATTGCGGACGTGCATCGGAGTGCTCACGTTCTTCTCATCGTACATCTTTAACATTGCTACTATGTCATTTGGACGCAATGAACATTCACTTGCGCTACACACAGCGTCATATTCTCCACGTGTCAATTTCCCGAGAGGAAAACCTTCCGGATACAAAGGAAACCAATGATTATGTACACCGTTCCTTACAACATATCCCCATAACCCATCATCCCTCCTTTCTTTGGCATGTAGTTTAAAAGTGCACTCTTTCTTCTTGCTACTACTCTTCCTAATGTTCTTTGATCTTCCGGGCCTGTGATGTCCACCAAAATGACATATTATCATCGCATAAGCTAGTTTATTTCCACTTCTCCTCTTCGAGTAGTCTATAATAAGGTGTATATTTCGACGCCTCGCGATTTCTCATACATGTGCAAGAAATGCATCCCTATCTGGAAATAATTCTGATGTCGTGAATTCATCACTGATATCCGGAAATGGACCCTGCAAATCACAGCACCATCAGTTTCAAACATCAAGTATATTTCGTGTATACCTACACGACATTAATCTCGTGTGTGATTACACGAGATGTAAGTTACCATCAGTTCTAAATATCCAATTTTCTCATGTGTGTTTGAAGATTGTATAACTAAACCTCATGTGTAGGTCAAGATTGGATTTTTAATTCAAGATGGGATTTTTAGTTCAAGATGGGATTATTAATTCAAGATGGGATTTTAATTTTGATTTTGATCACAATACAAAACAAAACAAAACATTAAGAACTTACTTCATAGAAGCTTGGATCATTGAAACTTGGAGAATGTTGATGTGGAGGAGAATTTGGTGAGATTCCTTCTTCTTCATCATGCACAAATTCTATCATATCAAGGTCAATACGCTCATAAGAACTTGTTGAGGGATTTTGTGAGGAATCCATGCTATGATCATTGGAACTTGGAGAATGTTGGGGAGATATTTGTGAGGAATCCATGCTATGAACTTAGAGATTGATTTTTTGAATAATAATGGGGGTTTCTGTTCAGAATGGGTGTGTTTCAGTAGGGTTTTAACGTTAAATATAATGCAGGTCGTCGTTTGAAGGGTTTAAATGTAATTTAAACGTCTCGTGTAAGATAACACGAGATCGAACGACATATGCCGTGTTTGGCTACATGAGATGTAATGAGACATCTCGTGTGTTTATACACGCGATGTCTAGACCCTAAACCCTAAACACTAAACCCTAAACCAGATGTTGTGAAAAGGGTATACAGCTACCTAGTTTATTTTTTTTTAATTTTTTTCTACATTCTAAATGACATTTAAAGTGTTTTTCATTAGTATGACTTTCCTCAAAATCCAAATGGAAATTGAGTTAGAAATTTGTGCCATTTGTGCCATTTTTTAGGGTTTTAAGGAATATGACCCGATGTTGTGAAAATGGTATACGGGTACCTATTTATTTATTTTTTTATTTTTTTCTACATTCTAAATGACATTTAAAGTGTTTTTCATTAGTATGACTTTACTCAAAATCCAAATGGAAATCGAGTTAGAAATTTGTGACATTTTTCAGGGTTTTAAGGATTATGACCCAAGTAATCAGTAATACATAATCCAAATAAATCCAAGTAATACAAAACTCCATAATCAGTAATACAATACTCCATAATCAGTAATACATAATCAGTAATACAATACTCCATAATCAGTAATACATAAATCCTATCTCCTAAATGCAACCTCCTAAAATATCGTGCGCCCGTTTAAGACCATCTATGACGTCCTCGGGGAGCCTGGCATCAGTCAAAAATGGAAGTATGATATCTCGTGTCTCTGCAACCTCTGTAACCCCAGGCTGCGGTGGAACATCAAGTGGGGGAGGTGGAATGTCAACGGGGGGATCGTGTATCGGATTAGATATCCGAACATGACTCCTAGCCAGAAACGACTCCATATAATCATCAGTCACGAGAGAAGATGTAGTCACTAGTAGCCCCCAACGGGGAACGGCCCTGAACTCCTCCATGCCGTGCTCCACCCACAAGTTCCAAACATAATCTTGGTCACCATAGTCCTTCTGGTACCCCTTCTGACCCTTTGACAAAATGCATATCGTGGGAGCCACGGGGGGATGTCTGGGGATCCTCTGCTGGTGCCCGAACTGCCTAGTAACACGATCAGGCATGTACGCCTCAGTGACGTCACAAAAGCGTAGAACCCCCATAAAGTATGAAACCGGCAGAATCGCCTCCGCTCCGGTACCATAAGGAGTCCAAAGAACCTGTGAGTAGACTTTGTTAGTCAAAGTGTACATAATAACGGAGGGAGTGTAACAATTTGAAACAGTTTTAATATGAATAACTCACCCTCTCAACATGCATCGTGTCAAGAGTGCGGCGATACTGCACTAGATGCTCTAATCCCCTCCTAGATGAATCAGTACATGACCATCTACGGGCTCTCGACTGCCCCTGCTGCCAGTGCGGGTAAGTAACTCGCCGGAAATCCGGAAAGTACTCGTATATCCAGCCCTGAGATGTATGTAAATAAGTATTAAATACTAATCAAATGCAACATGTAATTACATTGGGGGGGAGCCGACAGAGTGAAAAGAAAGTGAATAGAGTAAGATGTACCTCTAGCAATGTCGCACAACCACCCATCTGCTTGCATCCGGATCTGGACGCCTTCCCTAACTCTCGGTATAAGTACGCCAATGTAGCTGATCCCCATGAGAGAGTGGGGAGTCTCCTAAGATCCATGCATAGGGGAAGGTAGGCTGCCGGCACCTTATCCTGACTCTTGTCCACGAACATCGTGCAACCCAAGAGGTGCAGGATATACGCAGAAGCACGTTGGGCATCTGTCATGCCACATATACAGGAAGAAAATAGATGCCGGACATCCTTCAATAAGTACCCAGTGCCGATCAAATGAAGGTGTCTACTGATGCCGGATACGTCAGGCACTGGATCTGGATACCGAACATGTGCACCTACACAACTGATACCTGTAAATTGAAGATGAAATAACACATTTTAGTACATGAGATGAATGTAGATAGTTCATATAGTCTTGAAATTGATACTATATAACAACATACCCAGTATATGAAATACGTCATGTAACGTAATGGTCATCTCCCCCCACGGCATGTGGAACGAGTTAGTCTCAGGAGACCACCGTTCCAAAAATGCCGTCATCAACGCGAAGTTAGGCCTCTGAATGGTGGCATCGTGCAGCTGCTGGAGGCCCGATGCATCAACGTGGGTCAGCCAGGCTCTATCAGTAGCCTCCAGATCATCACGCTTGAACCTGTTTATTCCAAACAAAAAATATAATCAATACTCGAGTTTGAGAAAAGCATGGGATGATAATTAATGGAATTTTTAGAGTGTGTGCAAAATAACTTCAATATTTTAATAGTTTCACATTAATGATTATCTTACTTGTGCAGATGCTGCAGTCTCGTATGGAAAGTCACCACTGACTCACTAGTGGCGTCCCTCTAAATCTCTCGGGCTCTATGATCACCAAAACCGTATATAAGAGTAACAACCTCTGGGCCGCCACCTGGGTCACTCTGAATCTGCCATGATGGTGGCTCCTCCTCACCCGCATCCTGCCTCCTCCTCCGTCCCTGCCCTCTAGCCACATTCGCACCCCGCTCCTCCCATGCCTCAATGGTCTAACATCTATCTCCTCCTCCACCTCCTCCTCCTCCTCCTGCCCCTCCCCTTCCTTCTCGTCATCCTCACTATCCCCCTCCTCCTCCTCCTCCCCATCATCACTATCCCCCTCGTCTTCCTCCCCATCATCACTATCCCCCTCGTCCTCCTCCCCATCCTCACTATCCCCCTCGTCCTCCTCCTCACTATCCCCTCCCTCCTCCTCCTCCTCCTCCTGAACATCATCAGATGCTACCGCCTCCTCCTCCCTTCTCTTGCTTCGCATTTATTTTCTCTGCAGATGCGTTGCAGCCTTCCTCTTTCTATTGGACGTGGTCATACGTTCACGTGGCTACAAAAAAAAAATAACATACAATAAATAAGCTATTTAGCATCTGGTAAATATAAACAATGTAAAGAAAAAGACTGTACACACTGGTCATCTCGTGTTGTCCCACACGAGCCACATCTCGTGTTATCTAACACGAGACACATCTCGTGTTGTCCCACACGAGACATATCTCGTGTTCGCTAACACGAGATATGTCTCGTGTGGGACAACACGAGATGTGTCTCGTGTTAGATAACACGAGATGTGGCTCGTGTGGGACAACACGATAAAATTCTCGAGTGAGTTCAGACAAGATGAATACTGCCATTAAACCCTCAGTTCATACAAAAATGATTGAATAAATTTGATATAATCAAACAAAAATTATACATTGGGAATTTGGTGAGTATAAAATTAGGTTAAAATAACATTTTAATTTACATTACCTTTTTTACAGGAACGGTGCTAGATGAAGCTCCTGCGGCGGCGATGGAAGTGGCGGTAGAGGCGGCGGCAGCACCGGCGACGACCTTGGGAATTTTCACTCTCGCCATCGTCGTGTGGTGGTGGTGCGGTCGTCTTCTTCGTCGTCGGTTTTGCGTCGGTAGAGGAACTGTTTATTACAGAGAGACTGATTTGAATTTGAAAGCAACGATTGAAATCAATTTGAGTATATAAGGGGGTATTTTGGTAATTTTATCTCTTCCCTGTATTTTTTGTTCCCTGTATATAACTATATCCGTGATACTCGAAGGCAAATTTTATCCCAAAATTGTTAGGGGATTTTTCCCTAAGGGCCCTCCCAACTCAAGTGTTATTCCATTTTAAGGAGAGACTCTTTCTAAATTTCAAATATGGAGTTCTCTTAAGATGCTAATTCCACATACACCCCTCACTCTCATTGACCAGTCAAACATAACTGCTAAATGCCTAAACTACCCCTACCCCTCAAACAAAATCGCCTCCCCTCCCTCCCCTCCTCTCAAACACGTCACACACGTGCACACACAGTTTCTCTCAACAATTTCTCTCTCTAGCTCTCTCTCTCAGCCCGCCGGTGATGGATCCCGGCAACGTCACCGACCACAGCCAAAGCTCTACCGGTCGTCCATTCGTCACACATGCCCACGCATCTCCCTCTCTCCTCGTTGGTCAGAGGCCTTAGCCCTAATTTGAGATGAAGCGCCGTCACAGATATGGATTCCGGCACCGGTGACTTCTTCGTTCATCTCTCCGCTATTCGTCTCTCTTTCTCAGATCTGTAGCCTGTGAAGTCAGCGCCGACTCCTTCTATCTCCTTCCGAAATCGTATGACCACCTTCATCTTCTCCGGCCAAATCTGCAGATTCTGAATCTTCTCCGACGACGTCCGATTTCAAGGATTTACTTCGATCTCCTCCCTCTCCTCTTCCTACTCTCTCTGTTGAGTAATATGGTTTTATTGTTGCAACAATTAACAAATCTATGAACTCTTCCGTGCTTTTTCTTTACCAGCTTAGGCACTAAGCATGTTTGCAATGGTAGGGGTCATGAACTCGTGATGATTGATGTTGTTAGTGTTTGTATTCATTTACTCCTTTTTTTTTATTAAGGCTAGTACACGAGGTTGGAATTTCCAAGGAGTCAGGATGATCCATTACAATCCACTGAACAGACAACTTATTTGGTGTAAAATTTTTTTCTCTTATAGTTTTTTTTTTGGAAACATTTCTCTATAGTTTAAAAAAGTGAAAAATTATTACTCTTATATGTTATTTATAAGAGTTTGACCGGGATTTGACTAAATAATATTATTTATTTTTTCTTAATATTGAAAAAAGTGAAAATTTATTACTCTTATATGTTAATTATTGGTCTTATATGTCATTTATAAGAGTTTGACCGGGATTTGACTAAATAATAATATTATTTATTTTTTCTTAAAGTTGAAAAAAGTGAATTTTTTTACTCTTATATGTTAATTATTGGTCTTATATGTCAGTTATAAGTGTTTGACCGGGATTTGACCGAATAATATTATATTTTTTTCTTAAATGTTGAAAAAGTGAAAAAAAAATTACTCTTATATGTTAATTATTGGTCTTATATATATCAGTTATAAGAGGTTGACCGGGATTTGACCGAATAATATTATATACTTTTTTCTTAAAAGCTGAAACAAGTGAAATTTTTTGAGTCTTATATGTTAATTTTGGTCTTATATGTCAGTTATAAGAGTTTAACCAGGATTTGACCGAATAATATTATATATTTTTCTTAAATATTGAAAAAAGTGAAAAAGATTGACTCATATATGTTAATTATTGGTCTTATATGTCATTTATAAGAGTTTGACCGGGATTTGACCGAATAATATTATGTTTTTTTTCTTTAAAGTTGAAAAAAGTGAAAAAATCGACTCTTATATGTTAATTGTTGGTCTTATATGTCAGTTATAAGAGTTTGACCGAGATTTGACCGAATAAAATTATTTTTTTTTCTTAAAAGTTGAAAAAATCAGCTCTTATATGTTAATTATTGGTCTTATATGTCATTTATAAGAGTTTGACCATGATTTGACCGAATAAAATTATATATTTTTCTCAAAAGTTGAAAAAATAGACTCTTATATGTTAATTGTTGGTCTTATATGTCAGTTATAAGAGTTTGACCGAGATTTGACCGAATAATATTATTATTTTTTCTTAAAAGTTGAAAAAAATCGACTCTTATATGTTAATTATTGGTCTTATATGTCATTTATAAGAGTTTGACCGGGATTTGACCGAATAATATTATGTTTTTTCTTAAAATTTGAAAAAAGTGAAAAAATCGACTCGTATATGTTAATTGTTGGTCTTATATGTCAGTTATAAGAGTTTGACCGAGATTTGACCGAATAATATTATTTTTTTTCCTTAAAAGTTGAAAAAATCGACTCTTATATGTTAATTATTGGTCTTATATGTCATTTATAAGTGTTTGACCGGGATTTGACCGAATAATATTATGTTTTTTTTCTTAAAAGTTGAAAAAACCGACTCTTATATGTTAATTATTGGTCTTATATGTCATTTATAAGAGTTTGACTGTTGTTTGACCGAGTTTGACCATATTTGACCAAATAATATTATTATTTTTCTAAAAAAATGAAAAAAATGATTTTTTTTTTTTACTCTTATATGTTAATTATGTGTCAGTTATAAGAGTTTGACCATGATTTGACCAAAAAAGTAAGGGTGAGGAGATATGAGGGCATTTTAGTCATCTTGCATCTTTTTGCAAGTGAGGGGTGTCTCTGGTATTATTGATCTGTTGAGTCCTTATTTAGAATATAAGTTGGTAGTAAGGGGCCCTAGAGTCCCAAGCCCAATTGTTAGTCGACTGACGTGGAAGTACCGGTGTAAATGGTTCGGTTTGGTTCGGTCTCGGCCGTTTTAGAGACCAAACCACTAGTCATCGGTTTGGGAAAATTTCAAACCGAACCGAACCACGAAAAATTTCAAACCGAACCAAACCAAACCGCCATGGTTTGGTTCGGTTTGGTTCAGACCGCGGTTCAGTAATGTGGTCCAGACTGCGGTTTAGACCGTGGTTCAAACCGTGGTCTAGAATATGGTTTGGATCGTGGTTTAAACCACCATTCACACCGAGGTTCATATCACGATTCAAATTATGGTTTACACTCTGTTTAAATGAGAAAATTCGGAAGACTGAAAATATCAAACGAATAAAGAAGCCGAAGGAAGTGAATACACTACAGAACTTTGTTAACTATGTGCCTCAATGAATATAACATTCGATGAAATGAATATTGAATAAGATGCAAAACGAGAGTTAAGAATGATGTAATGTAATGTAAATTATTTTAATAATTTAAAGGTGAATGTTACTTAACATACAAATATATGACTAATATATGTGGTCTAGTGGTTCGGCCTGATGGTTCGGTCTGGCGATTTGGTTCGGTCTGGTTTGGTCTGGAGGGGTCAGACCACAAACCAAACCGAACCACGCGGTTTACCAATTTTTGAGACCGAACCGAACTACTTGTACTTAAAAACCGAACCAAACCGTATGGTTTAGTTCGGTTCGATCCCAAACCGCGGTTTGGACCGAACCACTGACACCCCTACGTGGAAGAGTCCACGTACCCCTGTGAATACGTGTGTTTGAATTTGGGAATATTCATAGTAACATTAAAATTATGAGAGTCGCCACGCCGTTTTAATTATAGCCAAAACATTGAGAAAAAGCATGTTAATGGGTTCGGGGGTCAAATTACAACAAGAGAAGAATATTGGACGTTATCACTCCTATTGCCCGAATGATCGGTCTTTCTATCATGATGAATGTGTTAGTAGTGTGTTAGTGTTTGAGACCGGATCCGAAGATTGCCTACGTTCCTCTCAATGTGAGAAGCTCAGGTCAGCGTAGTTCGAGAGGAATTTAGAATAGGCAGAAGAATCGGGATCATGCATAATGAGTGGGGAATTACCTAAAGATTAGGGTTTAGAAGTAGTTCCTAGATCATCCTCGGGTTGATGAACCCTCGATCATCATCGGCTATGAAATAACATGCAAATATGAAGATCGCAGCCCTAAATATAGCATAAATAAGGTTTTAATCTATGAACACGATGAACATATGAAGAACATATATGAACGTATTAATAAACATGCAAAGCATACGAAGAAACTATGAATAAACATATAAGAACATGAATATAAAAGATCTACATTAAGAATAATGCAAGAACTTGAAGAAATAAGTTAGAAAACTTACCTATGTTGGCAAGAAATAAACCTTGATCTTCTTGGAGGTTTGAATGCTAATTAGAGAGCAAAATTGTGTTTAGGAACTCTCAAATTCGGATCCCTAAACCAATAGCATGGATTGGTTTATATAGTAAACTGAGGGGAAGATCTGATGGTCCAGATCATCCAGCGCAAGGTTGGCCGCCTGGCCATTGTTGAAGCCGGTTACAAGAGTGGCCGCGTGGCCAAGATCAACGCGGAGCAATGTTGGCCGCGTGGCCAAGGCTGCCGGCTGACTTGATTCTTAAGCTAGGGTTTCTGCATGGTTTTAAGGAAACCATTTATTACCTAATTTGATAGATTTTGCCATAAATGAGATATTTTTGGGAATCCGGGACAAGTCTTTGTAAGGTTTCTAATTCCTATAAAGTCCTTGTATATTTGGGAAAGTCCTAATAAACTCATTTTCAGGTCGGGTACTAACAGTAGCCCCTCGGCGACGCTTCTTGCAAGGCAATGTGGGGTCGACGATAAAAAGAAGGATCCGTCTGAAACATGAGTTTCAAAGCAGATGAAAGGTAAGGGAACGGCTGAACCTTGGCAGGCGACCTACGTATCCGCGGGGGAATCAAGCCAAACGTAGTTCAAATCTGATGGGAAATTGGGAATAACTGTCCACTTGTGGGGAGCAACATCTTCTGCTGGGGAAAATGCACTTGCTGGGGATGAGAGATAACCGCGTCGGTCGGGTGGCTGGACCTTTTCAGGTTTCCTACGTATCCTCTGAGGAATCAAGCCGGTCGTAGTTCGGATCTGATGGGGAAATTGGGAGCCATCGGACTTCTGCTAGGGATAATAAACCTACGGGCACTATCCTGTATGAAGAACGAACATTCGTTAGGAAATGAAGTTATTTGGGAAAATTAAAGACTACGTTGTCTAAATAATCCCAAGATGGAATGGTAAACGCAATCAGGATCGCCGGGGTTCCTGCCGATCGCGCTAAAGTAATAGATGATGGATCTCTCGCGAACAGAAACGCCGAGGCTTCTGTCAACCACGATTGATCTAGGATGCATATATCATAGAGGCGCCGAAGTCTCTACAATCATACGAATCCTAAAATAGATGCTGGATCGCTCGCAAACAGAAACGCCGAGGCTTCTGCCCATCGCGATCGATCTAGGATGCGTATGTCATAGAGGCACCGAAGTCTCTACAATCATACGAATCCTATACGAATCCTAAAATAGATGCTGGATCGCTCGCAAACAGAAACGCCGAGGCTTCTGCCCATCGCGATCGATCTAGGATGCGTATGTCATAGAGGCGCCGAAGTCACTACAACCATACGAATCCTAAGCAAATATTAGGAAGTGCTAAAAAAATAGATGCTGGATCTCTCGCAAACAGAAATGCCGAGGCTTCTGCCCATAGCGATCGATCTAGGATGCGTAAGTCATAGAGGCGTCGAAGTCTCTACCACCCTACGAATCCTAAACAAATATTAGGAAGTGCTAAAATAATAGATGCTGGATATCTCGCAAACAGAAACGCCGAGGCTTCTGCCCATCGTGATCGATCTAGGATGCGTAAGTCATAGAGGCGCGAAGTCTCTACCACCCTACGAATCCTAAACAAATATTAGGAAGTGCTAAAATAATAGATGCTGGATCTCTCGCAAACAGAAACGCTGAGGCTTCTGCCCATTGCGATCGATCTAGGATGCGTATGTCATAGAGGCGCCGAAGTCTCTACAACCATACGAATCCTAAGCAAATATTAGGAAGTGCTAAAATAATAGATGCTGGATCTCTCGCAAACAGAAACGCCGAGGCTTCTGCCCATCGCGATCGATCTAGGATGCGTATGTCATAGAGGCGCCGAAGTCTCTACAACCATACGAATCCTAAGCAAATATTAGGAAGTGCTAAAATAATAGATGCTGGATCTCTCGCAAATAGAAACGCCGAGGCTTCTGCCCATTGCGATCGATCTAGGATGTGTATGTCATAGAGGCGCCGAAGTCTCTACAACCATACGAATCCTAAGCAAATATTAGGAAGTTTTAAGGGGTTTTCCGTATTCAAAGGTAACGAATATCAGTCAAAATAGCGCTAAGGGCACCTAAAAATGAACAAAGGGAAATGTACCAGGGGTAAAACTGAAATTTTGCATGTGGAGGCAAAGATGATGGATTGTTATGGAGTCGCAAACGGGATGAACTCTCAAGGAGTCATGAAGGTGATAGACTCTCAGGGAATCGCAGAAGTGATGGACTCTTGGGGAGTCGCAAAGGTGATGGACTCTCAGGGAGTCGCCAAGGTAAAGGACTCTTTGGTGAGCAAAGGACGACCACGGAAAGCGTAATGTTTGGGATCCGCTTACCCTAAATTAGGAGGAATACATAATATGAGGCTACGAACCATTAAGATGAAGGTATTAGGTAAGGGACATTTTGCTTGGTTGCTTAGGGTAGGACCTAAGGCTTCTAAGGAAAGGGGATGGGTAGCCTCTTAGCCTTGAGATAAGGATGCAAAAGATGTTATGGTTGTTTAGAATTGAGATTGTGTCTTGGAGATAATGTGGGTTTCCTAGGCTTACGGGTTAGGGATTGGAGTTCATTTAAGCATGAGGAGAGTATTCTATCCTAGGCTTAGTGCTAGGGCTTGGAGTTGTGGTAGGCTCAGAGGTTGCAAAGGCGTTGGCTTTTAGACATAAGGCTGGGAGTTGGAAAGGTTGTGACTTCCTAGGCTTGAGACCATGGACCGTCGGGAAGAGGGATTGCTTTTGTGGAGGGTCCACTAAGCTTGATGTTAGGGTTCACCATTTTCGGGATTGGTGACTATGGCTTGGGAATGTTCGTGGTAACCTAGGATTTAGGCTAGATTTTAAGGCTAAGGACTGTAAACTTCCTATATTTTGAGACTAAGGTGAAGGAATTTCCTAGGTCTAGGACTAGGGTTTGAAGGGAATGTTGAATCCTAGGCTCGATGATAGAGTTTAAAGAGGATAATTTCTACCTAGGCTTGAGGCTAGGGTTTTAGAAAGAGTGCGACTACCTAGGCTCGAGGCTAGGGTTTAGAGCGAATGCGACTACCTAGGCTCGAGGCTAGGGTTTAGAGCGAATGCGACTACCTAGGCTCGAGGCTAGGGTTTATAAAGAGTGCGACTACCTAAGCTTGAGGCTAGGGTTTGGAGTGAATGCGACTACCTAGGCTCGAGGCTAGGGTTTAGAGCGAATTCGACTACCTAGGCTCGAGGCTAGGGTTTAGAGCGAATGCGACTACCTAGGCTCGAGGCTAGGGTTTAGAAAGAGTGCGACTACCTAAGCTTGAGGCTAGGGTTTGGAGCGAATGCGACTACCTAGGCTCGAGGCTAGGGTTTATAAAGAGTGCGACTACCTAAGCTTGAGGCTAGGGTTTGGAGTGAATGCGACTACCTAGGCTCGAGGCTAGGGTTTAGAGCGAATGCGGCTTCTTAGGCTTAAGGCTAGGGTTGATTGAGTTTTGGACAGGGCATTATATCCTAGGTTTTGGACTAGGGTTCAATAAAACGGAGAATTGAGATTGTAAATTTCCTAGGTTTCGAGACTAGGGTTTTGGAAATGATGTGGCATACGAGGCTTTGGAAATTCCCTAGAATTTGGGCTAGGGTTAAAGGGGATGTTGTGGTTTCCTAGGCTTAAGGCTAGGGTTTAGAGAGAATGCAGATTCCTAGGTTTGAGGCTAGGGTTTAAGAAGGATGTAACTTCCTAGGCTTTAGGCTAGAGTTTAGAGGGAATGTGACTACCTAGGCTCGAGGGTAGGGTTTAGGAAGAATGTGGCTACCTAGGCTTGAGGCTAGGGTTTTGGGGGAACGTGACTACCTAGGCTTGAGGCTAGGGTTTGGGAAGATGTGATTACCTAGGCTTGAGGCTAGGGTTCAGAGCGCATGTGACTTCCTAGGCTAGAGGCTAGGGTTTGTAGAGGATGTGGCAACCTAGGCTTGAGGCTAGGGTTTGGGAATATGTGATTTCCTAGGCTTAAGGCTAGGGTTCGGAGCGCATGTGACTTCCTAGGCTAGAGGCTAAGGTTTGTAGAGGATGTGGCAACCTAGGCTTGAGGCTAGGGTTAAGAGAATGTGATTACCTAGGTTTAAGGCTAGGCTTCGGATAGAAGGTGACTACCTAGGCTTGTGGCTAGGGTTCGGAGCGCATGTGACTTCCTAGGCTAGAGGCTAGGGTTTGTAGAGGATGTGGCAACCTAGGCTTGAGGCTAGGGTTAAGAGAATGTGATTACCTAGGTTTAAGGCTAGGCTTCGGATAGAAGGTGACTACCTAGGCTTGTGGCTAGGGTTCGGAGCGCATGTGACTTCCTAGGCTAGAGGCTAGGGTTTGTAGAGGATGTGGCCACCTAGGCTTGAGGCTAGGGTTTGGAGACAGAAAGCATTTGAAGGTTTGTCTTGGTTTAGACCGAGCAAGTTTGAGGTCTAAGAGTGTTGCGGTTTGGGGCAGGTGAGCTTGATACCTCATGGCTGGATAGGCTCGATAGGTTAGACCTAGGCTAGAGTGCTAGGGTTTAGCTAGGGTAAGACTCAGACACGTGTTAAGGATACCGGGGCCTAATGGAATGGTAGGCGTGAGATCTAGGAGATCGAAGGCTAGGCATGGTAGCGTTGGGACATAAGGCTTTCAAGCGGGTAAGTCTTTTGTCCTAGAGAAACCGCGTTATGGGTTAGGACCAAGCAGGCTTGAGGTCGGCCAAGGAGCAACGGATTGGGATTGGATTATCCTTGTACCTAATACGCATGTCGGGCTTGGATCCTAGAGTGTTTGAAAGTTTAGGCTAGGTGCGAACCATAGGTGCGGGAAATGGTTTTGGATATATGACCATGTTGGCGCTTTAGGTAAAGGGATTGAGTGTCCAAGACTTTGCCTGAGTACAATAGGTACCTAAGTTGGATTGGGTATGCTTAGGTCCCAAGTTTGTCTCAGAGGTCATTGCGCGTGACCAAGCTCGTTCGGCGATTGTGAAGGTAGGCTAGGGATGGGACCCCAGAGGTGTTAAGCGCACGAGTTCTGACCGGACGGGTCTATGGCATGGCACGGTATGCAGGAGATCCTATGCGTTCGAGCATGTTTGAGGTTTGGACTCGTGGGGAAGAAAGGTTTGAGATCCATGGAGTTCAAGGGTGGACCTTGTAGGTGGCGAGGTTTGGACTCGGCTCGGATTAAGTAGGTTAGAGACCTAGGGGGTTGAAGGTCAGACTAGGAAGCCTTTCGAAGCTAAGGAGTGACACTAGGTTGGTACTTGGTAGGTTTAAGAGTGGTAGGGCCATGGCTTGGATATGACGGTAGGCGCAGATGGCATTGTTTTGGTTGGACCGAGCAGGCTTGGGAACTAAAGAGTTCTAAGGGTCGACATCTAAGGTTATAGACCTAGAGTGTAGACATTTTTGTGATCTAAAGGGTTTAGGAGTTGAGAGCTAAAGTGTGGATCGGATATGCTAGAGACCTACAAGGTAGGCGCTTGGTAGACTTGAATGGACTTGGGATCTAAGAGATCGTTCAATAGGTTAGACTGGGTAGACCTAAGAGGTTGGACCTGTAACGATGAGTATGTGTTGGTAGGTTTGAGATCTAGGAGATCAGGTAGGCTCGGGACCGTTAGGTTCGGGACCTAATGGGTCACCCTAAGGATTTGGCTTTGGTTAACTGGTTTAAGGTCTGAAGTTTTGGGTAGAACCGGTTTGAGGTCGAAGGGGTCATGCTACGGACTTACGGAAGGTCGAGCTAAGAGGTTATGATGTAACCTAGGTAAGACTCACCGGGTAGGTTTGGGACCTAGGTAAGACTGATCGGGTAGGCTCGGGACCTAGAGAGTTTATGGTGTAACTTAGGCAAGACTGACCGGGTAGGCTTGGGACCTAAGGTTTTGAACCAGGTAGGTTGGGACCTAAGGGTATCCTATTGTGTTGGAAATAGGGTGAAGGACCGAGTCGGTTCAAGAATCACAAAGATGGGTCTCAGAGTGGACCGAGGAGGTTTATACAAATTTTGTGGAGACCGAGAGTGCGGGTTTATAAACAAAGTGTCGTGGAAGAGAAAACTTTTGAAAGTGTTATGACTTTATAAAGATGCTTTATAATTAATTACGATTCTAACCAATTCAAATAGTTTGTCATGTGCCGAGTTTGACGATGAGGGGTGTCCATCTTCCAAGTACATCCTTGTTGAAGCCTCGGTATTCTCTGGGAAACCACATAGTCGACCCATTCCATCGGGGACTTTCTAATTTGGTGAGCGGGTACCCTTCCCAATTTCAAACACACGTATTCACAGAGTCGCCACTGTGAATACGTGTGTTTGAATTTGGGAATATTCATAGTAACATTAAAATTATGAGAGTCGCCACGCCGTTTTAATTATAGCCAAAACATTGAGAAAAAGCATGTTAATGGGTTCGGGGGTCAAATTACAACAAGAGAAGAATATTGGACGTTATCACTCCTATTGCCCGAATGATCGGTCTTTCTATCATGATGAATGTGTTAGTAGTGTGTTAGTGTTTGAGACCGGATCCGAAGATTGCCTACGTTCCTCTCAATGTGAGAAGCTCAGGTCAGCGTAGTTCGAGAGGAATTTAGAATAGGCAGAAGAATCGGGATCATGCATAATGAGGGGGGAATTACCTAAAGATTAGGGTTTAGAAGTAGTTCCTAGATCATCCTCGGGTTGATGAACCCTCGATCATCATCGGCTATGAAATAACATGCAAATATGAAGATCGCAGCCCTAAATATAGCATAAATAAGGTTTTAATCTATGAACACGATGAACATATGAAGAACATATATGAACGTATTAATAAACATGCAAAGCATACGAAGAAACTATGAATAAACATATAAGAACATGAATATAAAAGATCTACATTAAGAATAATGCAAGAACTTGAAGAAATAAGTTAGAAAACTTACCTATGTTGGCAAGAAATAAACCTTGATCTTCTTGGAGGTTTGAATGCTAATTAGAGAGCAAAATTGTGTTTAGGAACTCTCAAATTCGGATCCCTAAACCAATAGCATGGATTGGTTTATATAGTAAACTGAGGGGAAGATCTGATGGTCCAGATCATCCAGCGCAAGGTTGGCCGCCTGGCCATTGTTGAAGCCGGTTACAAGAGTGGCCGCGTGGCCAAGATCAACGCGGAGCAATGTTGGCCGCGTGGCCAAGGCTGCCGGCTGACTTGATTCTTAAGCTAGGGTTTCTGCATGGTTTTAAGGAAACCATTTATTACCTAATTTGATAGATTTTGCCATAAATGAGATATTTTTGGGAATCCGGGACAAGTCTTTGTAAGGTTTCTAATTCCTATAAAGTCCTTGTATATTTGGGAAAGTCCTAATAAACTCATTTTCAGGTCGGGTACTAACAACCCCTCTTGAAAAACAGGATGCTCTTTTCTTTTATTAAAAAAAAAAAAAAAAAAAAACCTTGTCTTTTATTTTACTGTGGGATGAATAAATAGAAAAACACTTCATTTCATTCTTCTACATCTGGTTCCTCCCCCGCAAATCGTGAATGCAATCGGGACGACTGATCTGGAGCAAATCTCCCCAAGAGTTTGAAGCAACTCTAAAGGTGGGCACTATCATTTGTTTATTTTTTAATCAAACAATTGTACATGTTTGTATCTGTATCTGTGTTTTGTGTAATTCACGAAAAGTATGATTGGTTGAACAATTATACATCTCTTCTGTAACAATTTTGCAACTTCATAAATCATGTGTATAGTTGAAAGTTTTGTGTATGTATTTACTAATTTTGGATTGGCTGTAGCTAAGTTGAAGTGAAAATTGGGCATGATTGTTCTACCCTTTTAAGTGTTTGACAAAATGCCTACGAGAGACTTAACATTCTTTTCATCCAGGTATGAATGTTACAAATTAATTCATTTAATGAACAAATGTATGAAACATCATTAATATATGGGTTAATTGCAATTTAGACCATGAAGTATGTTACCACCCTTCCAATCGAGTCCTGATTGTCTTTTTTCATCAGATCAGACCTTGGGGTAATTCATTTTCGCCAGTTAAAGCTTTTTTTACGGAATTCGTCAAAAAAGTTAGTTAAGTAGCATGTGCATTACATGTGACAGACAGATTGGATGAGTTTGTTATTAAGACTAAGTATTAAGGGGTTTAGTGATTTTTTTTAATTTTAAGGGTTTAAAGAAACCTAAGCTCTAATTGTGGATCTGGGAATGGAAAAGATAAAACCCGATCTTCTTCCACAGACCTTCAACGCCCCGAAAGAGATTCTCAACAGCTCCGACTTCGCCGATCGGCCGGTGAAGGAGTCTGCTTACGAGCTCTTGTTTCATAGAGCAATGGGTTTTGCGCCATATGGTGATTACTGGAGGAACTTGAGAAGAATATCGGCGACCCATTTGTTCAGTCCCAAACGTATTGCTACTTTCGGAGGGTTCCGTCAACAGGTGGGAATCAACATATATGGTAACCCAAATCGATCGATTAATGGAGAAAATTGGTGAGGTTGAGGTTAAGAGGATCCTTCATTTCGGGTCCTTGAAAAATGTAATGATGAGCATTTTCGGGAAGATCTACGAGTTCGACAATAATGGCGGCGGTGGCGGTGCTAAGCTTGAACAATGGTTTGTTTTTAATTGAGTGTGCGTTTGATTTTTGCCCCATTTAAATGGTTTTGTTCTTGAATTTTTATAGTGCTTTTGTGAATGAATTTGGTTCCTTGGAACAAGAAGAATCAGAATGTTTGATTCTTTGATTCAGAAGCTTCAATTGTTGGCGTTATTCATTTGTGATGGTGGTGGTGTTCTGATTGTGGTGTTTACAGAGAGAGAGAAATGAATGGTGGCTAATTTTGTCCCTCATGTGTGCAGGTTTCCCCCTCAAATTCGACGATTCTCCGGCCAATTTTGTCCAACCACGGCCAAAAGTCGTCGTGTATGGAATTCGGTCCCTGGCTGATGGTTATTATGCTAATTGAATGTTTGAAAATAAAATGCTAATTTAATAATGTTAATATGATAAAAAAAATAATAATAAGAAATTATTTTAAAATTTAATAAGCTAATTCAATCTTTCAAAAAAATGCTTATTTAATAATGCTAATATGATAAATAATAAGAATTGAATAAAAGAAAACATTAAATTAGGTGGGTGAGAAAAAGTAAAAATGTTAATATCTTAATTTTTTTATTTTTTATTATAAATTATAAAATGTTGCATATTTATTGGATGAGTTTAGTTTTGGTAAATGTAAAATTTGATTTATTTGTTTATAGAATAATCTTATATAATTTTCTTTTTTTATTAATATTTTGAAAATAACTTTAAAACCCCTTTTATTTACTATTTTAATTTTCAGCCCTTTTAAGTTTGGAATTTTCGCTAAGCCCCTTAAAAGAAACATCAACTTCAAACAACCTAATTCAGTTAGTCACGTGCATGGCACATGTTTTTTAACTGAGTTTTTAACGAACTGCGTTAAAAATGCCCTAACTGGCGAAAATGAATTACCCCAATGTCCGATCTGGCGAAAAAAGACATCCAAGGCCTGATAGGAAGGGTGGTATCATACTTCAGGGTCTAAATTGTCATTAACCCTTAATATATATATACATATTGGGATTATGTTTCTACTATTTCTTGTGTTTTGATCGTTTTCCCATATAGGTACTTTGGCTGTGCCCAGTTAGCTACTTGAGAAGACAAGTTGGTGAAGCCGGTTGGGACATACTGTATGGTAAAGGGTGGTGTAGGGCTAATGAAAATGTGCCTCTATCTACATATCTTTTGAGATGAGGGGTGTAAGGACGCAGTCAGTTGCAAACTCATTGTTGGTCAAGTGCAAAAGATAGATGCTTCGTTCATTTGCGAGGGCCGATCACTTCCTCACTCGCGTCATACGGCTCCGTCCCGGAATCAGGACCTCCCCTTTCCTTTGACCAACGGGTCCTCAAACATTATGGACAAAATATATTGTGGAGATCAGATTTGATAGTGGCCTCAAGGTTATGAGCCTTGTGAGCTACCAAACTGTTCTACTCCGCGCTTAAGAGAAGAACGGAAAACTGGTCTCAAAACCTGATGTCGTAGGTTCAACACGGAAGCAGCCAATCAAATTGCAAAATTACAGTTGGTCAAGTGCAAATCATGCATAGCATTTTATCTATAGTGTATTTCGCAAAAAATAGTAGGATCCTTGTTTGAGTTATATGTAGATTAATCTATCAGTTCATCTATCAACTTACTTCAGTTTTGTAGGATCATGCTTTGTGCAACCGCTGTGTATGTGATGGCCTTGTTACAACCGTAAACATTGCTTGAGGTACAAATGGAAATGTATACATCAGAGGAAGAATGAATTCTTTTTAAAGTCATTTACAGTGGTCGTTTTTGTTCAGTTATTTGTACAATCATGTCAAGCATATTTGGCAACATCTACAATGTTGAATCCATAATAGAACAATAAATAAAAATTACTCATAAAATATTCATCACCGTAACATGAACCAAAGCAAATATAAGTACACATTATTGAGCAAAACATTCCAATCTGAACAAAGTATTCTAAATAGGCTAAACATGTCAAGGCTCAGCTTTTTCAAATACATCTTTCAAAATCACAGATTTTGTAGTTACAGCTCTACTATTGTCTTTGATTGTTATTGAAGTTGCAGTTGTTTCTGATGCAAAAGAAAATATGAAGTCAGATACACATTATTATCTTGTAATTAGAATATTCCATCCGTCTCAAATTGATAATCCTGCTTGATCAACGATAAGTTTGCAATCTGAACTTCGTTACACTGCTCATCTCAGAAGATATGCAAATACATACAGACACATTGTCATCGGTCCTACACCGCCCTTCACCATACAATTACAGAACTGTCCCAACCGGTTTCACCACCTTGTCTTCTTAAGTAGCTAACGAGCACAACTAAAGTACATACATAGGCACACAATTAAAACGCAAGAAATAATAAAGACATAACCCCCATATTTTGATGATGTTTCATATGTATGTTCATCAAATGAATTAATTTGAACATTCATTTTGAGATAGAAGGAGTATGATAAGTCTCTTAGGCATTTTGTCAAACATCTAAAAGGTAGAACAATCATGCCCAATTTTCACTTCATCTTATTTACTACTCCCTCTGTCCCTAAATGAGTGTCTATTTTCAAGATTTTTTGTCCCAAAATGAGTGTCCATTTCAATCATAACTTGTCCCAAAATAAATGTTTTTTTTTTGGAAATATTTTTCACCGGTCTCTTTATACTTGCAACAACTAAATGTTTATAAAGAGGATTACAAGATTATATATGAATTTTGTCACCAAATTATACAAAAAGTTATCTTCCTTAAAATGAAATTTGGACCCTCATTTAAGAACAGAGGGAGTACCAATCTAAAATTACTAAATACATACACAAAACTTTGAACCATACAAATGAGTTATGAAGCTTGCAAAATTGCTACAGAAGAGATATACAATTGTTCAACAATCCTACTTTTCATCAAATACACCAAACATCAGATAGCGACGTGTACAATTGTTTGATTAAAGAATAAACGAATGATAGTGCCTACCATTAGAGTTGCTTCAAACTCTTGGAAAGATATGTTGGAGAGCTCTCGCCCTGATTTCTTTCACGATTGTCAAAAGAGATAGAAGAAGAGGCAGAGTGTTTTTGTATTTATTCTTCCCACAATAAAATAAAAGACAAGTTGCTTTTTTTTTTTAATAAAAAAAACCATCCAGTTTTTAAAGAGGGGTACGTGGGCTCTTCCATGTCAGTCGCTTGCTATTTTCGGGGTAAAATTTCCCTTTGAGTATCATTATCCTTCAAAGATTAGGGCCTTTTTCAAATCGGCCAATCGACCATAATATGCCGCGTACTTTAGTTTTGGTTACAATTTATGCAATGTACCACAAAGTTACATCTTAAATATACGTACTTTCTCCATTGGTTACATATTATGCAACGTACTATATTGGACCCTAACGACGCTAAATAAGTTAACGGGATTGCTTACTTGGCATCTGTTGTGTAATACTAGTATATATTTTCCAACTCATTTTGTTTAATATCACGTGATAAGCATATGCTTGGTAGCTGAGATATTTTACGGTTTATGGAGAGAGATTACACAAGTCGTGGTCCATAATAGAGAAGTGAAAAAAGGGGATTTAGAAGTTCGTTCATTCAAAAGGCAATTAAAGGAGATTGAAGGAGATTTCACGGAAGAATCGATCGAATGATTGTTTGGAAGATTTGAAAGGTACGAAATGATCTGCACATGAGTTCGTATTTAATCAAAAAATATAGGGTTTATTATATTGACTATTCTAGGGTTTATTTGAAATAGAAAATTGGGGGTTTTGTCTGATTCAAATAAATAAAGGAAGAATTGTGTGTCTTTAATGTGAAAAAGGGTTAGGTTTATTTCCTTTATTTTAAAAAAAAATCCCTTTTTGTTGTCGGTAAGCATTAAAGTGCTGATGTTGGTGTGTAATTCCTTGTTTTTGCCTGGTAGTGAATTGATTTCAATAAAGTGTTCCTTGTTTTGTACTACTGCATATGCTTTTTATATTTTTCAATTCTTTTTTGTCTAAAAACAATTGAAAGTTGAATAATAGTAGTTTGTGTGGTCCCTCTTTGCTTTACTTTTGCTCCCTTTTTTGTTGTATGTGTTATGTGTAAAGGGTTTAAAGGTGTAAATGTCCTTTTTTTGTCTCTGCACAGATGTCTAACCTAGAGGAGTTGAATGTGGTGACTATAAATAGTGAAAATAGTGAGTCAGATGATGATGATGATGTTGCTAGTTTAGATCACATGAGTGACAATGATAATGAAGAGGTAGCTTATTACAGACAAAAAAGAGTACAGGAAGAAATTGAAAGAAAGAAAAAGTATGAGGCTGAGAAGAATGTAAATGAAGAAGAGAACAATGAAAATGAAAATGAGAATAATGTAAATGAAGATGTTGATGGTGATGGTTTACTAGAGGTAGATCAGTCAGATGTTGAGGGTGATGGTTTACTAGAGGTAGGTCAGAACATCTTGTAAGGTTGAGTGAAGAAATGCCAATTAGTTTGTCTGCACCAATGCCCTCTCAAGATGCGACCATTCCTACTCAAGATGAGACCCTTCCTACTCAAGATGAAGAACCCCTGCCTCACAAGACAGTAAATATGTCAAAGGCCACTACTTCTCGTGCAAAAAAGAAGAAGAAAATTGAAGTAAAGGTGGAAAGTTTAAGGAAATTTGATAGGGTCAAAGCAGTGAGTTGGAGGTTGGGAAGTGCATCTTATCAGAATTTAGGGGAAGGCGTTGTGGAATTAGATTAATAAGTTTAACAGTTTGTTGTTATGTTGTCTGACTATTAACTACTGAATGCTTTTTGGCTAGTACTTTAATTTGACTTTGTTTGCTTTTGGTGACTTGGTATGTAGTAGCAACTGTTGTTGCTGGTAACTTAAATATGTTGACTGGTGGCCTTTTTTGTGTATATCTTAACTTTTGGATGCCAGTTTGGTTAGTTATTATAAGAAATTTTGGTGACCTTCATGTATCTTGTTCATTCATTATTATAATTATCATATTGGTGTTATATTTTATAATGGTGTCTGTACACCATTAGTATAATATTGCGTATAATATTAGTACAACAATCACAAATGTTGTTACAAATCATGTTAAAGTTAGCTTGCATTTCACAAAAACAAATAGAAATACATACCCATTGTTATCAAATCTATATATATATATATTAAAGTTGGTGAAGAGAGATGTGGTGATGCCACGTGGATAAATCATGGAAGAATCTTGCATTTCGTGATGCCACATCATCACTATCCTAAAAGTGTGTGACTTTTGATATTCTCATTATTAGCTAATACTATTAGCTCATAATAATAGTTATGATATGAGTTAACTATTACTATTAATAGTAATAGTTAACTATAATAGTTACTATACAAGTTAACTATTACTATTAATAGTATTACTTAACTATAATAGTTAATATACAAGTTAACTATTACTATTAATAGTATTAGTTAACTATAATAGTTACTATACAAGTTAACTATTACTATTAATAGTATTAGTTAATTATAATAGTTACTATACAAGTTAACTATTACTATTAATAGTAAGTTAACTATTACTATTAATAGTATTAGTTAACTATAATAGTTACTATACAAGTTAACTATTACTATTAATAGTATTACTTAACTATTATAATTAATATGTATGTTAATATATTACTATTAATAGTATAAGTTAAGTATTACTATTAATAGTAATAGTTAACAATAGTAGTTACTATACAAGTTAAATATTACTATTAATAGTATTAGTTAACTATAATAGTTAATATATTAGTTAACTATTACTATTAATAGTATTAGTTAACTATAATAGTTACTATATAAGTTAATTGTTACTATTAATAGTATTAGTTAACTATAATAGTTACTTTATTAGTTAGTTTTTACTATTAATAGTATTAGTTAACTATAAATAGGCTATATACATTAACTATTACTATTATTAGTATTAGTTAATTATAATAGTTATTATATAAGTTAAATTATTAATTAATCATAATAGTTACTATATCTATTAACTATTACTATTAATAGTATTAGTTTATTATAATAATTATAATAATTATTATATAAATTAATCATTGCTATTACTATCAATAATATTATTTAATTATAATAATAGTAATTATATAGATTAATTATTATTATTAATATTTTTAGTTAAAATGATAATTACTATATTAGTTAACTATAGTTAAAATATTATTTTTAAGATATAGTATTGGTTTCCCGTGCAGAGCACGGGTTACCCGCTAGTATTCATAACACTTTGATACAAATACATATCAACAAATACCTAAGGTAAAAACCTAAAATTGCCATTGTTCTTAACTTGGTTGTTAAGCCCCAATGACAATGCAAATAACATACTCATGAGACAAAAGACAACAATGTACAACTTCTCTCTCTCTCTCTCTTCTTTTCAAAATGTCAATTCTCAAACATTGATTTTCATCCTTCATTTTGGCACAGTTTTGCTTCAACTTGGTTACTTTCTCTCCAATCTCCAAATTTTCAAACTTTGCTTGCTCCATTTCACTCACCACTTTCTTCATTTTCGGTAAGATAATTCTTTTTGATGGCTCTGGTAATTCTGGGTCTATCAAAGCAAAAAAAAAAATGCAATATTTGCTTGAATCCAAAAAATAAAAATAAAATAGATGAAATTGTTCTATTAGAATATGTTTTTAATAATAAACAAAAAATTAAGCTAACATACCTTGTAATTGGGACACCCAGTAAACCTGATTATCATCTGACCAAGAAGTCCATATTAGTGCTCCATCACCACATCCGCAAGTTCTACAGTAACCTTGACTATTGTCTTCTTTCCTCTCATACAATGCCGGATTGTCCATAGCTGAATCACATGAAAAAAACATTTTAATAACAAAATCGACAGGATTAATTGTAGATAATCACTCAAACCTCTTAGAATTCACCTCTTTGATTTCAATTCGAAGTGGTTCCTAACTGTAAGTACCCCAATCTGAAATTAACCAACTTTAGAGGAACTCTTAGCACCATTCAAGGATAAACTGATAGGCTGGGACCTAACTAAGATAAACCTAAAATTTCAAAACTGTTCTGAAATTAAAATTGGAAAAATCCAGAAGCTCGTCAGGCTGAGCCGTACGGATAATGTGGGTACTATAGGGGCCAATCCGTACGGATGGTTTGGGCACCCTCAGCCCCTATAAATTGGACCATTGCTGATTATTTCAGGAGGGGGAGAAAATCATTTTGTGTGTGTAAACTCTGCCAAACTGAGAGCAGATTAGGGATACAAACACATTCTTGAGTGAAAAGAGAGAAAGAAGATAGGCTTAGAACTAAAATTGGTGAGGCCTCCTTCTCCCCATCTTCTCTTCTCTTCATCTCATAATCTATTTTATTTTGCCTTATTTACATTATGTCTTTATTATTCTTGCACATATTATGAATTGGAACCAAGTTCTTGATATGAATCAATGGTACCCTCATGTTCTATGCATGATCAAGGGTTCAAACCTAAGATGATCAAGGCTTGTTATCATTTAATGTCTCTTTACATTATGTCTTTACATTAATGCACTTTACATTATATCTTTACATTAATGTTCTTTACATTGTGTCTTTACTTTTATGCAATTTATATTATGTCTTTACATTTATGCAAGTTAAATTTCATGTCTTTACTTTTAAGTTGATTTTATGGTGAAATGATCAAGTTTGGATGATAAAGTTTCAATCTTTATCATTCAAACATTGATCTAACTCCAATAATGTCCCTTTGGATGGTAAAGACTCAATCTTTATCCATCCAAAGGTTGATTTTTGATGTCCTAAGGCCTTTCCTTGAAAGAATCATCCATTTGGATGTTAAAGTTTTCATCTTTAACCATCCAAATGATGATTTTGGCTCAAATGTCATGTTCATCACCTTTCTTAATTTCCCCCCAATTATTGCCTTGATCACACCCAAAACCTTGTGTTTTGGTGTTTAATTAGTTATTAAGAGCATAGGGCTGATTTAATTCACGCTTTGTGTGAGTAAATAAACTGGAAAGATGTAAAACAGTTCAGTTTCAGCAGAATGCTCTGTTTCTGCCTGAAACTGGATTGATTTCTTGACAATCTGTAAAAACCCCAGGGATGACCTTCCCAGCCGTACGGCTAGTTTGGTCAGAGGGGTGATTTTCAGTCTTTCCCCTATTCTGTTAAACTGTTTACAAAACAACCCTTTTTTGTTAAGTTTCTAACTGATTTTGTTAAAAGTCAGTTTCTCCCATTTTTAAGAACACACACACACACACTTCGCACAATTTTGGTTAACAAACTTAGGGAGACTCAGTTTTTTTCCGAGGCACTTTGGGCGAACTACCGGTTAAGTTCTTCCGAAAGCGTAACCTGACCTCCGAACCTTTCGTCTCTAACCATTTTTCATTAAGTTTGGGTATAAAGTTAAACTAACGTGGCGACTCCGTTTTCCGTTAAAGTAATGTGTTTGATTCTCGAGGGTACTATTCGTTTTTCCGCGGGTATCTTACAATGGTGACTCCACTGGGGAATAAAGTGTTTGCAAACTTCTTTTTAGAAGCTTTGGGGACACTTTTGTGTGGGTCAAACTCCCGTCCCTGTTTGTTGACTTTGTGCATGTTTTTATGTGTATTTTATGTTTCTGTTTTGATTTCTGGGAGTGAAGCTGTTCTGGAAATTCAATAAAGTGGGGCTTGATGATCAGAATTTGAAAATTTACAAAAATAATGGAGCTACTGCTCTAGCCATACGGCTAGTTTGACTGGGCCCACAAAATGCTTCAAGCTAATAATTTTGTGTAGGGCAGAAGCATCCTGATGGTCCCCTTGCATTTCTTCTTGTTCAGGTTCGATTTACAGCCCCTACTTGTGCACCTTTGCCTTCGTTTTCTTGGATAAAACTCGATTTTTCAAATCTTGGTAACGCACAAATCTTTTGGACATAAAATTGGGTTTTCAAAGCCTCATTGTGCATTACCCCTTTCATAAAAGTTTTGGTTTCTCAAATTATTTTGTTGTGCACAACCTTTTTTGTACAAATGATTTCCAAAAGGTTGTTGTTCTTGTGGTAAAATTTTGGTTTCAAAAACCTTTGGTTGTGCCCAACCTTTCCATGTACAAAATTTTGATCCTTGCTTGTTCATATCCTTGCTTGATTACTTGTGCAAATGCTTGCTCATTATACTTGTTCATATATTTTTCATACATTGTTCATGATATTAAAACAAATTGAAAATTCCTATTTTGACTCAAAAGGGAACATAGAAGGCTTCACACAACGCGCACTTGAACTTGTGCAATTTCCAAAAACCCTTTAAACCCGGGATGGATACCACGATGCAGCTTGATTGGTGCTATTTTTCCCTTCTCGCACGCACGGGTCCATTCCCCCTCCCCTTCCGAACCGAGTCAACCACACTTGTCCGTGACACACCAATATCGTGACCGTGGTTGGTTTTTGGTCTATTTCACGTCATCACGTCCCTAATATGTGACCGAAGTTGATTATGGCCAAGTTAACGCCCGAGTCACGACTCCTTGTGAAAGCAAGTGTGACCAAGGTCATCTTTGACCCGGTCCTTGACTTATGCGTTAATTCCAACCATAATTAGCCAAAGTCATATATTAAGGATAGGTTGACACCGCGTCATTAAGCTCTAATGCTTGACCCATCCTAATCATATTTAAGCCCAGGGCTAAGGTCCGAGATCCCTCATTTAAAATGAGGTCATGCCGGAGTTTTGTTGGAGCGTTAAGTCAATCTTAACCTTAACCGGGGCTTAACTATGATAAGAATGGCCCGTGGATTGGAACTTTGTGACGTACTAGACCCTAGGTTGGGTTCTTTCGATCGGTGGAAGTTGTGTGCCCTATAGGACCCTCGCCCGGGATAGTCTGTCCTTGGGAGTGTGCAATACAGGTGAAATACGAGGGGCTTATAGACGTAGTGTTGGCCTCCACTGATCCAGGATTTAGATTAGTTGCGAAAAAAAAGAGAAATCTTTTCCAACAATCTAAGGATAAAAATGCGTTTTAAAGAGAGCTCGAACAATAAATGAAAGCATGTTTTTAAGTTGGGCTCTAACGTTTGTTCATGTGAAAGATCACCCAATAAAAATGTTTTTTTTTAAGAAATGAAATGGGTGAATTCCCCAAAGTGCATGGCTCGGGTCTTTCCCCAAAAGTTTACCCATCGAGTTAAATCGGTTTTCCCTTCCGAGTCGAATCTCCGTGTGTTAGGCCCAATTGGTAGGAAAATAGGCTAGAGGGGGGGGGGGTGAATAGCCTTTTTAAAACTTTTCAAGAAACACTTTTATAAATGCAAAGTCACTTATCAGTTTGCAAACTATTATCAGTAAGCGCAGCGGGTAAAATATGACTTAGTTTAACTCACACAAAATCAGTGTATTAAAAGGTTTTGAGAGCTTGGTTTTACACAAAGTTGTTTCCAAAAGTTCAATGCAGTTTCAAGAGATTGATTCAAGGAAATAATGATGAATCAGGAAGAACAATGTGATCTGCCGGTGATAGAGTTCCAACCAGCAGGGAGAATGTAAGTAACAGGGGACACAAGTGTTTGGAGAGGTTCACAGTGTAAATACTGCTACGTCCTCTACCAAGTTTGGTCAGAACATGGATTTGGGTTAAGAGCACTATTAAATATCCCTAGTCTATTACAAGCACGGCTTTGCCGGATACAAAGACTAAATTCTAGAGATAAATAATGAACCGTAAAACAAATTTCTGACCAAGTGTTTTTGAGCGGCAAGTTCAAAGGAACTTATCTCACTCAGGTGGGTGTATGAATAACTCAATCACAATATTCCTTATATAAGTCTAGCTTGGGAATATTAACAAAGTGATGAGTTTGTGCACGAGTGTATGTCCTATTAATGTCTAATGATTATCTGGACGGAATGTTGAGCTTCAATGAATGTTTCAACAATCAACTCTCTTCAATGCACCAACCTTCTTCAATGCAGCAAGTCCTCTATTTATAAGAGGAGTGAATGTCTTGAGTCTTGTAGAAGAAGGATAATATTTGAATTTCCAGCTGGGTATGTGAGGAGCATTTAATGCAGTATCCTTGGCATTAATGGAGAAGATACGCATGCCTGAAAAGTCTGATGGGTAAAGACCCCTTTGTCTCAACCGGTTACCTGCAAAAGCAAGTAGAGACAGAGTATAGCTAAAAGTAGCTATGTGTCAGACGGCGCAGTAATCACTACAGAGCAGGTAAACTACTTTTTGATAAAACAGTATGAAAGGACAGGGACAATCAGCAAGGTTGACTTTAAGATGGAACGATGTAACCTGACTGACAGTACAGACTGTCTTTCTTTATCGGCAAGTTGAGAATGGAGTTGATTGGCAACTTCTTTAGTAAGTTGATCGGCAACTTGTGTAGCAAGTTGATCGGCAACTTGTCGCATGTTAAGAATAGAGTTGATCGGCAACTTGATTATTGGTCTGCTGATTTGCTTCCTCTTGCTGGTTTGCCTTGTTGAAGAGATGTAATACACCTGTGCAGGTCACAAAGAATCCTAAGGGTACCTAAAGAGTTTCTAATAAAATTGGGGGATCCTAAGTGTAGACATGATTGGGATTAAGTAATTCTAGTGTCTAGGAATCTATTTGAGCAACACCGTGTGTCAAAGTCCATTTCTTACTCAAAGCATGGTTTTTCCGAGAATCTCGCCAAAGCGCCCTTATGGCTTTCCGGTTCATCATTTGATATGGAAGGATGGAAGCTCGCCTAGGAATCATTGAGAGAACCCTTGATGTCATGTAGTAAGTGATGAAAAGGATGGAATATGACCAGGGCCGTCTGTTTGGGATTGTTAATAGAATGCACGAGAGACAAGCTTCGGACTTGGAAAAGGAGACCGAAAGGATTTGGGTTCAAATGGTCCACTCTTATCTTCGTTAGCTCTTGAAAGACAGGGAGAACGATTGGCACCAAGAAAGGAAGAGCGTGAGAGATGAAATGGACTCGCAAAGTCGCATCCATCAAGAAGACATGAAAAATGTCAAAGCTTGCATGAACACAATGGTGGACGCGATTCTAAATATCAGAACCTACCTCAGAAATCACCCTCAGCTCAAAAATCCTCCTGCCGGGCCTGCCCCGAGCAATCCATCCCCTGTTACTTCCGTCATCTCCCAAATGACTTCAAGCCACCAAGAAAGCCTCCCTCCTCAATCACAACCCTCGAATGTAAGAGTGCCACACAGAAACAATCGGCCCGGACCCATTCTTCCCAAGCCAATTCGCCCTCAAAGAGCCGCTCCATATCATCTCTTCCGTGAATTGGGGATTCCGAGAGTTCAAGTACTTGATCAACTGCTCAAGGAGGGAAAGATCCGGTTACTCAATCCGGATATGATCTTAGGTAAACACTCCCACCAACGGTCCAATGAAACTCAATTCTGCCGGTACCATCAAGAAGTAGGGCACACCACCAGAGCTTGTGATGCTTTCAAAGACAAAATCCAGGAACTTATTGATGAGGGCATCATCACAAAGAAAGGAGATCAGTGGGTGTAAACCCGAGTAAAAGCAAGGAAGCCGAGGTTGAGGTTGTAAGGAAAGGAGAAGAGAGGAAAAGAAAGAAACTAGGAGTGGTCTATGTTTCATAGGTTTTAGAGTGTTGGTCCCAAAGGGCAACAAGGGTATGAAAAATAGCTAGGGGGGGGGGGTGAATAGCTGTTTTAAAATTCTTTTCGTACCCTTGAAAAACTCAATTGCGAATGTGCACTTTATCAAGTAAGCGTTATGAAATGCGCCTAAGTGAGTGAGTGAAATGCACAGCGGAATTTAGTAATGAAAATAGGCGCAAAGTGATAAAGGGAGCGCAACACACACACTAAGTATTTTGGCTCAAAGTGAGTGAAATAAGGAACTAAGGCAAATGATATAACAAACACAACACAATTCAGTTCAAACAATCTACAATGAGTAAACAAGCAAGTAGTGAGTGAAAATAATGACTTGAAAGAAATAACAAGATAATAACACGAGCTATTTGGAGAGGTTCGATCAATGAAAGATCTACGTCCTCTACCAAGATGGTTAGTCTTGGATTTCTAATCGAGATCTTATATAATGAGGAGTGTTACAAATTACAATGTTGAGCTTATACACTAACTCAAGATCTATTACTATGAAAGAACAAATCCAAAACAATAACCGGTGTATCTCTAAAAGATGAATCTAAATGATTAATCTTAAAGAGGTGCGTGTGTGTTCTTAGTATCAAGGCTCTTTAGATCTTTGAGATGGAGAGCACAAGAAACTAAAGTGTTAAGGCTTTGAAGATCTGGGCTAAGGATGAAGGTATGAAGATGTTCTTGAGAAATCTGGAAAAACGAAGGCAATCTTCAAATCTTCAACAAATGCTTTGAGAGAGAAATTCTTGAAATTCTTAGCAAAACTCAGCCACTTCAAAATGTTGAAGTTATGGGGTATTTATAGTGAACTTCAAAAAACTAGCCGTTGGAAATCTTTGTGGATAAGATGAGCTGTCGCTCGTTGATTGGAGCATGCATATATTATAGCCATTTTGACACTCAACATAAATGTGACCGTTATGGACACGTGTCAATAGATTGGGCGTATATGCATCTTTTAACCACCGTTGGATCATTGGCGTAATTTGAATTCTCTTCAAGTCTTCGAGTCTTCATTAAATCACTGAATGTAAAATCAACCATGATGAGGCGCGTTGAGCCATTAGAGCGCATGGTCCATTTGAGGCGCGTAACAACACGCGTGGATCTTTGAGGCGCGAGGCTATATGCGCGCGCGCTGAAAGGCGCATGGCGCATAGCATAAAGGGGCGCATAGGCGCGTGGCTCAAACTGAACTTGTGATTTATCTTGAATCTTGATCTTCTTGCCCTATTTCTAAGCCTATTCTATAACAATGGACAACTTAAAAAATGAAGTATAAATACTTCTTACATGTGGGTCTAAAGTCCATGAAATAAAACTTAGGTGATGGATCAATCAAATCTAATAAATCCTAATACATTAAAAACTAAGATATGTGTGGGCATACCCAATAATCTCCCCCTATTTGATTGATGCCATTACCTACTATATCAATGACAAACATTATGCTTGATAAAAACATGTCCAAATGAATGAAATTGGTAAATCATGTCTCAAGTTAATGTACACACTAGTCCAAGATATAGATTCCTAATCTATTCCAATAAGAATAAAGAGTTACATATGGAAAGATAGGAACAACAGTTTAACACATTCAAGATGATATATGATTTTCAGTTTTAAAATGTGTTTAAACCAAGTTTAAACTTAATGCATGAAAGTATGAAACAATTCAATATGATGCATATGAATTTAAACAATATTCATTGTTCTACAAACAAGGAGTTTGAGTGAACAAGGTTTGATAATAAGTGATGCATTGTTCTTATTAAAACTTGGGAAGTAGGAGTTACAAGTTACAAGTTTCGAATAGAACAAGGACAAAAGATGTGCTAAAACAAGTAAGCACTAAAAACACTATCTTCAAAAGGGATTTACAAAAAAAAATTCTTACAATCAAAGAAAACTAATGATTAGGAGGCGCGTCATCTTCCTTCAAACCTTCTTCAATTTCAGAAACGGAGCGCTGGATTTGTTTAGAAAGTTGATAGGCGCGGTTCACTAAACCATGAGTGTCTGTGACGCCGTCTCTGAGGTAGCGCAAATGACCAACATTAATGTTTTGATATTCATCAATGGTGCGTTGAGTAATGGCTTGCTGATGAGCGACGTTTTCTGCAACGTTCTGAAAGTTAGCCTCAATAGCAGCCTGCGCTGAAACAATGTCAGAGGAAATCCTATCTGAGCGCCTGTCTGCGCTGGAGTGTGCGGCGTTGAAGTGAGTGACAACTAACTCTTTCAAAACATCAATCTTTGAAAGCAGGGAGTTAATGTCAACAGGTGCGCTGGGAGCAGAGCTTGAAGAGGGCGCAGGAGTTTCAGGAGCTGGAGGCGCAGGAGTTTCAGAAGCTTTGGGTTCTGCGCCAGGATCAGCACCATACACAGTTAAACTTAGGATTTCTAGCTCATCCTTAACTTCCTTGAGTTTATCAACCACACTCAGCAATTTTTGGCTATCTCCAGCCACCATTTCAAACAACTTCCTTATATCACCCGCTATGTTCAACTCTACCTCCCTTATAGCATTAATGAAATCTTGGCCATCAGTGAGTTTAATGCCACCATCTATGCGCTCATGAAGGGAGGCAAGAGTGCCTTTGAAGAGCTCATTCATTTGATCAATAGCGTCATTCCATTGTTGAGGAGTCAGGAAATGTTTGTCCTTGATGTTGGCATCTATGCGCTTTATCTCCCCCTTAATGGCAGCAATCTCATCAGCCTGCTGGGTAAGCATTGAAGTATGAAGCTCCAACTGTGAGTTCATTTGAGACTGGCCTTGCTGGAGTTGCTTTAGAAGAGAAATAACCACACTCATATCAGGAGTGGGAGGAGGAGGCGCAGGAGTAGAGGGGCGCGGAGTAGGAGCGCGGGGAGGAGATGGAATATATTCTGCGCTTGAAGAAATTTCTTCAGGATGAGGCGCAGGAGCCTTTGGGCGCACAGATGATGGTTTGCGCCTTAACTGATCTGGCTCCCCCTGAGCTTGATCCTCAATATCTTCACCAAATAAATCTGCAGAAATTTTATCTCTGACTTGTTGACGATCAAAAGATGGTGTTTGAGTAGGCGCATGAACGGTTGGAGGCGCATCATGGGCAGGCGCGCGTGCATCAGCGCTAGATCCTGCGCCTTTGCGCCTTTCAGATTTAGATAAATCAGCAGCCTGTTTCAATCTGAATTCTTCATCTCTTTTTAACTGCGCTTCCAGTCTACTGGCTTCTTTAGCGCGTTTCAGCTCCTTTTCTTCTTCAGTGCCCGTTCTGGGGCGCTTAGCAGGTCTGCTTGGTTCTTCAGCAATCCCTTTGCCTTTGCCTTTCACTGCGCCAGGAATATGTTCTGCGCGTGGCGCTACTGCAGCTTCTTCTTCACCATCTGCGCCAGCTGCTTCTTCATCTGACTCAGTGGCTTCATCTACCAACTGAGCGCCTTTCACCCTTGGCGCGCGCTTGGCCATGCGCTTTCTGCGCCTCTTCATCACTAAACTGTCCTTACAAAAAACAGGGACATCAGTGGTCTGGTAGGCTGGGTTCTCAGCAAGAAAATTTGCAAGCGCAGGGTAGGAGAGGAAGATTTTAGTGAGAATACGGCAGTGAGTCTTGAACTTTGTCTTGCCGTCAGCTTTGTTTTTATTGTACTTGTCAATCTGGTCCTGAAGATTAGTAAATAAGATCTGAGGCCAGTTGAGGATGGTTTTTGCCATGATGGCAGCTGTGAATTCCCACTGCTCCATAGTAAATCTGTTGACATTTCCAGTTTTGAAGATAATGGAAGTGCCAACCAGATGCGCAATATGCGCCAATAAATCACCACCATCTCTAATTTCCACCGTTTTGATATTGTTTTGAAGCGTAGGAATACGAAGAAGGGAACGCGCCATAATGTTTTGAGCGGCGGCTGAATAGGAATTGACTTTGCCAGCTACACCCAAGGGGCCAGTTTTGTTGAAGTTGACAACGTTCTTTATAGTGCCGGCAGACATGGTTATCTCAACGTCTTGAACTACTGCGCGAATGCGATAGCGCACCATTCCTTCAATGTCTGATGGAATTTCTACAAATTCTGCTGTAGAGAAAAATTCATCAACGAGGAGCGGAGAGTAGAAAGGTTGCTCCAGAGTGAACAAAGGGAGAAGACCAGCCAGTCTGATATAATCCATAATTTCAACACCCATAGGGTCAGCAGATAGCTCGTTCAAATCAAATGTTTCACCAGGTCTGAAGTTAGATAGATCCTGACAAATTAAACATTTAAAGGAATTGGTGTGAATTACGCGCATAGAAGCATAAATAAGCAAAGTGTATACCAGGCGCATGAAATTTGAGGCGCATAGAATAATTAGGCGCAAAGAGTCATAGGAACATAAGAGAGAACAATGAATCTAGGCGCATAATTATGGTAGGTGCATGAAATTTATGAGGCGCAGAGAAATACAAGGCGCATATTTAAGGTTCTATGAAATATACTAAGAAAAGTTTGAACATAAGAATTGACTAAGTATGAATTGGGGCGCATAATAAGTGTAGGCGCATAATGATATTAGGCGCATAAAGGATTGAGGCGCAAACGCATGTGAGCGCGAGAATCTCTTTGAGGCGCATAATGTCAATGTGCGCATAATCATACTAGGCGCATGAATTCATATATAGGCGCATTACTTATGTAGAAATGTAAACTGAGTAAAAAACACACAAACACATGCAAACATACATATGCAATTTTTCAGAATCAAAAAGTGAAAATTTTGAAAAACAAGTTTTGAAAATTTATGAGACCCAAGTCAAGCAGAAATAATGAAGAACACGAAGAACATGTCTTGAATGCTCGAAGAACACCAAGAACACCAAGAACACATAATTCGTGAAACTTCACCAAATCAAGCATACAATATATCAAAATGACCGCACGAAGACAAGGATAACAAATATGTAAATCAAAACAAGTAAAAATCAACAACGAATCCAAAAAAAATGGATTCAAAGATCTTAAAAACCGAAAAGTCGAAAATGGTGATTTTTCAGATTCGCACCAAATAGCGAATTGATCGTTGAAAAAGTTAGTTATAAAGACTCGAAATTGCAAAACGAACATAACCTAACGAACGATTTTGAAAACGGATCACCGAAGCAAGATTAATCAAGAAAAATGGGCATTCGGGTTTTTTGAAAAAGACGAACACAGGAAAAAAATTCAGAAATTTAAAGAGTTTAAGAGTTAGAATTCATTACCATTTCGTCTTGGGTAGATTTTGTAGCTTTCTTCGGACCCATTAACGATATATATAAGAAAAAATAGAGAAACGAAAGAGAGAGAGAGAGAGAGAAGGGAAGTGTATATATAGGTTGGGAAAAAAAAATTGCACTGATATGGAAATAATACTGTCAAAAATTTAAAAAGATGGAAAGTTGAAAGGATGTGTATTTATGAGGGATTTTGAAAAACGGCGGCTCATCATGACATGTGTAAGGCGCATTAATGAGGGATATATGGATTTGAAGGGCATTAAATGCAGAATGACATAAAGAGTCATGATGTGACATATTGGGTAAAAGAAAAAACTGCTCCACTATCCCTTTAGTTGTATGAGCAATTTTGACTAATTTTGCACAAACCCCAAAAACATCTATTTTGGTGTAAGTTTGGGGTGCAAGAAATAAATCCCCAGAAAATAAAATTTTTGAAAAGCGTAAAACGAGGGAAAAATTTAATTGCACAAGTACCCTTGAACAATTAATGGAATGTCAAAAGACATAGATTCCTATAATAAATGAACAGAATGAACATACCTGGTACTTGTGTATTTAATACGTTCAATCATTGAAATTGAATTTTGAGAAATGATTGAGCCGCAATAGTTAATGCGCGCATGAAGGAGCGCATTACCTTAACAGGGCGCATACTCATCTAGGCGCGCAAAATGACTTAAGAGGCATTGAATGCTAGGCGCGCGCTAGAATTTGGCGCGCAAAGAGTTGAGCGCGCAGAAGTATTAGGCGCGCATAGTTTCCTTGAAACTTTGAAAAATTGATTTATTCATTTGTACCTAATATACTCATAATTCAACATAAACATAAAATCATTAGTATTGACAAAACTATATTGAATTTAGTTGAGTTCAAGCATACCCATTTCGCCTCTCAAAAATATGAACCGTTTCGCGTCGAGTGCTTTCGTTAGAATGTCGGCGATTTGATAGTTGGTTCCCACGTGTTCCAAATGTATATTGCCTTTCTCCACGTGGTCTTTGAGGAAGTGATATTTGATGTCGATGTGCTTGGTCTTTGAGTGCATGACAGGATTTTCAGAAACTGCAATTGTTGATGTATTGTCGCAGTAGATGGGACAATTTTCTTCGATGATATCATAGTCCACCAATTGCTGCTTCATCCAGAGTATTTGGCAACAACAACTTCCCGCAGCGATATATTCGGCTTCGGTTGTTGAAACAGATACAGAAGCTTGTTTCTTACTTGCCCATGACACAAGTCTATATCCGAGGAAATGACAAGTGCCACTTGTGCTTTTCCTATCAATTGTGCACGCTGCATAATCCGCATCTGAGTAACCTACAAGTTTAAAGTTCGAATCTTTGGTGTACCAAAGTCCAAGGTTAACAGTGCCAGAGAGATATCTTATAATACGTTTCACAGCAATTAAGTGTGCTTCTCTAGGGTCGGATTGATAGCGAGCACAAACACAAACACTAAACATAATATCGGGCCTACTAGCAGTAAGATAAAGGAGTGAGCCAATCATACCTCGATAGAGCGTTTGATCAACACATTTACCTTTTAGATCTTTGTCGAGTTTGTTGCCTGTGGCCATTGGAGTATCGTATGCTTTAGCGTTCTCAAGTCCAAACTTCTTGATTAAGTCTTTTGTGTATTTGGCTTGATTGATAAATATGCCTTCACTCATTTGCTTGATTTGAAGCCCGAGGAAGAATGTGAGTTCTCCCATCATGCTCATTTCAAACTTGCTCTTCATTAGTTTCTCAAAACGCTTGCACAATAATTCATTAGTTGAACCAAATATAATATCATCAACATAAATTTGAACAAGTAATTTATGACCATTATGTTTGGCAATGAAAAGAGTTGTATCGATTTTACCGCGAGTGAAGCCTTTTTCGATGAGAAACTTGGATAGTGTATCATACCATGCTCTTGGTGCTTGTTTGAGTCCATACAAAGCTTTCTGGAGTTTGTACACATGATTTGGAAATTGTGAATCTTCAAACCCAGGTGGTTGAGCCACATAGACTTGTTCTTGGAGTTCACCATTTAGAAACGCGCTCTTCACATCCATTTGATATAACTTGAAGTTCTTGTGAGCGGCGTAAGCTAGAAATAATCTGATAGCTTCAAGTCTTGCTACGGGCGCAAAAGTTTCATCGTAATCAATTCCTTCTTCTTGCCTATAGCCTTGTGCAACCAATCTTGCTTTGTTTCTCGTGATGGTTCCATTCTCGTCCATCTTGTTCCTGAACACCCATTTCGTACCAATCACTCCATGATCATTTGGTCTTGGAACTAGAGTCCAAACCTTACATCGTTCAAATTGATTGAGTTCTTCTTGCATTGCAACAACCCAATTAGGATCTTGGAGCGCTTCATCAGCCTTCTTCGGTTCAATTTGAGAGATAAAAGCAGTGTAAGCATCAAAGTTTGTAGCTCTCCTTGTACGAACACCAACTTGTAGATCACCAATGATATTAGCAATTGGGTGACCTCTAACTTCACGAATTTCAGGAGGTAAGTTAGGTTGAGTCGTAGAAACTTGAAGGTCTTCAATTGGTACATCTTCACCAGATTCAAAGTCATTGAAATTTGGGGGTTGAACTGGCTCAGAATTGAAATTTGGGTTTACACCAGATGCAGCAGTAGAAATAGGCGCGTGAGAGGAATCATGAGGCGCATCATTTGAGTGAGGCGCAATAGAGGATTCACCAGGCGCATTATACATTGAATTAGGCGCATTTGATGTAGATGGATTTCCTTGAGTTGATAAATTCAGATTTTGAGTGGGCGCAACATAAATAGGAGCACCTGTATCATTTAGCTCAATAGAATCATCAGCAACATTTGGAGCCAAATGTGGCTCAAGGAGAGAATGTTCATCAAAAGTAACATGTACAGATTCAACTATCACTAATGTAGTTCTATTAAAAACACGAAAAGCTTTAGAGTGTTTGACATACCCAACAAAAATACCTTCGTCGGCTTTGGCATCGAATTTACCTCTATGTTCGTTTCCGTTGTAGAGGATATAACATTTGCAACCAAAGATTTTGAAGAATGCAATGTTGGGAGTTCTACCACGCCAAAGTTCATACGGATTCTTGTTGTGAAGTTTGTTGATGAGGGAACGATTTTGAGTAAAACATGCAGTGTTGATAGCTTCTTCCCAAAAGTACTTAGGCAATTTAGCTTCAGCTATCATCGTCTTTCCCGCTTCAATCAACGTTCTATTCTTTCGTTCAACAACGCCATTTTGTTGAGGGACTCCAGCGGTTGAAAAGTTGTGATCTATCCCATGATCTTCACAATATCGAGCAACACTGTTGTTCTTGTATTCTGTTCCATTGTCGGATCGAACACTAACGATGTCATCTTCTTTTTGGGTTTGGAGCAGTCGAAATAAGGTAGTGAGAATATCATAACAATCATCTTTTGCAATCATCATCTCTACCCATGTATATCTTGAATAATCATCCACCACAACTAGAGTATACTTGTTTCTTCTAATACTTGCGGTGGAAACTGGTCCAAATAGATCAATGTGAAGCAGTTGCAAACATCTTGTAGTTGAAGGATTAGACTTGCTTGAAAATGACTGCTTCGGTTGTTTGCCAAGTTGACATGAGGCGCACTTTTTGTCATGATGATCAGCAACCTTGGGAAGTCCTTTGACAAGATTATTCCTGCTGAGTTTAGATAGATACTTGAAGTTCAAGTGACTTAAGCGTTTGTGCCACAGCCAACTATTTTCGTTCACACTTTTTGCTACAAAACAAAGATTAGTACTAGAGTTCATACTATGGAAATCAATAATATAAATATTTGTCTTACGATATCCCGTGAGTAAGATAGCTCCAGTTTTGCCATTCTTGATAAGACATTGCGTTGAAGTGAAATGGCATTCAAATCCTTTGTCGCAGAATTGAGATATGGATAATAAGTTGTGCTTGAGCCCTTCGACGAGTGAGACTCTTTCAATGCACACTTTGTCTTTCTTGAGCTTTCCATATGCTACAACTTGACCTTTGTTATTATCGCCAAATGTTACGGAGGGACCTCTTTCTTCATGGACATCTTCTAATAAGGATTCATCTCCAGTCATGTGTCTTGAACACCCACTATCGAGAATCCATTCATAATTTCTAGCTTTTGAAGATCCAGCCATGAAACAAAGAACCTGAAATATAGACATTTAAGCAGGTCCCCTTTATTCCTTTTGGGTCCTAGGGTTAGCAACTTTTGACAACCCACTCTTGCTTGACCTTAGGATTTTTACGTCCTTTGGCATTGGGAGTGAATCGCAAAAGGCATTCCACGGCCTTGTGTCCTGAACAATCACAAATGGAACAATGATGAAAGCCACCAATCACGTGAGTTTTCACAAACTCTTTACTTTTCTTGAGGATGGCATTCTTCTTTGGGTCAGATGAACTAGACTTAACAAAATCTTTCTTTTGAAATTTTGGAGCGCTTTTTCTCGGAGGGCGCATAGGGCTAGGAGGCGCACGGCGATGAGGCGCGTGGCTCTTAGGCGCATAATGAGCACTCGGAGAAGGAGCGCGCCTATTTTCAAGAATGATTTTGCTAGGAGATGGTTCATCTGTAGCTATATCTTTCCCATTAGCTTTCCCAAATTGCTTCGTTGGGTAGACATAGTGGAATGTTTGTCTCTTGACTTTTTCCTGTCCTTTACCCATTGAATTAGAATGTTTTTCCTTGGGAATTTCAAAAGTTTGTTGGTTGGTAAATTCACTATCTCTTTCAGCACAGACATCACATTTAAAGTTGTCACTAGTTGATGAGAATCCCAAGCCACTTTTATCACCACTGACTTTTTGGGACTCAAATATATTCTCCATAGTGACACGAGAATTGGACCACTCATTTGTAATCTTTTTAAGATCAGTGATTTGAGCAACCAATTCATCGTTTTGAACTTTAAGAAGTGAGTTCTGTTCTGTTAGAAAAGTGTTTTTAACAGTAAGAGGAGTCATGCTCTTTATCTGCTCCTTAAGGAGGGTGAGTTCAGATTTAAGTAGAGATTTCTCGGTCTTAAGCTGAGAAATTTCATCACATGATAGTGCTAAAGCTTCCTTCATACTATCAAATCTAGTGATTACCTTTTCAGCCTTCTTGAACAATTTTTCTTGTTCAGCAATCACTTCATCATTGATTTTGGAGATTTGAGCAGTTGGTTCAACCTGTGGTCTAATGTATGCTCCTTTTCTCAATTTGTTCCTTGCTCCAAGATCACATCGTGAGAATAACAATCCACCATCGTTTTGAGCCGGAGTGAGAAATCCTTGTTCAACGAGCTCGCTAATGGTTGGTCCTTTCTTCTTTTTCACTTCTTGAAAACCTGCAGATTTCTTGATAGGTTTATTCAAGGCATTCATATCGGGAACATCCTTGGAGAATTCATCATCAGAATCATAAGCATCAACTTCATCATAATTTGCCATCAAACAGACGAGTCCATCATCGGAATCTTCATCGCTCTCATCGGAGTCTGTTTCAATCCAAGTGTTGTGCTCATTTGCTGGTGCTTCTTCTTCAGCAACCATTCCCTTGTGACAAGTGAACTTGGGAGTGAATTTGGGAGTATGGCTGCTCTTCTTCTGCATATATTCAAATTTGGGGATCGGGCAGCTTGATGCAAAATGTCCGGGTTTCCTGCAATTAAAACAAACAAGATCTTCTTTTCTTTTTGAATCACTGCTCCTTGAAAACTTTTGAGGAGCTTTGCTGGTAGATCCTTGAAATTTGTTGGTTGAGCCGGGTCTTGAGAATTTTCTGAACTTTTGAAATTTCTTCACAAATAAAGCGAAGTCTTCATCATCCATGTCTAATAGCTCAGAAGTAGAAATTTTGGGATCGGAGCTTTTCTCATCTTGTACAGGCGCAGGAGTAGGCGCAGGTGTAGGCGCAGCTTCTCTGTGCGCCATCATAGCCATAGATTTTGACTTTCCTTCAGTTTCGCTGATTCGTTGGAGTTTGAGTTCGTAAACTTTGAGATTTGCATATAGGTTCCTTAAAGTCCAAACATCTAAAGTTCCAGCGTCTTCAAGAGCGCTAGATTTATGTAGGTATCTTGATCCAAAAGCTTGTAGAAAATTTACATTCAAATCTTTGTTGGTAAACTTCATGCCAAGTGAAATACATAGATTGATAATTTCACAGTAGCGTTCATAAGTTTGCCTCAAGTTTTCACCGGGGAGTTGAGAGAAATTGTTGAATCTCTTTTGTACTTCGTATTTCTTGTTCTCCTTGCAAACAGTGTCTCCTTCAATATGCTCTTCAATAGCATCCCATAGCTCATTTGCAGTAGCACAATGCATGACTTGTTGTTTCATAGCCGTGCTTAGAGTGCTTAGAAGAATGTTTCTTGCTTTTCCATCATTTGCAACTCTTCTAATTTCTTCCTCGGTCCATTCTTCCCTTGGTTTTAGGACAGTAGGTTGAGCAGCGTTGGTGCGTGGATTTGGATTCGCCTTCATCGGAATATAAGGTCCATAAACGACGGTGTCATGGAGCCTTTCATCGATTGAGTTGAGATGAGTCAATATGCTGAATTTCCACACGTCAAAATGATCTTCATCAAAGACCGGAACGTGAGTGTAGTTTGCAGTTGCAATAGGTTTTGAGTTTGCCATTTAGAATCGGCACTCAAGCTGTTAAGCTTGAAAAACGAAAAATGTTTTATAAAGGTGTTAGCTCTGATACCACTTGTTGGTCCCAAAGGGCAACAAGGGTATGAAAAATAGCTAGAGGGGGGGGTGAATAGCTGTTTTAAAATTCTTTTCGTACCCTTGAAAAACTCAATTGCGAATGCGCACTTTATCAAGTAAGCGTTATGAAATGCGCCTAAGTGAGTGAGTGAAATGCACAGCGGAATTTAGTAATGAAAATAGGCGCAAAGTGATAAAGGGAGCGCAACACACACACTAAGTATTTTGGCTCAAAGTGAGTGAAATAAGGAACTAAGGCAAATGATATAACAAACACAACACAATTCAGTTCAAACAATCTACAATGAGTAAACAAGCAAGTAGTGAGTGAAAATAATGACTTGAAAGAAATAACAAGATAATAACACGAGCTATTTGGAGAGGTTCGATCAATGAAAGATCTACGTCCTCTACCAAGATGGTTAGTCTTGGATTTCTAATCGAGATCTTATATAATGAGGAGTGTTACAAATTACAATGTTGAGCTTATACACTAACTCAAGATCTATTACTATGAAAGAACAAATCCAAAACAATAACCGGTGTATCTCTAAAAGATGAATCTAAATGATTAATCTTAAAGAGGTGCGTGTGTGTTCTTAGTATCAAGGCTCTTTAGATCTTTGAGATGGAGAGCACAAGAAACTAAAGTGTTAAGGCTTTGAAGATCTGGGCTAAGGATGAAGGTATGAAGATGTTCTTGAGAAATCTGGAAAAACGAAGGCAATCTTCAAATCTTCAACAAATGCTTTGAGAGAGAAATTCTTGAAATTCTTAGCAAAACTCAGCCACTTCAAAATGTTGAAGTTATGGGGTATTTATAGTGAACTTCAAAAAACTAGCCGTTGGAAATCTTTGTGGATAAGATGAGCTGTCGCTCGTTGATTGGAGCATGCATATATTATAGCCATTTTGACACTCAACATAAATGTGACCGTTATGGACACGTGTCAATAGATTGGGCGTATATGCATCTTTTAACCACCGTTGGATCATTGGCGTAATTTGAATTCTCTTCAAGTCTTCGAGTCTTCATTAAATCACTGAGTGTAAAATCAACCATGATGAGGCGCGTTGAGCCATTAGAGCGCATGGTCCATTTGAGGCGCGTAACAACACGCGTGGATCTTTGAGGCGCGAGGCTATATGCGCGCGCGCTGAAAGGCGCATGGCGCATAGCATAAAGGGGCGCATAGGCGCGTGGCTCAAACTGAACTTGTGATTTATCTTGAATCTTGATCTTCTTGCCCTATTTCTAAGCCTATTCTATAACAATGGACAACTTAAAAAATGAAGTATAAATACTTCTTACATGTGGGTCTAAAGTCCATGAAATAAAACTTAGGTGATGGATCAATCAAATCTAATAAATCCTAATACATTAAAAACTAAGATATGTGTGGGCATACCCAACATAGAGTGATTCCAAAAGTCCACTTTGGACATTGTCTTTATTTTCCCTAAGCCCGGTGGGGCAAAGTCCCGAGAAGAAAGATACCAAGTTGGTGTCTGATGGAGTCTGTACCAAGTTTGTTGATAGTGGAGCCGAGTCTGTAAAAGGTCAAGTCCCTTATGAAATGAATGAGTCATTTTCCTTCTATTCTCTCTAAACTTGAGACATTATTTGCAAATTACATTAATTCTTGGAATTTCCTTAGTTAAAATTGTCAAGTGATTGCTACGTCCCCAAAATGATGAATTGACTTCTAAGCATACAAGTCAATGACGACTCATTAAGGACGAATGTGTCGCGCCCCAGACCCATGGTCCTACTTGGCCCCACGCTCGGGACACGATTGGATGACGTTATAAAACACTTTTAGAAAATTTTTCGAAATAAACTTTCATAAAGTTTAACAAAATCCACACTCGAAGTTCAAAGACTTCATTTAACTTTCAAACAAACTCTTTCACCAACGAAAGTACTTGGCCCGAAGGCTTACAAACTTTTATACAAATGTACATACACCAATATTATCCAAAATAATGGTGTTACAAAATGATGAAGTCACGAAAACTCTACCCAAAAGGTATTACATCTATGTAATGTATCCTTTACAAAACAAATCCCAACTCTTACCACTGTAACGTCCCCCCGTGCCAAAGTGTCCTATCCCCTGGACTCGCCTTTATCTAAAACAGTAAACAAATAAGGGGTGAGAATGAATCTCAGTAAGCTACTAAAATGCAACTACGTTTCATGCTATAATGATAAGTATAAGGAACAATATCATAAGCATCACATAGCACATAGCATGAGAGGCAAAGCCAACTCATAATACCACACATACAACGATGTAAAACTCACAAAGATACTTAGCGAAGGTTTACTGAAAGAACATAACCGTCTGGAAATACCATTTAAGAAAACCATCTGAGAAAACCATCTGAGCAGCATAAATAGCTGAAGCCGGGATCCCGAAAACCAAACCATAACCATAAGAACCAAAGTAAATACGGGGGGAATATGACAAAAATTCATAACCCAAATGCTCACTCGAGGGAGCTAACTCATCCCATCCAAGGCCAATCTGGACTGGGAAAAAAGGACCAGTGGAAAAGCCTTATAGTGAACTAAGCTGTGTGCCACTATAATTCTTTCCACCTCCACTCGATAACACAACACCAGCTGAAATTTTAAACAAAGCACTGTAATGAATACTTGCTTTAAACAACAACCGGGGGCAATGATTCCAAAGTAGGGAACCAAGCCAAACACATCACAAGAAGCACACAAAAGAATCACTCATAAGAGTTCACAATAACATTGACATTTAGGTCATAAACACAACCTTGTACACATATGAAACCAAATCATCATCTACCATTTTAGCTTCCCAAAACACTTATCTAGACACCTTAGACTAGGACACAAAACCTAGCCCAAGATTGGGTCCTAAACCAAGTCAATGAAACAATTTATTTTCTTTCAGCAAAAGTGGGCGCTCGCCCGCCCTCATCTTGGGCGACCGCCCAAGATCCCTGTCTTAAAATTCACCTTTCAGTAGTTCTGGGCGCTCGCCCGGCCCCATCTTGGGCGACCGCCCATAAGCCCTGTCACGCCAAAATTTGCATACTTTTTACTCCTTTCGTTTCACCGTCCCAAAAGTACAACACTTACACACTTAACGTTTATAGCCTTACTAAGGCTACCAAAATCAGTCCCAAAACAACTCTAACACCACTTTGAACCTAACCAAACCAACATACCAAATACTCACTTTGTCCCAAAATTACAAGTATCACAAATAAATTCTTTTCACAATAATTTCACCACATATAACATATACAACATATATATGATCATTTTAACATTTAAGGGAAATTAGTAACTTACCTATTTTCGGAAAAAGTATCGCGGAAATATGTTTTGTTTGGGTAGAAATGACCTACTCAACGCCCTGATCATTTTTATATAATTAGATTTTAAAACGGAGAAGTAATTAAAAAGATAGAAATTAAAATAGGATGAACTTACTCCCTTCGTCTTCAACCCAGAGAAAACGTAGAAAATGTTGCTGTGGAATTTGTAAACACAGAGGGAGAGAGATGGGAGGATAAACATGATTTTATAAAAATCTTTACCCTTTTTTACAAATTGGTCACCCAAGTTTCATTTTGAACAATTAAACCCCTATAGTTTCAAGTTATTCAATTAACTCTCTTAACCATTATTACTACGAACCAAATAAATAGCACATTTAATCAAACAAATAATGCTATTTATAAAATATTATGCAACTCAAGAAAATATTATCTAATCACATAAAATGCACACATAATTTCCATATTAAAAATCCCCAAAAATATAAAATAAATTGGGACGAGTTTTTGGGGTCGTTACAGAATGGACTCAACACAAATGAAAACGTTCAATGCAAACAATTAATCTTGATATGAATAAATGTTGTGATCAATTGGCATGAAGAAACCATTAATGACAAGCCTTCCCCGATACACATTCCCCAATACACAATCCGATTCACTTTTCCATGCAAACCCTCGATGCAAATCAAAAGGTATCCCAAGACAATGAAAGTGAAAGGATGTTGTTGCTCAACCACCAAAAATTCAGCCATTATCGCACGTGCGCGACCAAGCAAAGTACTTCCCAGATCCTCAAAGTCAAAGTGAGTAGTGACAGGCGTTCCACCAAAGACTAATGTTTTCCCTTCTCTAAAGAGAAGAGAGAGAGAGAGAGTCATAAAAAAATGGAAAGATGGAAAGGAAATGAATATGGACACCAACCCCAACAAAAGACAGTAAAAGGCCGAACTATGGTGACCTGAGCTCCTCAAACTGAGGGGAACGTAGGCAACCTTCGGGTTCGGTCACAACATGAAACAAAATTATCAAACCTTGGTTCTCTCGAAAATGACCAAGTCTCTTTCCCACGGTCCCATCAATGACCGATCCCCTAAACACATCTCCTTTCTCGATCTTACCATTAATCGAATCCCAATCTTAATTGATCACGACATTTACGCATGTTAAGGCTAATTGCTTGTAGTAATACTAACTTAATAATAAACCTGGTCCATTTAAGAAATCATTATTCACAATCTTAACTAAGGAGAATTTCAAATATCTCGACAAGTCTTCTTTTCCACATTTTAGGAAAGAGCCAAACACTGAATTTCTGTCCATAGGATTCCTTCCTCAGAAAAGGGACTCACTCCCGCAAGTGCCTATGTCTGTTCTTCCTTTGTTTGAGCAAGCGTAACCTGCTCCTGTTCATGTCTCTAGTCAACTAGACCACTCCTAGGAAAAGAAAGTGAGGGGGTGCAAGGAGAGCAGACTGGTACAATTGAAACCTAGAAAAGATGGCCCGTGCAAAGGATAGGTCACATTCCGAACGAAGGAGAGTTCACAACAAAGAAGGATTCACAATGAAGGAAGGTCCACACCCAAGGAAAGTTGGCACCCGAGGGTCACCCCCCATTCAAAAAAGTAAAACCGGGGCTAGCAAGTCACGATAAATACATTGGAAATATTAACGAAAAAGCCATGCTTTGGTAAACCCAGTTAGGTCAGAACCCAGAGTCATAATCTCCCAATAAAGGCTCCCAGCTTTTGGAAATTCCCCAGAGGTCCTCGAAATTTTGGTCAAGAGTCAACCCTCTGCGTCAACTGTACGGATGATTTGTCCCCTGTAAAAAATTCATATCAGCAGCCCATACCAGCAGGCTACCCACAAATAAGACCTATTCTCATATGCTCAAAACGTGTCAAAACTTGTCCCAGCCGTACATAGTTGAGTCTAAACACATTCCCGGGGATTCCCCACAAATCACAGCACCAAAAAAGCCCTACTCAAGGCCCGAATCATGCATTTAAATGAATTTACAAGCAAAAGAACATTTTTGACATTTAATACAAGATTTTACACATATTGTTTTCAAAACAAAGCAAGGCATAAAAATTGTTCAAACAGGTACAGCTACTCGGAATCCGGGTCTGAATCAGGCAGAGGTAAATAAGAGATGCTTGGCCCCCGGGATGGATAGGAGTCAGGATCGAAATGGAAAAGGGACTCCGCCAAGCTCATGTCCTCTCCAGCGGATGGATGAAAAGAGCGCCAAGCAAATTGAGAGGAAGGGCCTGGACGGTCGACAGAAGATGACTCGGGCCGCTCCAAGGTCAAGTGGGCAAAAGGATCTGGGGCAGTTTCATGAGTGTCTGCCCCTCCCAGCGAGCCTCGAAAAGATGATATGTCAGCAGCACTTGTGGACTGACTACGAACATAGGAAGGAGGCAGCTCCACGCTTGATGCCCTCTTGCGAGGTCTCTCCTCACCACTCACGGAGCTCCTGCCCGGCACAAAGTTGTATTCTGCTCGAGGCCCCTTGGAAGAACGACCTATAAACTTCCTAAACCACTTCTTGGCCCGCCCCAAGAAGCCGGGCTGCCTTAGCAGTGCTCATCCCGTAATCTGCACATGAAAACAGAAATGGTTCAGCAAAAGAGACAGAGATGAAGGGGGTGTGTGTGCAAAGCAAAGGAGAAGCATACCGCCTCAACCGGGATCTCCCCAGCTGGAACCCCCTCCCCTAAAGCAGACAAATCAACCTGGTGGACCCTGACACCCACGCAGACGAAAGAATAGTCTGTCCACACCGGAGGAGCTACCCCAGAAGCTACCACCTGCGGTGATCTGAGCCGAGTAGCCACAAAACGACCATAGGCCTCGCTAGTGATCAAATAGGACACGTCCACCCCCATGAGATGAGGGTCCTCTCCTCGGTCAGCCACAAACATGGTCTCGGGAGGATCCACGGGCACCCTCTGCACAAGCCCCAATCTGTGCTGCCATAGGACCCTCTCACCCAAATAAAAAGCCTCTCCCCGGAACCCCACTAGCAAACTCCTCTGTCTAGTTACTCTCAGAGCCTCACTCAGGTCAAAACCTATCTCCCCATACCTTGACCAGGGAAACATGTTTAACCCCTCTGGCATAGGCCCCCTCAGCACCGCCTTCACATCGGTGTAACGAACAGCGACTCGTCCCTTGGACCCCCTTTGCTCTTGGACCTCCCTGGCCCAGCAAATTATGGCCGGAAAATGAACACTCGGGTCGAGAGATGGCCTCCATGGATAGCTGCCAAATACCTCATAGTACCAAGCCTGAAAAGACAAAGAGGCTTTAGTACACAAGTATGAAAACAAAATGCCAAAGCAGAAAGTAAAGCAAAGGCAGAAAAGAACAGAAAGGTACAAAGAGATACCTCTAGGACAAACTGAAAGTAAGCCAAAGACTTGCTCGCCTTCCGACTATACTTGTCAAGCTCCATGTATAGCTCGATAAGGCCTGCCTCTCCCCAAATGATGCCCCTGATGGTCTCTGGTGTGGTCAAAGAGCCTAGCAGAGGAAACATGCACGTCGTGTCAGCATTGGCAAAAATGGTATTGCCAAGAAGGAGCCACACGTTGGAGCGACCGAGTTGCTCAGCTGTAACCCGACCCGCCGTGTATTTTAGAAAGTTGGCCCGGATGGCCCTCTTGACATTCTGCACGAGGATACCCAAACCTTTGGTGGGGCCCGTAAAGCCAATGAGCGCCCCAATCTCTGCCTCAGGGATCCTATCCCTCCACATAACCGGCCGCCCATCAAAAGATAGTCCGGTGATCGCCGAGAAGTCCGCGAGGGTCACAGTTACCTCCCCCAACTCAAATGAAAAGTGTGGGTCGAGTCCCACCAATACTCGCCAAGGGCATTGAGAAGCCCCATACTTTTATTGGCGTTAACCAACTTGCCCACGACATCAATGAAAGGCACCAAACCAGTGCGCTCCACCCACTCACTCGGACCGGGTTCACCATTGACAGACTCGGGCATAGCCTCTCATAAGGAGAAGCAAACGTCCGGAGACCCTCGAGATTTGGGATCACGCCCTGCAGGTAAACACAACAAAGGTATGAATAACACAATTTAAAGTACTAATGAACATGCTAAATGCAAAATGAACATGTAGAAATGTTTTCCGTCCCCTTTCAAATTGCATAGACATTTGAGGGTTGCTTTGAAAATAAAAATGTTTTCCGTCCACTTTCAAATTGCATAGACATTTGAGGGTTGCTTTGAAAAGAAAAATGTTTTCCGTCCACTTTCAAATTGCATAGACATTTGAGGGTTGCTTTGAAAAGAAAAATGTTTTACGTCCCCTTTCAAATTGCATAGACATTTGAGGGCCGTTTTGAGAAAGAAATTTTTCCCCTTTCTTTAAATTGCATAGTCATTTAAAAGAAGGCCATCATGAACAAGTCCATCATGCTCATAACATGTAACAAATAATCCTAAGCAATGCTAGCATGCACGTAAACATATCAAAATGGCTAGTCCAACCTAAGGTACAAGCATTTTATGCACATAGTGTAGGATCACACTTTAATTGTCAAAAGCATAGCTAGGCATGTTCGAATGAAGGAGCAAACACATGTCTTCGATCATTGTGACTCCAATTTCATGAAAATGAGTTCAATTTCGCAAAATGACCCAAGAAGTACAAAAATCCTAATTTGCATGAACATAAAACCTAGGTTTAAGAAAATGCATTAATCAAGAAGGGAATGGCTTAGGATGTACTTACCCCGTCACCTTGGCACAAATGCAAGGCAGGAGATTTGTAGAAACTCGCTCCCGCATCCCTGAGATCAACGGTGTAGCCTCAGAAGTTTTGGGCTATGTCGAGCCTTTTCTCAGCCCCTCTAGGATAACCAACGCGTGCCCGTCCCGCCATGAACAATCCTTGAACGATCTAAGGAAGAAAATTCAAAATTGATGGAGTTTTCCCTCTCAATTTCGTCTCTGCCTTCTCTATTTCTTGACTGAGTTTTAGAAAAACAAGCAGACCATCCGTATGGCTGCTGTGTTTTGAAAAAGAAGGGACGACCCCTCAATCCGTACGGATGGTTTGGGCGAGAAAAATTCCTGCCCAAAATTTACACTTTGGCCCCTAGTGCCTTGAATCCTAAAACACATTTTAGGCAGTCCTTGACATAAGCCCAGTAAAACTTTGTCCTCTAAGTGAGCATACTTAGGCGGTCCCCATTGTGAAAAATGTTGCCTTAGCGAACATTTTAGGCAGTCCTTGACTTAAGCCCAGTAAAATTTTGTCCCTAAGTGAGCATACTTAGGCGGTCCCCATTGTGAAAAATGTTGCCTTAGCTAACATTTTAGGCAGTCCTTGACTTAAGCCCAGTAAAACTTTGTCCCTTAAGCGAGCATACTTAGGCGGTCCCCATTGTGAAAAATGTTGCCTTAGCGAACATTTTAGGCAGTCCTTGACTTAAGCCCAGTAAAACTTTGTCCCCTAAGCGAGCATACTTAGGCGGTCCCCATTGTGAAAAATGTTGCCTTAGCGAACATTTTAGGCAATCCTTGACTTAAGCCCAGTAAAACTTTGTCCCCTAAGTGAGCATACTTAAGCGGTCCCCATTGTGAAAAATGTTGCCTTAGAGAAAATTTTAGGCAGTCATTGACTTAAGCCCAGTAAAACTTTGTCCCCTAAGTGAGCATACTTAGGCGGTCCCCATTGTGAAAAATGTCACCTTAGCGAACATTTTAGGCAGTCCCTGACTTAAGCCCAGTAAAACCTTTGTCCCCCAGGGTGGTCATTTTAGAAAACCTTTGTCCCGGCAGTCATTAGTCGGACGTAAGACCAGTTTTCCCGTCAAACTCCCCAAAGGTGGAGTTAACCCAAGCTAAGTCTTGACCCAGAGTGGTCATTTTTAGGGCTGTGCAGAGAAAACCGAAAACCGACCCATACCGACAAAAACCGAACAAACCGAGCCGATTAAAACTGATCCCGACTCTTGTCTATAGGAAACAGTTTAGTTTTATAAATACACCGATAAATCGGTACTGGTTTCGGATGTAACCTAAGCAAACCGAATGAGCTACCGAACCGAACCGAAAACCAATACTACGTCGTTTTGTTATTCAGTATATATACATATTTCTCAAATTACTCTCATTGTTATTCAGTATATATACGTTTCTACTGTACTCCCTTTGTCCTAAATGTGTGGACTTTTTATTTTTTGATCCCAAAATGGACTTTTTATTTAGCCCAAACAGGCCCAATTAAGCCCAATAGTATTAATCACCAAGAAACCGACACCTACCGATACCGATCATACCGAGCACGAAAAACCGACCATACCGATGCCGACCATAAACTGAAGGTGATGGGTTTTGTTATTTAGAAACCGACTAATTCGGTTCAGTGGCGGTTTTGGTAAAAAACCGAGCCGAACCGAGCTCACCCCTAGTCATTTTAAGCTAAAACCTTTGTCACGGCAGTCCAAAATGATGTAAGATCATCCTTTAAGTCAACCCTCTCCATAGAGCCAAGTTGACCAAATCCTGCCTCTGACCCACCGAGATTCATGCCCGTTCCTTGTAGTCAACCCTCTCCATAGAGCCAAGTTGACCAAATCCTGCCTCTGACCCGCCGAGAGTCATGACCGTTCCTTGTAGTCAACCCTCTCTATAGAGCCAAGTTGACCAAATCCCGCCTCTAACCTGCCGAGAGTCATGCCCGTTCCTTGTAGTCAACCCCCTCCATAGAGTCAAGTGAGAGTCATGCCCGTTCCTTGTAGTCAACCCTCTCCATAGATCCAAGTTGACCTTGTCCCGCCTCTGACCCATTGAGAGTCATGCCCGTTTCCTTTTAGTCAATCCTCTCCATAGAGCCAAGTTGACCTTATCCCGCCTCTGACTCGCCGAGAGTCATGCCCGTTCCTTTTAGTCAACCCTCTTCATAGAGCCAAGTTGACCATGTCCCACCTCTGACTTGACGAGAGTCATGCCCGTTCCTTTTAGTCAACCCTCTCCATAGAGCCAAGTTGACCTTGTCCCACCTCTGACTCGCCGAGAGTCATGCCCGTTCCTTTTAGTCAACCCTCTTCATAGAGCCAAGTTGACCATGTCCCACCTCTGACTTGCCGAGAGTCATGCCCGTTCCTTTTAGTCAACCCTCTCCATAGAGCCAAGTTGACCACGTCCCGCCTCTGACTCACCGAGAGTCATGCCCATTCCTTTTACTCAACCCTCTCCATAGAGCCAAGTTGACCATGTCCCGCCTCTGACTCACTGAGAATCATGCCCGTTTCTTTTAGTCAACCCTCTCCATAGAGCCAAGTTGACCAAGTCCCGCCTCTGACTCGCCGAGAGACATGCCCGTTCCTTTAGGAGGGAATGACAGATGTTCCCTTACACCCTAGGAGAGGATGAAAGATATCCACCTAGCCCTTAGGTTTGAGTAGCCTTAAAGTCTCTAACCCCTTCCGAACTACGTTAGGCTTGATTCCCCGCAAACGGGATACGTAGGAATTATATACCCATATGTCCAGCCACGCAACCAAATCGGTCAAAGCCGTCCTCCCATCAGATTGGGATGCTTATTTTTATCAACATTCAGGGATAAACTGATAGGCTGGGGCCTCACTAAGATAAACCTAAAATTTCAGGACTGTTCTGAAATTAAAATTGGAAAAATCCAGAAGCTCGCCAGGCTGAGCCGTACGGATAATGTGGGTACTTGAGGGGCCAATCCGTATGGATGGTTTGGGCATCCTCAGTCCTTATAAATTGGACCCTTGCTAATCATTTCAGGAGGGGGGAGAAAATAATTTTGTATGTGTAAACTCTGCCAAACTGAGAGCATATTAGGGATATAAACACATTCTTGAGTGAAAAGAGATAAAGAAGATAGGCTTAGAACCAAAATTGGTGAGGCCTCCTTCTCCCCATCTTCTCTTCATCTCATAATCTATTTTATTTTGCCTTATTTACATTATGTCTTTATTATTCTTGCACATATTATGAATTGGAACCAAGTTCTTGATATGAATCAATGGTACCTTCATGTTCTATGCATGATCAAGGGTTCAAACCTAAGATGATCAAGGCTTGTTATCATTTAATGTCTCTTTACACTATGTCTTTACATTAATGCACTTTACATTATGTCTTTACATTAATGTTCTTTACATTGTTTCTTTACTTTTATGTAATTTATATTATGTTTTTACATTTATGCAAGTTAAATTTTATGTCTTTACTTTTAAGTTGATTTTATGGTGAAATGATCAAGTTTGGATGATAAAGTTTCAATCTTTATCATTCAAACCTTGATCTAACTCTAATAATGTCCCATTGGATGGTAAAGACTCAATCTTTATCCATCCAAAGGTTGATTTTTGATGTCCTAAGGCATTTCCTTGGAAGAATCATCCATTTGGATGTTAAAGTTTCCATCTTTAACCATCTAAATGATGATTTTGGCTCAGATGCCATGTTCATCACTTTTCTTAATTTTCCCCAATTATTGCCTTGATCACACCCAAAACCTTGTGTTTTGATGTTTAATTAGTGATTAAGAGCATAGGGATGATTCAATTCAAGCTTTGTGTGAGTAAATAAACAAGAAAGATGTAAAACAGTTCAGTTTCAGCAGAATGCTCTGTTTCTGCTTAAAACTGGACTGATTTCTTGACAATCTGTAAAAATCCCAGGGATGACCTTCCCAGCCGTACGGCTAGTTTGGTCAGAGGTGTGATTTTTCAGTCTTTCCCCTTTTCTGTTAAACTGTTTACAAAACAACCCTTTTTTGTTAAGTTTCTAACTGATTTTGTTAAAATTCAGTTTCTCCCATTTTTAAGAACACACACACACACACACTTGTACAATTTTGGTTAACAAATTTAGGGAGACTCGGTTTTTTTTTTTAGGCACTTTGGGTGAACTACCGGTTAAGTTCTTCCCAAAGCGTAACCTGACCTCCGAACCTTTCGTCTCTAACCATTTTTCGTTAAGTTTGGGCTTAAAGTTAAACTAACGTGGAGACTCCGTTTTCCGTTAAAGTACCGTGTTTGATTCTCGAGGGAACTATTCATTTTTCCCGCGGGTATCTTACACTGACGAATTGCTGGGAAGGAATTTAGGGTTTCATCTGGTATCTTCGCTTTTCTTTCTTCGCCTTGTCCGTGTACTGTAGGGTTTCAACGGCTTATATAATAAAAGGGTTCACCAACTACTCACGTGACTTGCACGAGCTCATTAAATGCAGATGTGGAATATGGCGTGGCACAAATAGTTTCCAGATCAGCACTCCGTTAATAAAGTTTAACATCCTTTAACGGGGTTGCATAAATTGTAAATGAATATGAAAGTACGTAGGATTAAGTTGTCAAACTAAAGTACGTTGTCATTTTTTTAACTAAAGGTGTGGTACATGGCATAAAGTGGTAGTTTTTCCTTTTCTCAAAGAAGACCTTCATTTATGGATGCTTTCCATCTCACTTTCTCTTTTTTCGTGCTAGACTAGATACGACCCCTCAACGGGTATCTACGGAATGGAGTTTTATGTGGTGTTAGAGCGACCAGGGTATCGGGTGGATACCAACAGCTCTACCGCCTCTAGTGGATCTTTAATTAAGCCCCCTTCTCCCGAAGTCACGGGGGTCATTTTGCCGAGTTCCTTCGACATGGTTCTCTCAAGCTTAAATGAATGTCTAAATTTTAAATCAAGGTGCATTTTAAAATTTCTATTTTTTTCTACAATTTAGTTGGAAAGATTCATTTATATTCTTGTAATCTTCTTTTCTTTCCAAACATTGCAAGTATGAAAAGACTAGTGAAAATAAATTGGTAAAAGAATATTTAGGAAGAATGTTTCATTTTAGTACGAAAACTTCTTTAAAATGGACATTCAGTTTGACTTTGTCTAAGCATTTGTTTATTCATCAATTTAAAAATGCTTTTCTTCATGGGGACCTTCAAGAGACTGTATACATGCATCAACCATTGGGGTTTCAGGATAAGAATTCTCCAAATTACGTTTTCTTACTCAAGAAGTTGTTATAGGTTTAAAGCAAGCTCCTCGTGCTTAATATAAGCGTTTTGTTAATTATGTGACTTCGTTGGATTTTACAGATAGTAGGATGGATAATTCTTTATATGTGTACAAATCTGGGACGGATAAGGCATATATTGGAAGAATATAGCATATAGTCTCTTATATTTATTTTGTTTTTTTTAACGTGTGCCCTTAGGGCATAGGATAAAAGTTAATTATAGTAGTGAATCTATATAATTATAGAAATTGTTAGGGGAGTAAGTCTTGTGTAAAACGCGTTTTACATTAGCCTTAGTGTAAAACGTGTTTTCCACAAAGAAGGGTTCTTGGGCAAAAGAAGGGTTATGGGGCAGGCACTTTCTGATACTGTAGGAGGCACTTTTCAATATTTTTACAGCAGACACTTTTTTTACCCTAAAGCAGACACTTTTTTTGGGACTTTCACAGCATGCACTTTTTTACCTTAGAGTAGGCACTTGTAAAAAAAAAAAAAAAAAAAAAAAACTCAATAGGCATGTTTTAAAATTCAAGCAGGCATATATAAAAATGTCTGCTTGAATTTTTGGATGAGGAGATGCTCTATGATCAATGATGAGCTTAAAGAGATTCTGGAGTATCGGCATCTCAACGCTCGTGGTCTTGTGCACTTAGTCAAATCAGCTGCACTTGCCATTACTCTGCCGATGTTTCATCCTCGTCAGCGTGCCGATCATCTAGTCTATACCTCAAGGCTGATGAATGCCGGGTTAATGACTATGATTCTTGAAGGTCGTGCTTATTTGAACTTAATCTTGGCTACCTTCCTTTCACTTGAAGACGGTGGTATGTTTCTGCTGCCGTCTGATCGTGCAGTTATAGTTCATCCTGCTTTTCCTTTGCCGATCTTTCGTGCCGATGATTCTGATGATCTCATTGTCTCAACTTTTGTCCCTGCCGATTTCTTCTCTTCTGCTGATGATGCTGCCCTTCAATGGTTCTTACTCATTCCTGCTGCTCCTGTTCCTCCTTCTCCCTCTGAGCTGATCTTGATCTCCTTTGATGATGAGATGATGACTGATGATGTGCTTATTGAAGATGCTGATCTGAATAATGAAGATTTTATCCCTTCAATAGTGCTCCCATCGTCTGCCAGTATTTTCCAGCCGACCATCGTCAACAGTCTGTATGAGTATTTGAAGTTTAGTGAAGGCGATTTCACAAATCAGCAAGTGCCTGCCACTCGTGCTGATGTTGGTGATATGGCTCTTTCTGTTGGTGACCTGGTTAAGGATGTTCACAAAGACCTGGTTAAGCGACTACGTAAGTCCAATCAGGAGGAGGAGAATACTCTGGTCAAAGAATTGAAAGCTCTCCTTGCTGATAGAGAAGAGCGTATAATGGCTCTTTCTGAATCCTTGGGGACAACTCATAACATTCAACAGAATCTTGTTGATAATCAGAGGCTGCAGTTAAGAGATATGGGAAGACTTGAAGAAGAATTATCTGAGACCAAAGCTGCTCTTGCCGAAGCTAATCTGAAGATAGCTGCTCTTGAAGCCAACAACAAGATGCTGTCTGAAAGATTGGAAAGTGCGCAGAGAAGACAGAGCAAAGCAAAGAGGAAAGCTGAAAGAAAAGAAGAAAAAGCAAGAAAGAAGGCTAGGAAGACTGAATCTACAAAGGACTCAACTCCAGCAGCAGATCCCAAGATTTCTGATCCTCCAGCTGCTGATCCTTGAGTCACATAGCCTATGATGTAGATATCTTATTGAAGACCTTCACAGACAAATTTCTTTGCTTAGAAAATTTTTATTGTGCTAATATGTTTTTCTTATATTTGTGTTGTTAACTGCATTATTCTGTGCTATTTCCTTTTGCAGATCATCACTCTTGCCGATTCCTTGAACCGGCTTCACCATTTATTTTGGTGAATCCACCTTTTGCATTAGACATCTAGTGTGACTTACCTTAGGATTTGGTTATACCTAGATATCCTTAGAAATCTTTTCCCTAAGATAAGTGATGTCTTTAGCTTTAAGGGTGATTGGACTTAAGTAATTAGGAGGAGATTGTTGTTCAAATAGATACCTAGGTCCTAGAATTACTTAATCCCAATCATGTCTACACTTAGGGTCCCCCAATTTTATTAGAACCTTTTTAAGGTGCCCTTATGATCCTTTGTGCCCAGCACAGGTGTATTTCAACTCTTCATTCAAGACAAACCAGCAAGAGGAAGCAAATAAGCAGACCAGTAAACAAGTTGCCGATCAACTCTATTCTTAACATGCGACAAGTTGCCGATCAACTTGCTACAGAAGTTGCCGATCAACTTATATAAGAAGCTGCCGATCAACTCCATTCACAACATGCCGATATAATAGACAGTCTGCACTGTCAGTCAGGTGACATCATTTCATTAAAGTCAACCTTGCTGATTGTCTCTCTACTGTTTTATCATAAAGTAGTTTACCTGCTCTGTAATGATTTCTACGCCGTCTGACACATAGCTACTTTTAAGCTATACTCTGTCTCTACTTGCTTTTGCAGGTAACCGGTTGAGACAAAGGGGTCTTTACCCATCAGACTTTTAAGGCACGCGTATCTTCGCCATTAATGCCAAGGATACTGCATTAAATGCTCCTCACCTACCCAGCTGGAAATTCAAATGTTATCCTTCTTCAACAAGCTAAGACATTAACTCCTCCTATAAATAGAGGACTCAGTGCATTGAAGAAGGTTGGTGATTTTAGTGCATTGAAGAGAGTTGGTTGTTTGCAGCATTCATTGAAGTTCAAACATTCCTTGTCCAGATAATCATTAGATCATTTAATAGGACATACACTTGTGCACAAACTCTACAACACTGTTAGTATTCCCGAACTAGATTATTTTAAGGAATACGTTGTCTGAGTTTTCACACACCCACCTGAGTGAGATAAGTTCTTTTGAACTTGCCGCTCAAATACACTTGGTCAGATATTTTCTTTACGATCCATTAGTGATCTCTAGAATTTAGTCTTTGTTTCCGGCAAAGCCGTGCTTGTAATAGACTAGAGATATCTAATAGTACTCTTAACCCAAATCCAAGTTCTGACCAAACTTGGTAGAGGACGTAGCAGTATTTACACTGTGAACCTCTCCAAATCTCTGTGTCCTCTGTTACTTACTGTCCTTGCCGGTTGGAACTCTATCACCGGCAAATCATTACTGTTCGTACTGACTCAACTTCATTTCCATTGACCAATCTCTTGAAACTGCATTGAACTTTTAGAAACTACTTTGTGTTTAAACCAAGCTCTCAAAACCTTTTTATAAACTGATTTTGTGTGAGTTAAAACAAGTCATATCTTCTCCGCTGCGCTTACTGATAATAGTTTGCAATCTGATAAGTGACTTTGCATTTATAAAAGTGTTTCTTTGAAAAAGTTTTAATTAGGCTATTCACCCCCCCCCCTCTAGCCTATTTTCCTACCAATTGGGCCTAACAATTGGTATCAGAGCTTGGAATTTTGAAAGAAATTTCCAAGCTTTGCAGCTTGTTTGCCGATACCATGGCAGGAAAAATCATACAGTCATTCAACATCACCACCATTCCGTTGTTGAATGTCAACGAGTTTGGTGTCTGAAAATCTCGTATGATAAAGTATATGAACTCAATCGATGACCGGTTGATGAAGGTCATAGAAGGTGGTCCAATCATTCCGTTAAAAGTTTCAACCACCAACAGACCTATTCCCTCCACTCCGCTGACACAACATGCTGATCGAGAAACTGAACAGGAAACCCATGTTCAGATTGATGAAACTTTGATTGAGAAACCCAGAGAGGAATGGACCGACGACGACAAACTTTCTGCTGCCCTAGATGGAAAAGCATGCCACATTATCTCTTGTGGTTTGGATGACAAGCAATACAAACTTATTTACTTGTGCTCCACGGCTCAAGAATGCTGGAACAAGCTCCTTGCATACTTTGAAGGTGACGAGCAGGTGAAGGACAACAGACTCTACGATTGCATTGCTGAGTTTGAATCCTTCAAGAAACAAGATGGTGAATCACTAAGGAGTGCCTACGACAGATTTTGCGAGGTAAGTAATTTATGTGCTTCATTAGGTAAAGTTTATACTATGAAAGATCTTAATATTCGTTTTCTAAGTTCTTTGGGAAATGAGTATCATACTAAGGTCACCGCTGTTAGAGAAGTGAGAGACTTAAACAAGACTTCTATTCAGAATCTTGTGTCTAGTCTATTTCTGTATGAGAGAGAACTGCAAAAACTTAACGTTCTCGACAAAAATTTCAAAAACTTGTCTCTATCAGCTCAGTCACAGATATCCTTTCCTTCAAACAAATTCCCTCCTATAGATCCTCCTCAAACATCCTGCAGTTCCAATACCCATGAAATAACCTCAGAAAAACCTATGGAAGAAGACGAATTTGCCGCCTTCGCTAGGAACTACAAAAGGTTCAAAGACTTCAAAAGGATGCAGAAAGGAAACTACCAGCAACCAAAATCCTTCACACCACCATTTCAGAAACCAGCAAGCTACAATAAACCCTCTACTAGTGCTACCGATGGAAAGAACAACAAAGGTGATCTGGTCTGCTTCAACTGCAGAAAACCTGGTCACTTTGCTTCTAAATGTCCTCAACCAAAATATGAATACATGAGGAAGTCATTCAACCAGAGACATCCTAAGTCTAGAATCTTTGTTACCGATGAAAGCACAGAAAAGGCCTTGCCGGTTTGGTGTGAAACTGATTCCGATGAAGATGCCGATGAAGATGAAGATGCCGATGTAAGTTTTGTCGCCCTAGATTTGGAAGATGCCGATGTATCATCATTGCCGACTCCAGTCTACCGAGATCCATCTCCACCAAGAACTCCAGTCAAAGAAGAATCTGCTGGAAGACCTCAACCACACTTCAAAGAAATAAGTGTCAAAGCTGAAAACCCGTATGGATACAAAGTACACCAAGTGGGAACCTCACTCTATGGCCAGTGTAACTCTTCTCAATTTACCACCATCAAATCAAAATCCTTACCGATGACCAGAAAACTATTATTCAATGAACAATCTAGCATTGCCAAAAACATATCAAAACCCATCTCTTCCCTACCTGACTTCTCTCCTGGACCCATTGCCTCTGCTCCTAAAATTTTAGCTGATCCTTGTCCTGAAATATCCAAAGCTGAAATGATAGAGACAATGGATGAACTTTTTATCGATCATGAGAAGTTGAGTAGCGTTCATAAAGTAATGGCTGCTGATTTCAAAAGAATTTCTAACAAGAATAGCTCGCTTATGTCTGAACTTTCAGTTCTCAAAGGACACGAGCTTGAGTCTATTTCTTTAAAGAAAGAAAACCTGGATCTCAAATGCCAAGTAGCAGTATTGATAGCTCAGATCGAAGATCTTGTGAAAAGAAACAATCATCTCTCAAGGATTGTTGATTCTTACACAAAATCTAGAGTTGCTGTTGAAACAATCTTACAGACCCAAATGTCATATAAGGACCAATCTGGGTTAGGATTTGATTCCAGCAGCAGTAGCTCTACTGAAACTTGTGCTACCGAGAGAAAGTTGAATGTAGTCCTGTTAACTCAGTGCATAAGGATGCTAAGCCAATATACAGTGCTGTGGCAATGAAGTATCCTAACAACCAGAACAAAAGGAATAATAAGCACAAACAAAGATATGTTAAGGTTGCTGATACTGAGTCTGTCGATAACGGTATTCTTGGTGAATACATCAGCAGAGCAAGTGCTGCCGATCTGACCTCCTCTGCTGCCGATGGACAAGTGCCTAAAAAGGTAACTGCCAAAGGTAAACAGAATGGAAAGAAAGGCAACAATGGCACCTTTAAACAGACTAAGTTTGTGCCTGCTCAATTCCCTAGTTCTGCCGATGCACCGACTAAACAGAATGATATTCTACCGACTCTACAGCCTATCAGTCAAGTGAGATGTTCTAATTGTTTTGATTATGGTCACAAGGCTCATGAATGCCTCTTGAAGCACCTATCTGGACCCACTGAGGTTTCATCCTCAAGTGGTGGCCAGATGTGGTTGCCAAAGAGGAACTAACCCTCGGACCCTTGAATAAGGGGGACCATAAGCATACCGTTTTATTTCAGGAATGCTTCATGGCCTCAACTGGTGCAAGCAAGGATTTGTGGATTCTAGATAGTGGCTGCTCTAGACATATGATAGGATTTGCAGATCTTCTTGCCGATACTATCGAAGCATCAGGTCCCCCAGTAGTGTTTGGTGATAATGCCAAAGGAAAAATCGTCGGTATAGGTACCATCAAGAGAGGTGCAGTTACTGTACAGAAGGTCTCTCTAGTGGATGGTCTGAAACACAACCTTCTATCAATATCACAATTCTGTGATAAAGGAATGCAATGCGTATTTACTACTTCCAGTTGCTATGTGAAAGACATTGCTTCCAACGAAACTCTTCTCACTGCCAAACGTAAAGGTAACATTTATGCAGTAGACTTAAGTGCTATTACTGGTGTTGCTAATGTTTGTTTTGTAGCTAAGAACATCAGTGAGAACTCATGGCTATGGCACAAGAGACTCAGTCACTTGAACTTCAAATATCTATCCAAGCTTGCCGGTTCAAATCTTGTTACCGGTCTGCCTCAAGTGTCTGCTGATCAAGCAAAGAAATGCAAGGCCTGCCAGCTTGGAAAACAACATAAGTCATCTTTCCGAAGCAAGCCCTGCATGTCAACTTCTAAGTGCCTCCAATTGCTACATATGGATCTATTTGGCCCCACAACTACAGCAAGTATCGGGGGAAGTAGATACACGTTGGTTGTAGTAGATGATTTCTCTAGATATACTTGGGTGGAAACCTTCAGTCACAAAGATGACACCTATGCTGTTGCCACCAAGTTATTAAGACTACTACAAACTCAGAAAGAAAGCGATATCATCAGTATGAGATCAGACAACGGCACTGAATTCAAGAACAATGGTATTTCTCAATACTGTGATGATCATGGTATAGACCATAACTTCTCAGCTGCCGGTACACCACAACAAAATGGTGTTGTTGAGAGGAAGAATAGAACTCTCATTGAAGCTGGTAAGACCATGATTGCCGAAGCCAGGCTGCCGAAGTACTTTTGGGATGAAGCGATCAATACAGCCTGCTTTACCCAGAACAGATCTCTAATCAACAAATTCCATAACAAGACTCCTTATGAACTCTGGAGAGGCAGAATTCCCAACATTGGATTCTTCAAGATATTCGGCTGCAAATGTTACGTGCTATACAATGGAAAAGAGCACAGAGGTAAATTTGATGAGAAAGCTGATGAAGGAATCTTTGTTGGATACGCTAAACACAGTAAGGCCTTTCGAGTTTTCAATAAGAAACTTTTGAAAATTGTTGAATCTGTTCATGTAACCTTTGATGAATTTGATTTGTTAGAGTCTGACAAGGCTCCAAATAGTACTAATGTGTCTAGTGCTCATGAGACAGGTGAATCCAGTAATACTAATCCTGCAGATCAAGTACCAGCTGCTGATCCAGTCATTTCAGCAGAAGAATCAGCAGATGCTCCGTATTTTCCTTCATCAGCAGAACCAGAACCTGCTGATGAATTTCATAATCCGTTTGCCGATGCAAACTCTGCTGATCATCCTGAAGACAGATCTAGCCCTCAACCAATTTCTGTTATAAGACCTATTCCTCCAAGCTTTCATCCACCTCTCACTCAAAGTTCTTCTCCTACACCATCTGCTGATCTTGATCCTCCTCTAGAATCCTTATAACAAGAATCAGTAAGACATGATGTGCCGAGAGAAGTCAGAACTGTTCGTGATCATCCATTAGAAAATGTGATTGGTGATGTCTTTGGTCCCAGATTAACAAGAAACCTTAGTAGAGCATTTGCTGAAAGCCTTTTCTCATCTGCTATGGTCTCCGATATAGAACCAAAGAAGACTGAAGAAGCTCTTGCCGATCCTGGTTGGGTTGAAGCCATGCAAGAGGAACTGAATCAGTTTGAAAGATGCAAAGTATGGGAACTTGTGCCAAGACCAACTTCTCAGCAAGTTATTGGTACTAAGTGGGTTTACAGGAACAAATTGGATGAAGCTGGGAAAATCATTAGAAACAAAGCAAGGTTAGTTGCTAAAGGCTACCGTCAAGAGGAAGGAATCGACTACGATGAGACATTTGCTCCTGTTGCAAGATTGGAAGCTATAAGACTTTTCTTAGCCTATGCTTCCTTCAAGGAATTCAAGCTATATCAAATGGACGTGAAAAGTGCCTTCCTGAATGGAGAACTCCAAGAACTAGTCTATGTTGAACAACCACCAGGTTTTGAGGACTCCAAGAAGCCTGATCATGTCTACTGATTGAAGAAAGCACTCTATGGCTTAAAGCAAGCTCCAAGAGCATGGTATGAAACCCTTTCTAAGTTCTTACTTAGCGATGGCTTAGGCTTCACTCGAGGTAAAAATCGATACTACTTTATTTGTTGCTAAGCATAAGGGTCATTCATTGTTTGTTCAAATTTATGTCGATGATATTATTTTTGGTTCCACTAACGAATCACTTTGCAAGAGATTTGAGAAACTGATGCAGAGCAAGTTCGAGATGAGCATGATGGGTGAACTAACATATTTCCTTGGACTGCAAGTCAAACAAACCCATGAAGGAATATTCATCAGTCAAGCCAAGTATGCCAAAGAACTTATCAAGAAGTTTGGCTTTGACAATGCTCACTCTCAAAGCACACCGATGGGCACTAACATTCATTTAGATAAGGATGAGTCTGGTAAGAAAGTAGACATGACTGTCTACCGAGGTATGATCGGCTCACTCCTCTATCTTACTGCCAGTAGACCAGATATTATGTTTGCTGTTTGTGTTTGTGCCAGGTTTCAAGCTGACCCTAGGGAATCCCATCTGTAGGCTGTAAAACGTATTATTAAATATTTATGTGGCACTGCTAACCTTGGATTATGGTATGCAAGAGATTCATCTTTCAATCTAATAGGTTATTCAGATGCAGACTTTGCAGCTTGTAGGGTGACCAGAAAGAGTACAAGTGGAACATGCCAATTTCTTGGTGATAGATTGGTGTCTTGGTCCTGTAAGAAGCAAGCATCAATTTCCACTTCCACTACTGAAGCTGAGTACATAGCTGCCGGCAGTTGCTGTTCACAGATTCTATGGATGAAGCAGCAGCTGGTTGACTATGAAGTACCATCTCAAATTTGTCCCATCTATTGTGACAACCAATCAACAATTTCAGTATCAAACAATCCGGTCATGCATTCCAAAACCAAGCACATAGACATCAAATACCACTTCCTGAAGGAACATGTTGAAAAAGGGAATGTTGTGCTGCTCAAAGTGCATACCGATTTCCAAAGAGCAGACATACTAACAAAGCCCTTGGATCAGAAAAGATTTGAATTCCTCAGAGGTGAATTGGGTATGATTGATTTTTATGGTTAAAATTGTGCTAACTTTGCTACTTGTGTTAGTCTGCCGATCAAATCAGCAGAGCATCAATTATCTTGCCGACTACGAACTTGCCGACAAAATCTTGCCGATCGAAATTTTGTCAAAATCATCTTGCCGATTCTATCTATATATCTTGCCGATTCAATAAATTGCCGATTCAATCATTTCGCCGATTCAAGCTATCTTGCCGATTGGTAAAATCAAATCAGCACGTCTCTGCAAAAGATAAGATTCCTGACACATGACGTAAGCAATCAAATCAAAGGTACATCGGTCACACCATCTCCCTGACACGTGTGTGTACCTTTCTTATCCAAAATCGTGTCAAGATGTATTCCATTTAATGCGATACATCAGCAAGGTAAACAGGTCATCATCACCTCTATTTTATTTTTGACTAATTTACCCTTTCTCCCTCTTACTTTTAACTGTTCACCTTACTGATTTGTGTGCGCATTAATTTTTGCGTGCGCATGGTCTCCGAGACTATAGGTACAGTTATTTCTCTCCCTTGCCCTCTCATATTCTCTCTCTCCCCCATAACATATATAACGCCTTTCAAAATTCCATTAAGCTTTTTCTCCGCCATTTTTTTCTCTCTGCACTCTATTCTCTCTATTTCTCCTCTTTCCAGATTATCAGTTCATCGTTTATTTGTTCATCTATTCATAATCTGGTAAGTGTTAATGTTTATTCTCTGCTCATTTCTAATCATTTATGGTTTGATTTGTCTTTATTTCTAACATTGAGAGTGGTTTCAGTAATTTTGCAGACAATGTCCGGTGAAAAAGATATCTACGGAGGCTATGTTGACTCCGACTACTTCAATGACGAAGCTGACGGGGTTTTCTTGAAGAATCTTCTTATTGGGTCCTTGCTTGATTCGTTCATCACTCCATCAGGAGTTAGTTCAGTATTTGTGGATCTTGTCAAAGAATTCTTCTCCAACTCTTCTGTTGTCCGCTCTCGTGCTGACTCCTCCGTTATCGTCTCCATCAATTCTACTGTTTTGGGCGTGCAGATCTCTCTTACTCCCTCTTCTATCTCTGAAGTTTTTCCCAATCTTGGGAATGAAGGGTTGAGTGCTCTAGTTGATGAGCAGGAACTGGATAGGGCTTGGATTATCATGAGAGGTGCTGGCACAAGGCTTAGTGGCACTAATCATCTGAAGATTCACTATCCCCGAAGATACTATGCTTTGGCTGAGATAGTTGATAGATGTCTCATTTGCCGATCTGGATCCCACAGCAATATTACTGATGTGCAGTTTGAAGCTATGGCCGCCATTGTTCTGCAGATTGAGTTCAACTGGTGTGCCTACATATTCAGGATTATCGCTACGGCTGCTGATAAGTGGGCTTCTGACAGATTGAAGAACAAGGCCAATCCTGGAAAAGGATGCCATTATCTGTTGATAAGTATGATTCTGAGGAGAAATGCCAATGTAGTGGCTGCCGATCGCTTTCCATCCAGCTTGCCTTTCAATAGGTTGAAGTTCTTTGATGCTAAGGATTGGAAAAGGATTTCAAAGAATGCTTCCAGTGCCGGTGCCCCCTCTGTTGCTCCTGCACCTGTTGTGACTAAGAGGAAGAAAAAGGCAAAGACCATTCCTTCAGTTGCTTCTCAATCAGCAGCAGTCTCTACTCCTGCTACTTCAACTGATAGGATTCTTGCCGATTCTACTCCTGGTGCTCCAAAGAAAAGGAAACTGGTTAAGGTTGCCGATCAAGTGGTGACAAAGAAGGTGAAGCTTGCCGATGAAGTTCCTTCTTCCACTATTCCTCCTGCTGATCCAAGAGCCAAGCTAATTAGGTTTGCCCCTTCTCATCTTGCCGGTGCTTCCCTAACTGCCGATCCTGCTGTCAAGGTTGAAATTCCTGATGAAGAATTCACTGATGACTTTGCCGATGGCAAAAGTATTGAGGATGTCATTGAGAAGCTCAAATATCAGACTCCTAGGAAATGCGCTCTAATCAGAAACCCAACTTTCCACACCTTCTACAAGAATCCTTGGTCCTTCACCAACAAGGTCTTGAACAAGAAATGGGTCTTTCCGATTGATCATCTGCCTCCCTTTATTCGTCGTCTTCTTCAGTTTCATGAAGAAATGAAAGACACTGTCACTCCCGGAAATCCTGCTGATTATGTTGATCAAAAGAGTTTGGACAGACGCACTGATATGTGGAAAGAGAAGTTTGTCCCTCTATCAAAGTTCAAGCAGTTGAAAGAGGCTGAACTAAAACTCAATTTTGGTCGGTATTTTGAATTCCTACCACTTTCCTGGAACCAGATCTATCTCTTTCAAGACAGAATTAGACAAGATATGATGGTTCAGGATGTATGGATTATCTACGCAAGGACTTTCAATCAGCTCTCTCAATTCACAGAGTTTGATCCTTATCAGATAGGCAGAATGGAGAATAATGAAGATCTTCTGACCTACAATGATGACGAGGCTCCTGCTGACAGTCCTCTCAATGTACACTTCTTCAGATCAGTCAAGAAAGTCACTATGGACTTGATTGACAAATCCAATGAATTTCTGCTGAAGCTAGATGCCGATCGCATAGCTGCCGAAAATCTTGCCGATCCATCTGCTCAAGCTCCTTCTCCAAGCAGCAGCAAGACTTTATCTAATGCCGATGTTCATTCTGCCGATGATGTAGATGCTGCTGATAATTCGTTTGTTGCCGATAGTTCCGATGATTCTGCCGATGGTGACTCTACTGACAGTGATTCTGATGCTGATAATGATGATGGTGCTGATTTGTTTGGTGATTTGGTCTGTGCTCACAAAGCCACTGCTGACTCTCCTTCCACTTCATTTACAACAGATAGTGACAATATGCCTATCAGAACTGTCATGACTAAAGCTTCCACTGATGAAGTCTTTGCAGAATCTGTATTTGAGGGTGATAGTAGTGTTGAAGGAAGGCATTCCAATATAGTGGAATTTCATGTTGAGCAAACTTCAGACACTCAACCTCTGATGGGTCTATCTTCCGACATTCCTGTTCCAGTTGAGACAACTATGGACACTCAACAGTTGGATGTATCTGTTTCAGGAGGAGAACTTGCTGAAAAAGTGACTAATGAGACAACTGCTGACACTCATCTTACTGAGAAAACTACAGACACTCAGTTAATATCAGTCACCCCTGAAATACAGATTGTTCCCCTACTAGAATCAAGGAGGTTGTGGAGTTGGGAGGAGGTGCTGATTATAGTACTCCTAATCTGGATGCTGACATTGCTGCTAGTCTACAGTTTGAAGAGATTCTTCTACAGCCATTGTTCATCTTGCCATCTGTTATCAACCCTCTCTTGCCGGCTCCTGCTGCTGCTCGTGCCGATGTAGATCATGCCGATGAGATAGATCCAGCTGATTACATGGTGGTTGGAGAACAAGCCTTTGTTGATCCTGATGCTGTTGATACTTCTCCACCACCCAGCTATGATTATTTTCTCAATGGGAAGGATATGATGTGCTCCAACTGGTACACTTCCAATGCATCTATCCCCTCCAACAAATTTGGACAGCCTCTCTTCACTGTTCATCCAAGGTTATCCTTCAAGTATACCTTAGGCAGATGTCCACTCCCATTCGGCAAAGACCACCCTCATGTCACCAAGCATAAATTCTCTCCAGGAGATTCTACCAGTGATAGTCCAATCTATCTTCCCTGGATTCTCAATGATGATGACATTGTTCGTACAAAGGGAAAGACTCCTCGGATTTCTAGACTGAAGCGAAAGATTGTCTATGAACCTAGATGTCTACTACCTGGCAAACTGAAGATAGGTGGTAAGATCGTTCTCCCTGGTCTATCCCCAAAAGAAGTTCTTATCACTTCAAATGGTTGGATGAGGAGATGCTCTATGATCAATGATGAGCTTAAAGAGATTCTGGAGTATCGGCATCTCAACGCTCGTGGTCTTGTGCACTTAGTCAAATCAGCTGCACTTGCCATTACTCTGCCGATGTTTCATCCTCGTCAGTGTGCCGATCATCTAGTCTATACCTCAAGGCTGATGAATGCCGGGTTAATGACTATGATTCTTGAAGGTCGTGCTTATTTGAACTTAATCTTGGCTACCTTCCTTTCACTTGAAGACGGTGGTATGTTTCTGCTGCCGTCTGATCGTGCAGTTATAGTTCATCCTGCTTTTCCTTTGCCGATCTTTCGTGCCGATGATTCTGATGATCTCATTGTCTCAACTTTTGTCCCTGCCGATTTCTTCTCTTCTGCTGATGATGCTGCCCTTCAATGGTTCTTACTCATTCCTGCTGCTCCTGTTCCTCCTTCTCCCTCTGAGCCGATCTTGATCTCCTTTGATGATGAGATGATGACTGATGATGTGCTTATTGAAGATGCTGATCTGAATAATGAAGATTTTATCCCTTCAATAGTGCTCCCATCGTCTGCCAGTATTTTCCAGCCGACCATCGTCAACAGTCTGTATGAGTATTTGAAGTTTAGTGAAGGCGATTTCACAAATCAGCAAGTGCCTGCCACTCGTGCTGATGTTGGTGATATGGCTCTTTCTGTTGGTGACCTGGTTAAGGATGTTCACAAAGACCTGGTTAAGCGACTACGTAAGTCCAATCAGGAGGAGGAGAATACTCTGGTCAAAGAATTGAAAGCTCTCCTTGCTGATAGAGAAGAGCGTATAATGGCTCTTTCTGAATCCTTGGGGACAACTCATAACATTCAACAGAATCTTGTTGATAATCAGAGGCTGCAGTTAAGAGATATGGGAAGACTTGAAGAAGAATTATCTGAGACCAAAGCTGCTCTTGCCGAAGCTAATCTGAAGATAGCTGCTCTTGAAGCCAACAACAAGATGCTGTCTGAAAGATTGGAAAGTGCGCAGAGAAGACAGAGCAAAGCAAAGAGGAAAGCTGAAAGAAAAGAAGAAAAAGCAAGAAAGAAGGCTAGGAAGACTGAATCTACAAAGGACTCAACTCCAGCAGCAGATCCCAAGATTTCTGATCCTCCAGCTGCTGATCCTTGAGTCACATAGCCTATGATGTAGATATCTTATTGAAGACCTTCACAGACAAATTTCTTTGCTTAGAAAATTTTTATTGTGCTAATATGTTTTTCTTATATTTGTGTTGTTAACTGCATTATTCTGTGCTATTTCCTTTTGCAGATCATCACTCTTGCCGATTCCTTGAACCGGCTTCACCATTTATTTTGGTGAATCCACCTTTTGCATTAGACATCTAGTGTGACTTACCTTAGGATTTGGTTATACCTAGATATCCTTAGAAATCTTTTCCCTAAGATAAGTGATGTCTTTAGCTTTAAGGGTGATTGGACTTAAGTAATTAGGAGGAGATTGTTGTTCAAATAGATACCTAGGTCCTAGAATTACTTAATCCCAATCATGTCTACACTTAGGGTCCCCCAATTTTATTAGAACCTTTTTAAGGTGCCCTTATGATCCTTTGTGCCCAGCACAGGTGTATTTCAACTCTTCATTCAAGACAAACCAGCAAGAGGAAGCAAATAAGCAGACCAGTAAACAAGTTGCCGATCAACTCTATTCTTAACATGCGACAAGTTGCCGATCAACTTGCTACAGAAGTTGCCGATCAACTTATATAAGAAGCTGCCGATCAACTCCATTCACAACATGCCGATATAATAGACAGTCTGCACTGTCAGTCAGGTGACATCATTTCATTAAAGTCAACCTTGCTGATTGTCTCTCTACTGTTTTATCATAAAGTAGTTTACCTGCTCTGTAATGATTTCTACGTCGTCTGACACATAGCTACTTTTAAGCTATACTCTGTCTCTACTTGCTTTTGCAGGTAACCGGTTGAGACAAAGGGGTCTTTACCCATCAGACTTTTAAGGCACGCGTATCTTCGCCATTAATGCCAAGGATACTGCATTAAATGCTCCTCACCTACCCAGCTGGAAATTCAAATGTTATCCTTCTTCAACAAGCTAAGACATTAACTCCTCCTATAAATAGAGGACTCAGTGCATTGAAGAAGGTTGGTGATTTTAGTGCATTGAAGAGAGTTGGTTGTTTGCAGCATTCATTGAAGTTCAAACATTCCTTGTCCAGATAATCATTAGATCATTTAATAGGACATACACTTGTGCACAAACTCTACAACACTGTTAGTATTCCCGAACTAGATTATTTTAAGGAATACGTTGTCTGAGTTTTCACACACCCACCTGAGTGAGATAAGTTCTTTTGAACTTGCCGCTCAAATACACTTGGTCAGATATTTTCTTTACGATCCATTAGTGATCTCTAGAATTTAGTCTTTGTTTCCGGCAAAGCCGTGCTTGTAATAGACTAGAGATATCTAATAGTACTCTTAACCCAAATCCAAGTTCTGACCAAACTTGGTAGAGGACGTAGCAGTATTTACACTGTGAACCTCTCCAAATCTCTGTGTCCTCTGTTACTTACTGTCCTTGCCGGTTGGAACTCTATCACCGGCAAATCATTACTGTTCGTACTGACTCAACTTCATTTCCATTGACCAATCTCTTGAAACAGCATTGAACTTTTAGAAACTACTTTGTGTTTAAACCAAGCTCTCAAAACCTTTTTATAAACTGATTTTGTGTGAGTTAAAACAAGTCATATCTTCTCCGCTGCGCTTACTGATAATAGTTTGCAATCTGATAAGTGACTTTGCATTTATAAAAGTGTTTCTTTGAAAAAGTTTTAATTAGGCTATTCACCCCCCCCCTCTAGCCTATTTTCCTACCAATTGGGCCTAACACAAGTTTTAGATGAGGGTCACAAATCGAGGTATACTATTCATCCGGGTAGTACGAAGATGTATCAGGATTTGAAGCAACAATTTTGGTGGATTAATTTGAAAAGAGAAATAGCGGAGTACGTTTCGAAGTGTTTAACGTGTCAGCAGGTCAAAGCCGAGCATCAGAGACCCGCGGGATTACTTCAGCCGTTAGAGATTCCCGAGTGGAAATGGGAGCATGTGACTATGGATTTCGTTGCGGGACTACCTCGTACCCGTAGGAAGTATGACAGTGTTTGGGTAATAGTGGATAGATTGACCAAGAGTACCCATTTCTTGCCTATTGACATCAGATATTCGATGGAGAAGCTCGCGACCCTTTATATCGACGAGATTGTGAGATTGCATGGGGTTCCGGTTAGCATTGTGTCAGATCGAGACCCGAGGTTTACTTCTAGATTCTGGAAGGCGTTTCAGGAAGCTTTGGGTACAGATTTGCGATTCAGTACAGCTTTTCATCCTCAGACCGATGGTCAATCCGAGAGGACTATTCAGATTTTGGAAGATATGTTGCGAGCGTGTTCGATAGACTTTTCTGATTCTTGGGATTCGCACCTACCGTTAGTGGAGTTCTCTTACAACAACAGTTATCAGGCTAGTATCGAGATGGCACCGTATGAGGCTTTGTATGGAAGAAAGTGTAGATCGCCTATTTGTTGGGATGAGGTCGGTGAAGCGAGGATCGTGGGTATTGATTTGCTTCAGGATTCAGTTGAAAAGGTTAGAGTTATCCGGGATAGATTGAAGACAGCCCAGAGTCGACATAAGAGCTACGCAGATAACCGAAGGCGAGATCTTAGTTTTCAGACCGGTGATTGGGTGTTCTTGAAGGTATCTCCAAAGGTGGGTATTCGTAGGTTTGGGAAGAAAGGCAAATTGGCTCCGAGGTTTATTGGCCCGTTTGAGATTTTGGGAAAGATTGGACTTCTTGCGTATCGACTCGTGTTACCGTCATCCTTAGACCGGTTGCATGACGTTTTCCACGTTTCTATGCTTCGGAAGTATGTTCATGATCCATCTCACGTGTTACCGAGGGTACCGGAAGATATTGAGCCCGATATGACTTATGAGGAACGACCGGTTCGGATTCTTGATTCTAAAGTCCAAGAGTTGAGGAACAAAAGTATTTCATTGGTTAGAGTTCTTTGGAGGAATCATAATATCGAGGAGTCGACGTGGGAGCTCCGAGATGAGATCGAGAGGAAATTTCCGTGGCTTTTTGTTTAAGGTGAGTCTCGTTAAAATTCGGGTCGAATTTTCTTTAAGGGGGAGTGAATGTCACGACCCGAAATCTAGGCTCTATTTTATTAGTAATAAATAATTATTATTTATTTATTTGCTTGTTTATTTATTTCAATTATTATTTATTTAAATAATTATGTGTGCATTTTATGTCTCATAATATTTTTGCCTAAGCATTTTATTTGGGTCTTTTGGGTTAGTGTAGTATTGTTGGGTCTTAATTGTTAGTTGGGAGTGTAGTATTTGTGTGTAGTGTGAGAGAGGGGGCCTAAGTGTAAATGTTTGAAATAATTTCCCTACTCCCTCCCTACTCCTTCTCTTCTCCCTCACTCTTCCCCTTCACCCCACTCCATCTCCCAGCCACTCTCTTCCTCTCTCCTCCATTTGGGTAAGTTTTCTTTCCCTTCCTCCTCTCTTCATTTTCTTCATCTTCCTCTTGTAATCTCTCATTTCTTAAAACATGAACCTTGTTTAGATCGTCGATAGGATCGCGTAGAACCAAAAAGAATTGAATTCCGTCAACTTTGAGAAAATTCAAGTAAGTTACTTTTCCCCCATTTTAATGCTAAAATGTTCATATCATGTTTAGATAATGTTTGATGTGTTATATTTGAAGTTTGGTTGAGTTTAGAATTTATTTTGAATTTATTTGAGTTTTTGGGAAAAATGGTGAAATCTTGAATGTGGGGATTTGGTGTTGGTTTGGGTGATTAAAGGGTGTTATTTAGGTCCCCTTTTTGGTTAAATGATGTTTGGATACCTTAGGAATCGTGTTGGGAGTGTTGATTTTGGGTGTTATGAAAATGGTATGGAAATGGTAAGGAATTTGAAGAACCCAGCTCTATTTTTCCTCCCAGCCCGCAGACCAGGCGCCCGCCCGCCTTGACCCGAGCGCCCGCCTGCCCCTTTTTTTCAGCGACCCAGACCTACTGGCCAAACAAGCGCCCGCCCGCCCCAGGCCAGGCGCCCGTCCGCTCGCTATTCCTGGATTTTGTCCTTTTTGCTTGTTTAAACTAAATGGCTTAACTAGTTTAGGTTTAATCCTTCTAATTAACTTAAGATAACACCGTGGAACACTTTATTGATTGGAATTGATTCTTTTGTGAATAAATACGATATGGAATTTGATTAAGTACCATTTTGGGAATGTTGGGCATCTTTGATGTGCTGTTTATATTGGTTTACCTTTGTGGTGATTTAATTGGATTGGTTCCCTACTTTGGAACCTTAAGTTGTTTATTCATGCTAAATTATTATTACTTAGCATTTATTTGGAAGCCCAGCTGGCATAATTGTTGCATCGGGCGATGGGAAAGATTATAATGGCAAATCCAAGTCCATTATAATGTTGACCATTGTTTTGCCCCCTTCTTTACCCCTTTTCCAGATTGGCCTTGGAAAGGATAAGTTAGCTTCCTTTGGGAATGTATCTAGCTATCGGGCATGACTTTGTGTCATGGTCCTTGTCCTTTGTGACACTTTTATGGTTATTGGTTCCGGTACCGGGGTTCTCTCTTCGGCTTTCATGATATGATGAAGATGATGATTGTTGATTATTAAAGCTGCGCAGCGATCCTTTATTTGGATGTTCCGGTTTGGAAAACCTTGGCTATATCCTTTGTTATGTGTTTATTTCCGCTGCTATCTGTTATGTGATAAATGTTATGTGCTATGTGATATTTATTATTGCTTATCGCGTCGTGCATCATAGCATGTCATGTAGTTGCATTAGTAACTTATTGAGATTTATCTCACCCCCTTTTCTTTTATCTTTGTTTTTCCTTAACCCCCCCCCAGGTGCTAAGGATTAGTCTCGCTGATCACGAGAAAGAGGACGTCGAGTGTGGATCCATTCTTTTGGGGAAGGTTGATATAGGTTGGTTTACATTATGTAAATGTGTAACCATTTTGGGATATTTGTACCAAACATTGACGTCATTAGGATTTGTGTATTTTGTAACTTTGGTGTATGAACTTATGGAGTTTGTACTAGTTTTACCTTGTTGTTCAAGATGATTTTCAAAACCTTGTGTTATCACCTTTTGGTATCAAATGGAATTTTTAACTTCAGTATTTCTCAGTTTTGGTTTTAGAGTCGACGTCCAGATCGCGGTCTCGGGCCCGCGGGGTCCGGGGTCGCGACAACTTCATTTGACACTATTTACTGATTTTTGAGACAGTCTCAACATCAGTCAACCTTGTGTTTCGACTGTGGGGGAGTGATAGAATAGGTAAATATTTTGGTTAATATTTGTTGTAATCTTTTCTGTTTGGGATGATATTTATCCCATATTTAGTTAGACAAATACTCCCATGAGACGGTCTAACGGGGGTGAGATAGACCGTCCACGGGGTGACCCGCCCGCCCCACCTAGATCAGGCTCGCCCAGCTGTCAGTCGTACTCCCAGCGCGCGACACGTGGCACTTTTGTTTTGAAAAAAAAAACCTCAACAACTTTAAAATGCAATATCTTGAGATTTGAAGTCAAATAAATATCCGAAAATACAGTTGTGTTCGTCTCAACGAGATGAATCAAACTAGATAGGTCATGATATGGTTTTCAATTAGTTTTTCAAAATCATATTTTTTAACATACAAAAAAATTGAGTTGCTCGTCGCCTAAGATGTAACATTTTTTATGAAAAAATAACAGTTCAGTCTTGAATAAGTAACAAGTTTATTGTAAAATGTAACATTAGTTTTGTAGAAAAATTTAAATAGTTTGATAGTTTTTTTTTGTTAGAGAAAGTAATAATTGACATATAACACAGTATATATATGATACAATCTGTTATATAAATGAATTTAACAGTTTTTATAAAGTAAATGTTACATTTTAAAAAATTAAAATAAAGTAAGACTTCATATATATATAATTGGTTGCATTTCATTTGTTACTTTCCCTTAAAAAAACAATCAAAATATTTCTTCTATTTTTTTATTTTTTTTGCAAAACTACTATGTTACATTAAAGAATTCCAATTGTTACATTCAACCTTTGTAATTGATAAATTATTAAGTGATTTAACAGTAAAAAATTTCCTCATTTTTTTTACAAAACTACTATGTTATTACACAATTCCAATTGTTACATTATAGTGTTCTAGTTGTTACATTCAACTTTTTGTAATTGCAAACCTATCGTTATATTTCAGAATAAAAACGGTTACATTTAAGAAAGAAAAAAGTTACATTTCATAATAGAAATTGTTACAATTGAGGAAAAAAAATGTTACATTCATTAATTATAAAATGTAGAAGTATTTATGTAGTCAATATTATGTTATCCTTAATCCATTTTCTATAATATTATGATTATATTTCTGAATAAAAATTGATACATTTCAGAAGACAATACCACTTTTTTTAATTGTAAGTGTTACATTTGTTGACGAGGAAAAAAATGGAGGGAAAAAAAGTTGGAGGGGAGGGTAACTATCAAATTATTACATTCATGTGTACAACAAACTAATTCATTTGTGAAAAATTCTTATTTATTTTAACGAAAAAGATGTAACATTTACTCTATAAAACTGTTACATGCATCTATATAACAAATAAAGTAAGTGCATATGTGATACCTGTTGGGTTTCGTAGTAACATGCGCAGCGGAATTAAGCATTTAAAATTTTTCATGAAACCAAAAGCCATAGATCTGTTCATATGAGTATATCAAATACATGCAATATGAATACTAGAATACTAACCCTTGATGACTTTGAATTTTAGCCTTTGATCTTGGTGGAGAATTTAAAGCTTGATCACGAACAAGTAAGAACACGAACTTTGAAGATGATGAGCTTCACCCACTAGCGGTATCCACACCTCGAACGAATATCAAGAACACTAGATCTTGGTTGTTAGACCAAATTGAGAAACACGTTTTCTCAATTGTATTTTGACTATATGAAATATTATTGTGTTTGTTCTTGTTCTTCAATCTAGGGATTTCTTAGAACAAGAAATAACTCTCAAAAACTCTTTGGAGGCTTGCAAAAACACACGTACCGTTTTTGGACGAATTAGGGATGTTTAAATACTTGTTAGACCTATTCCAAATAGGTAACAATTGTCTAAACCAGCAAGAAAACGGATTAAGGAAAGCTTATGCCGAAACCGACAGGTCCGGCCGGGTATGGCAAGTGGTCCGACCGGACCCATCATGGTCCGCCCGGGTCCTTCCACTGGTCCGCCCGGACCTCCCCTTTTCCACTTTTCTTCCTCTAATTTCTTTAAATCCCTGAATGGTCCTTTGACCCAATATTCCAATGTAGTCCTTTATGATTCGTTCTATTTATGTGTGACCCCCTAAGATTACACTAAGTTGGCAATGGGTTCAAACTTGAGACCATAAGATATGATTAGGCTCTAGCAAACCGTCATACCTACCCAAATAGTGTAACTAGATACAAGTTCGCATTCCTTTAGAATATGTCATAATCCTTTTGTCCACGATGTCATTGAACACAAGTCATGGTCAATAAGTCAACTTGTCTTTGTTCAATACTTTCTCGATTCCGAATATGTTGATAATCCAAATGACATTGATCCAATCAATTCATTTGAGTCCGGCTGAACATTTTCATCAACATCATTCCTACGAGAGGCCCAAGCTTGACATCTTTCCGAAGAGGGATAAATGCATTTAGATTATTATTCTTCCCTACGTGAATCCATTATGCCAATCATACCCTTTATAACTACCCGGTTAAAGGTAGCGTTTGAATATGTCAAACATAATGTTCATCAAGTGGAATACTATAATAACTTCATGTCTAAGGATTCAAATGACACAACTAATATGAGATATATGTATGACATTGACCATGACATAAATCTCATAGAGCGGGTCATGTCCAGTACCAAACAAGTACCCATAAATCTAACATGATCATCCCATGATCATTTAGCCTTTATACTAATACCTAAAAAGTACTAGGGACGGAGATTATTATAAGTAAACATGAACAACAATAATAATCAAAACATCTCTTTATTAATATGAATAAATGGTAACAATTACAACGTTTATTAAACGTGCCTAGGGCACCAACACCAAAAATCTCCCACTTGCCCTAGGCCCAGACTCCCATGTATCTAATACCCAAGAACCTAACATGACCATCATGTTTAGCTTGTGGAAGTCCCTTTGTTAGCGGGTCCGCGACATTGTCATCAGTTGGTACTCTGCATATATTTACGTCTCCCCTATCAATGATTTCTCGAATGATATAAAAACGCCTAAGTATGTGTTTGGATTTCTGATGTGCCCTTGGTTCCTTTGCTTGAGAAATAGCACAATTATTATCACAATAAAGTTCTATTGGATTAGCAATACTAGGAACCACTTCAAGTTCAGTAATGAACTTCTTAATCCAAATAGCTTCATTTGCAGCATCCGATGCAGTAATATACTCAGCTTCAGTTGTAGAATCAGCGGTTGTACTCTGCTCAGAACTCTTCCAGCTTACAGTTCCACCATTTAACATAAACACAAAACCCGATTGAGATCAACTATCATATCTGTCAGTTTGGAAGCTTGCATCCGTGTAAGCATTTACCACGAGATCATCTTCCATTCCTCCATAATCCTTAGTCCTTCTCAAGTACTTAAGAATCGCTTTTACAGCCATCTAGTGATTTTCACCGGGGTCGGATTGATATCTACTTGTCATGCTCAAAGCATAAGATACATCCGGCCTAGTACATATCATGGCATACATGATGGACCGAATTGCCGAAGCATATGGAACATCATTCATTTTCTCACGCTCATCTTTTGTCTTAGGACATTGAGTCTTGCTTAGAGAAACTCCATGTAGCACTGGCAAGGTACCTCTCTTAGAATTTTCCATGCGGAATCTTGTAATGACCTTGTCAATGTATGTACTTTGGCTTAAACCAATTAGCTTCTTTGATCTATCTATGTAGATCTTAATGCCAATGATATACGCTGCTTCACCCATATCTTTCATTGCGAAACACTTTCCTAACCAAGTCTTTACAGACTGAAGTGTAGGAATATCATTTCCAATGAGCAATATGTCATCCACATATAAAATAAGGAATAGAAATATGTTCCCACTAATCTTCTTGTATACACAAGGTTCATCTTCGTTCTTGATGAAGCCAAACTCTTTGACCGATTCATCAAAACGGAGATTCCAACTCCTAGAAGCTTACTTCAATCCATAAATGGATTTCTGCAATTTGCATACTTTAGAACTTTGTTCAAAACCCTCGGGTTGTGTCATATAGACATCCTCTTGCAAATTCCCGTTAAGGAAAGCGGTTTTTATCTCCATTTGCCATATTTCATAGTCATGATATGCGGCAATGGCAAGCAAAATTCTTATAAACTTGATCATTGCTACGGGCGAAAAGGTTTCATCATAGTCAATACCATGAACTTGCCTATAGCCTTTCGCTACAAGTCTAGCTTTGTAAGTATGCACCTTCCCATCCATGTCAGTCTTCTTCTTGAAGACCCATTTGCATCCTATGGTTTTTACACATTCGGGCACATCAATCAAGTTCCAAACTTGATTATCTTGCATGGATTGTAATTCGGATTCCATGGCTCCAAGCCATTTTTTCGAATCGGGAGAAGATATCGCCTCTTGGTAAGTGGTCGGTTCATCATTATCAATGATTTCCAATTCATTACTATCCGTTACGAGAAACCCATATCTCTCGGGCTCGGATCGTGACCTACCAGATCTGCGAATTACTTGTGTATTTTGAACATGTTCCACAATTTCTTGTGGGACTTGTTCTTGTTCCACTATCGGTTCAATGTCATTTTCTGGGTCTCGAATCTCTTCGAGATTTATTTTACTCCCACTGATTTCTTTGGAGAGAAACTCTTTTTCTAGAAAGATACCATTTCGGGCAACAAAGACTTTGTTGTCCGTTCGGTTGTAAAAGTAATATCATTTAGTTTCCTTAGGATATCCCACGAAAATACATTTATCAGATTTGTGTGCAAGTTTGTCTGAGACAAGTCTTTTGACAAAAGCTTCACAACCCCAAATCTTCATGAAAGACAAACAAGGTTTTTTTTCGCTCCACATTTCATATGGAGTCTTTTGAACCGATTTAGTTGGAACACGATTTAGTGTGAAAGCAGCGCTTTCTAGAGCATAACCCCAAAATGATAAAGGAAGATCAACTTGACTCATTATTGAACGAACCATGTCCAACAAGGTCCGATTCCTCCTCTCGGACACACAATTCCATTGTGGTGTATCGGGTGGAGTCAATTGTGAAATTATTCCACAATTCTTTAGATGATCATCAAATTCATGGCTTAAATATTCTCCACCTCGATCCGATCGAAGTGCATTAATACTTTTGCCAAGTTGTTTTTCTACTTCATTTTGAAATATTCTAAATATCTCAAAGACTTCACTTTTATGTTTCATTAGGTAAACATACCCAAATCTACTATAGTCATCAGTGAAGGTTATGCAGTATTGAAATCCTCTCCTAGCATTGCTACTTAATGGTCTGCATACATCGGAATGTATCAACCCTAATAAGTCGCTTTCCCTTTCACCTAGCTTGGTAAAATGTGTCTTAGTCATTTTCCAAGAAGACACGACTCGCAAGTATCATATGACTCAAGGTCACATGAACCCAAAAGACCGTCCTTATGGAGTTTTAAGATACGCTTCTCATTAATATGACCAAGACGGTAATGCCACAAATAAGTATGATTTACATCATTAGGTTTACATTTCTTATTTATATGATAGATATTTTCATTGTTTTCATTCTTGACATCCAAGACATAAAGGCCATTAAATGAATTTCCAATACCATAAAGCACATCATTTAAATAAATAGAAAATCTCTTATTTTCAATAAGAAACTTAAAACATTCATTATCCAAACAAGAAATTGAAATTATATTTCTACTTAAATCTGGTACATAATAGCAATTGTTCAAAACAAGTATTAAACCGGAAGGTAAAGTGACTTCATAAGTCCCTACGGCTAATGCAGCAACTCTTGCTTCATTCCCCACTCGTAGGTCCACTTCACCCTCTTTAAGCAGTCTCCTATTCTTTAGTCCCTGCACATTTAAACAAATATGAGAACCACATCCGGTATCCAATACCCAAGAATCAGTGGTACAAAGGAGAATATCTATTATATAGATACCTGAAGTCGACGCAGCCCCAATGCTCTTCTTCTTCTTTTGCTCTTCCTTAAAAGTCTTGCAATTATGTTTCCAATCACTAATTTCTTGACAATGGAAACAAATTGCATCCTTTTGTGAATCGGGTTTTGCCTCTGGAGCCTTGGCAACCTTTGCCTTGCTTATTTTGGGTTTGACAACTTTCTTACCCTTTCCTTTGGCAATAGCCTTCTTCCCATCTTGAACCATGAGCACAGGAGAACCTTTCTCCACAATCTTCATCTCCGCAGTTTTAAGCATACCATGCAACTCGGAGAGATTCTTATCCATTCCATGCATGTTATAATTCATCACAAACTGATTATAACATTTAGGCAATGAATTAAGAATGAGATCTGTGGCTAGCTCCAATGGGATTGGATAGCAAGTTTCTCAAGATGCTCTACATAGCCTTTCACTTTAAGCATGTGAGGACTCACTTGTTGCCCTTCACTCATTTTGCAAGAAGTGAATGCAACAATGGTCTTGTACCTCCCTTGCCTAGCTTGCTCTTGAAACATGGCTCTTAACTCCACGCCTATCTCATATGCTTCCAAATGTTCCAAACTTTGTTGGAGTTTTGAGCACATAGTAGCAAGCATGAGACAACTTACATCTCTAGAATCATTACGATGTTTCTTGTAATTGTCTCTTTCTGCCCTAGGGGCATTGGCTTCTGGATCAACAGGAAGAGGCCCATCGAGAATGTACAACTTATCTTCTTGCCTAAGAACTATTATTAGGCTACAGATCAAATCCATAAAGTTTGTACCATTCTCTTGGAGCTTATCCTTTTCAAGGATTGATCGCAACGAAATTGATTGAGTGTTGGTAGTCATTATCTACAATTATGCAAAAAAAATCAAAATTTAATAAGTACCAATTTCATTAAAGAAATAAACTATGTATTTTCCAAAAAATACTCTCACTAAATTATACAACCTTCTTGTACATCCAATGTATAATATAATTTAAATGGGCTAAGATCCAATTTTAATTTAATTTCAAGTACGCTTTGGCGCACCGCTCAAAATCAAATTAATTAGCTAGACAAACATGTCAATCATATCCCATATGATTCTTAGGTCCTTTTTCTGAGATTTTTTTAGCAATTCAATTTCAAAAAGCATGTTAAATCTCATGTTTGCCTTAAGCCCAAAACTGTTTTGACGCTAAATTAAGTCCAACTATTTCAAACGTATAGGAAACTCTTATTCACTCATCTTGCTCATACATGAATAAAATTAACACACTTCGCTTTGGCGAACCCATATTAAAGTTACCCATGTACTTACAAGTGTTTTAATCATGACATGGGAAGAGGACGTAAAATTTTCTTGAAGGTTTTTCACATATAGCATATAACACATTTATGAGCACATAATATAAACATGTTACACATCAAGTTTAGCCACTAAATTAATCATCATTAATTTAAGCGTAATATTTATGTGTCATTAGTTTCTCTATAATTATGAGGATGAGACTCTTTGAACTTTGGTTATCATCTCCAAATCAAGACAACAAGAAGTGCGGCCGAACTAAGCCATAAGGCAACCACAATTCCGCACTAATTCAAGAAACCAAGAAAGTAGTCCATGTGGCCGAAACTAAGCAATAGATGGTCTCGATGAACGTAGGCCAATTGCATCCACAATTCCACATGGATCTCCAATCTTTGAATCAAGAACTTTGTTTCTCAATTTTAGCAATTATGAACTCTTCATAATTCTAACTTCGTTTTATCTTTGAAACATTGAATGCGATCAAGTTTGAGAAACACAATCTCGATGAACTTAGATTAGCCATCCAAACTCTAATCCAATCTTAGAATCACAAGATCAAAACAAATAGGAAAATCAAACCCCGAGATCCACACCCAAACCAACTGCCCAATCCCCGCTCCAGACCAGAAGGTCCGGCCGGGTATTGTCACTGGCCCGGTCGGACCTACCTCCGAAAAACCCAGATTTTTCAAGTCCAAAACCAAACGCCTGACCCCCGCTCTAGACCAGATGGTCCGGCCGGGTGCCTGCTCTGGTCCGGTCGGACCTACGCTGAAAATCCCAAAATTTTAAAGTTCGAAAATTTGTCTCAAAATTATTTTTCCCCGATTATCAAAACTTTGATTCAATCAGAAATTGATAACCCCAACAATTTTAAATCCAACATAATATTATTGCGATTGGATAGTGCGATTAAAGTTTATAAAACATTAAACCACATAAACGCATATAACACATAAACATCATAATCCAATATTCATATCATGCTAGGCACATAAACAAACAATTTACATACACACAACATGATCTAGTATTGAAATAATCAACATGAACGGGGCTCTGATACCACCGTTGGGTTTCGTAGTAACATGCGCAGCGGAATTAAGCATTTAAATGTTTTCATGAAACCCAAAGCCATAGATACGTTCATATGATTATATCAAATACATGCAATATGAATACTAGAGTACTAACCATTGATGACTTTGAATTTTAGCCTTTGATCTTGGTGGAGAATTTAAAGCTTGATCACGAACAAGTAAGAACACGAACTTTGAAGATGATGAGCTTCACCCGCTAGCGGTATCCACACCTCGAACGAATATCAAGAACACTTGATCTTGGTTGCTAGATCAAATTGAGAAACACGTTTTCTCAATTGTATTTTGACTATATGAAATATTATTGTGTTTGTTCTTGTTTTTTAATCTAGGGATTTCTTAGAACAAGAAATAAATCTCAAAAACTCTTTGGAGGCTTGCAAAAACACACGTACCATTTTTGGACGAATTAGGGCTGTTTAAATACTTGTTAAACCTATTCCAAATAGGTAACAATTGTCTAAACCCGTAAGAAAACGGATTAAGGAAAGCTTCTGCCGAAACCGACTGGTCCGGCCGGGTATGGCAAGTGGTCCGACCAGACCCATCATGGTCCGCCCGGGTCCTTCCACTGGTCCGCCCAGACCTCCTCTTTTCCACTTTTCTTCCTCTAATTTCCTTAAATCCCCGAATGGTTCTTCGAACCAATATTCTAATGTAGTCCTTTATGATTCGTTCTATTTGTGTGTGACCCTCTAGGATTACACTAAGTTGGCAATGGGTTCAAACATGAAACCATAAAATATGATTAGGTTCTAGCAAACTGTCATACCTACCCAAATAGTGTAACTAGATACAAGTTCGCATTCCTTTAGAATATGTCATAATCCTTTTGTCCACGATGTCATTGAACATAAGTCATGGTCAATAAGTCAACTTGTCTTTGTTCAATACTTTCTCGATTCCAAATATGTTGATAATCCAAATGACATTGATCCAATCAATTCATTTGAGTCCGGTCGAACATTTTCATCAACATCATTCCTACGAGAGGCCCAAGCTTGTCATCTCTCCGAAGAAGGACAAATCCATTTAGCTTATTATTCTTCCCTACGTGAATCCGATTATGCCAATCATACCCTTTATAACTACCTGGTTAAAGGTAGCGTTTGAATATGTCAAACATAATGTTCATCAAGTGGAATACTATAATAACTTCATGTCTAAGGATTTAAATGACACAACTAATATGAGATATATGTATGACATTGACCTTGGCATAAATCTCATAGAGCGGGTCATGTCCAGTACCAAACAAGTACCCATAAATCTAACATGATCATCCCATGATCATTTAGCCTTTATACTAGTACCTAACAAGTACTAGGGACGGAGATTATTATAAGTAAACATGAACAACAATAATAATCAAAACATCTCCTTATTAATATGAATAAATGATAACAATTACAACGTTTATTAAACGTGCCTAGGGCAGCAACACCAACAATACCGATTGGCAAAATTGACGAAAAATTAGTTTATTCACTACATTGCAAAAAATTGACAAACTTAGTTAACTAATTGGCAAAATTGAACTCTTAAGCTGAAGATTATAAATTTGAGATAAACTCAGGTTACTAATATGCAAATTATCCTTAATTTCCTATTGCTTGGTGCATTCATAATAGTTACCTAGGGCTGTTATACGAACCGAGCTGGCTCGTGAAAGCTCGAGCTCGAACCGATTGTCAAGCTCGTTTTTGTCATCGAGCTGACAGTGTTCAGCTCGCTTAGCTTGTTAAAAGCTCGAGTTCGGCTCGATAAGCTCATTAAAATTGAATATTTTTTTTGAACGGCTCGAACTCGGCTCGATAAGCTCGAATTCGGCTCGATAAGCTTGTTAAGACCATATTTTTCTTTAAAAAATGTCTAAGCTTGAGCTCGGCTCGTTAAAACTCGAGTTCGATATCGGCTCGAGTTGTTCGCGAGAAGCTCGCAAGCTCGATTCGACTCGAGTTCGAACAAGCAAGTGGGCTCGAGCTCGATAAGTTTTAAACGAGCTCGAGCTCGACACCCCAAAACTCGACTCGGCTCAGCTCGTTTACAGCCCTATAATTACCTGGTCCACGACCAGAGGAGATCAGAATGGGTTAATACATGAAATTTTAGGGTTAAAAATAAAAGAGATTTGTACCTCTAAATGTTTGACATGTGAGAGACACCATATTTCGTTAGATTTTAAGTGGTCCGTTAGGTCTAGGTCCAGGGCTCTATCTGAACCAAAATATTAGTTATGGACTCTATACGGGGTGGTTTATAGGTGAGGGCCTTGAGTGAAATTATAAATAAAAAAAAGGGCAGCCCGGTGCACAACGCATCCCCGCATAGCGAGGGTCCGGGGAAGTGGAATTATAAATAAAGGGGCAAATTGCAACTTGGTAACCTGTGTTTGTATCACTTTTGCAATTTGATTCTCATGTTTGTATTTCTTGCAATCTGGTTCATGTGCTTGTCATTTTGTTGCAAATTGATATAAAAAATAACAAAATTGTTAGTTTTTTAACAGAAAAACAGGCATATGCATATAACATGACCTTTAAGGGTATAACTGTCATTTCTCAAGTGTGTGTTAATAGCTAGAAGGGTTGAAGGGAATTGCTCTTCTTGAAAAGAGAAAAGCAAGGAATTTGGTATTTATTGTGTGAGAGCTAACTCAACCATTAATGGAGTAATGGTGAGGTTGTTGCCCTTTAATGAAAAAGGTGACGACGAACCAGCCCTTATTTACACATAACACACACGTGCCTTGCACCCCTACACTTGAAATACCAATTATCCTTTGAAAAAAGTCATGTGATATGCACATGACTGTTTTCCTGTTAAAAAACTAACATTTTGTTAGATTTTATTTTTATTTGCAACAAAATGACAAACACAAGAATCGAGTTGCAACATTTACAAACACAAAAAATAAATTGCAAAAGTGATACAAACACAAGTTACCAAATTTAGCCCTAATAAAATTACCAAAATGCATTTTATACTTTCATTTGTTTTACGGTGATCTTCTCATGTTACTTTGGTCAAAGTTCACCTCTCAAAATCAGTCAAAAATGAATGGTTGATAGGTACTTCTTCTGTTTTGGAATAAATGTCATAGTTGACAAGCTAATGTTTTTAAGCTTTTAGCGTGTTTCCTTGATTGCCCCAGTCTAACACCTCCTATGACATTGCAATGCTTATGCCTATTAAAATTGGTAGTATAGTAAAATCACCAAATTTCATACTCTACTTTCAGTAAGACGACATTTATTTTAAAACAAACAAAACTAAAAACTAAGACATTTATTCTGAAACAGATGAAGTATTATCCATAAGCAAGCAAACTAATTATACAATCTAGTAATAATGTTCATATATTATCAATTCTTAATGAATTTCCATGCCAAAGACTTTAGCTCACTAGTCCCTCCGGTCCAAAATAATTGTCGCTTTTGGACTAAAATTTTGGTCCAAAATAACTTTCACTTTTGAGCTAAATGTCCTTCTTACCCTTGCATTGAAAATTGTTATTTTTAATTAGTTGTCTTAATGTGAGACATTAATGTAAGAAGACGTAACATGGGTAAAGTTGACAATTTAGCTTTTAAATCATGATGATAATCGATTTTCTTATTTAGCCTTTAAATCAAGATAAATAAACGATTAAAGTAGCTCAAACTAATTACTCCCTCTCCTTCAAAAAAAAAAAAAAAAAAAAACTAATTACTCACTCCGTCCCAAAATACTTGTAGTTCTAGCATTTTACACACATATTAAGAAAAGCAATTAATACATATCAAATACTAGACTAAATTATCCTTTGAATAGTTTAAGTACCAAAGCAATTAAATGGTCTTACAGTCACAACTACCTATCATAAATAAGAGCAGTTTAGGTAAAATGCGTCAATATTTTATGGAAAAATGCAAAACTGCAAGTGTTTTGAGACAAAAAATCTAAGCTAAAACTGCATGTATTTTGGGACGGAGGGAGTAGTGTATACTAGTTGAAATTCGTACAAATAACATTAAATAAAACAACCAAATTAACATTATTTTGTAATTGTAAGAAACGAGCAGAAATAGTTACCTAGAAATTATGAAAAATCACCAAGTAATTCATAATCTAATCCAATAAATAAGCTGGGGAATTAATTAGAGAAGAGCCAAAGGATAAAACCACAAAGGAATATGGTTACTGGGATTAGATGAATAGCATTCTCCGCCGGTAACTTCTGATGATGAGGCGTTGTCGTCGTCATTTCCTTCTTGGTTTCATCCTCGGCAATCGGAATGTACGTCGGCAAGTCATCGGCGCTCATTGATGTTCTCGGCAACGGGAAGCCTTTTCCGGCAGGTGACAGGTTTATCAAGAACTCGTCCGAGACTCGAACATTGCTTCCTGATCTATACATTTCCTTGATTTCAAAGGGGGGAGGGAATGATTTATAGAAAGAGGCGGAATTTGGAAATTGAGGGGAAATTAGGGTTTAGGGGGAGTAATAATGAAGCAGCTTCAAATGTAATTAAAGAAGTTTGCTTGCTGATTTACCATTCCAAGCCGAGATTTGAAGGTTTATTTATATGAAGGGGAGAGAGAGAGAGAGAGAGATCTAGGCTTGGATTTCAAACCTTGAATTGACTTTGAAATTTGAGCGAAGGAGACTTAGGTTGGGGAAAGTAATGCTCTCTCAGTTCAATTTTAAGAGTCAAAAATTTTCTAAAAATACGTCTTATTTTAAGAGTCAAAATCTTAAAATAGAAAGTGGGTCCTACATGTCATACTCACAACAATTATCAACTAACTCTTTTCTACCTCACTTTCTCTCCCCTACTTAACCATCAACACTCACAATCCATCACCTTTTTCTTAATTTTTGAACTCATCCATTTTTTGACTGTTAAAAGGGACGGAGGGAGTATAGAAAACGACTTCCAATGTAATTGAAGGTATGCATGTGAGAGTTTATAAAGTATACTGTACTTTGCCAAATCTTATTACTATTTATTAGCCATAAAATCAGGAAAAGATTCTAATAAGGTTTATAGTTTGACCAACTGCAAATCAAGATTCAATAACAAACATGAAATGCTTCAACACTTTCAGCTTACGGATATAAGCAAGCCTTATCCAACTATCTTGTAGTGCATTTTCAAAAGGATCAAGCAATTTCAGTTCTTAAAAAGCTTAACTTGCCAAATGCGATTTCTTTTTTTTTTATAAAAGTTTGACTAGTCAAATGAACATTCTCTTTTTCTTAATGTCTCGGAGCTAATACTCCCTCCGTTCCGTAACGATCTTTACACATTTTTCGTCATTACTAAAAATGAGCTTTGGGCAATAATTTTAGGTTGATTCAATTATTCTAATAAAAGTTTAAAACTTGTTATTGATAGTATATCAATAACAAGTTTTAAATTTTCATTAATATAATTGAATCAACCTAAAATTATTGCTTAAAGTTCCTTCATAGTAACAGCAAAAAAGTGTGGTAACAGCAAAAAAGTGTGAAGATTATTTTGAAACGAAGGGAATATATCATTTTCAACACTTTTCAGTTTGAAGAACTGGAGAAGGAAAATGGGAAAGAAAAATTATATTTTTTGATAGATAATATAATTTGGTTACATCATATATTTTTTTTATTTTTTTTGAAAGAAAGGGAAAGATAAAAGTAAGCTTATCCTTCATATTTCACCACTCATTACATAAAAAGCCAACATAATAAGAGAATAAAAGTGTCAAAAAGAATCAAAATTTCTGATGGCGATCTCATTATCCATTCCATGGGTCTGCAACTAGAGGTGAATCTTACTGTTTCTGTCTGTCCCCATTCCATGCAAGCACTGGAAAAAAATCCGAGATTTTAATTAGACAGATAACGAAAACTGGATAGGAATTTTTTTTTTTTTTTTTTAAAAAAAAGGACATTTACTACGGCCAACAGATGTACACTATCAACAGTGAAGAAAGTAGAGTAAAATTACCATTTTATTGGCAAATTTAGAAAAGAGAGACCTTCATAAGCATTAAGTGAATCGGCTTTTTTTCTCACTCAATGAAGAACTTCTTTTTTATTGGAGATAGCAGATTCCCAGAAGACTGCTTAATTTCACATTCAAGCTCAACCTCCATCAACCGATGATTTTCTTTGGAGCGGGTCATTGAGAAATTAATGGCGAGATCGTCCCCTTCTCTAACAGGAACAGACGGGTGCAAGAGGAACACCTGCACATTGACAAAGTAAATCCAGATAATCAAGTAATTAGTGACGTAGGCCCACCGCACATGTGAAATTTTACAAGAATATCAATCGTCTGAAACAGATTTAGGAAATATATAAGGAATTCAAAAAATAAAATGAAATAAAATCCAAAGAATTGCAAACCTGCTGGCCCCAATGCGTGCTGTCATTTTCGCTAGGCTCGGTTGTCAGTTCAACCTCTTGTTCAGCTGGATTCGCTTTACTTCCCTGCAGTTACAAAATAAATTGTTTTTCAAGAATTATGCAAAATTAAACTGATGCCTAAGACATACTCCTCCGTCCGGGAAAGATGGTCATATTTGGTTTTTGATGGTCAACAGAATTAAATTATGACTAAACATTAATGTCAATCTAATCATCCTATTGAAATTCGAAAAAGTATTATTGATGAATCATCAAATGATTTATCAATAATAAATATTAAAATTTCGTTGTGATCATTAGATTAACATTAATTGTTTGGTCAAAGTTCACTTGTGTTGACCATCAAAAACCAAATAGGACTATCATTCCGGGACGGATGGAGTATTTGCTAACTGCAACGGAAACACAGTCTACACACCTGAAAATGAACGTCAAACCACCCGCCGAACCCACATAACCTTGTCTCCTCTTTGGAGATTGAGGATGAAACGGTAGCTCGAACGTTCTGGATGTCTTCAACAGTTGCTGTTGAACAATCTATCTCCTTTACAATGGCAGGGGTACCTATGACTTGATTTGGATGTAGGTTGTTCCACAGGGATGTCTACACACAAATATACACACCTTTAAGATATACAGTAGATAAGTATGGCATAGAAATTAATACAAGACACGATTACTTTTCCAGCCACTCTTGGCAGAAATGGGAATAGCACTCCCTCTGTCCTATACCATGTGCCGTGGTTTTTTATTTTGGTTGGTCCCGAAGTGGTGCATTACTAAATAAGGAAATAGTCAAGTGTAATTATGCCATGGTACAAACAATGTACACACAAGTAAAGCACATTACTTAAATAAATTGACAAGTCAACATGACACTCACTTATTATGGGCCGGAGGATGTATCCCTAAGAAGCAAGCCAGGCCAGAAATGGGTACATCTCATATTTATGGTTCATATGATCGATATCATTATATTCAAGAAATAACATGAAATCAATCCTAGAAAGAACAGCTTACGAGTCAAATAAACTCCAGATATACCTTTCTGGCAATATACAATGAACTTAAAGAGTGTTCTATGAACTTAGAGACAGATAAATAATAAATGTATACTCCATCCGTCCCAAAATGATCTTCCTATTTGCCATTTCTCATTGTCTCAAAATTTCTTCCTATTTCTACAATTTGGGCTTAAGAGTGCAGAAACAAAACATGGCTACTGAAGCAAGTGTTGACATTCTTAAAAAAATTGAATAGTCAAATGGGAAGATCATTTTCGGACGGAGGGAGTACTCAGTAATGGCCTGTAACACCACACGCTTCACAAGAACAGAGAATTGACAATGATGGTAATTAAAAAATTAATGTTCCGTAATGACCCACAGCAACAGAAAATGAAAGCACAACACCCATAATCAAGTTTTACTGCATAACTAGTGAAACTGCAGTACAACCAACCTGTAGATAGTATTTTTTCTGCTCTTCAGAGAAAGGCTTTGTGAGCACGCTCATATCAACTCCATAATAAGTTTTAGTTTCCTTCACAAAGCCTTGCCAATCATCCATGCAGCCTTCATAATCACCCATTTTATGATCTGCTATTCCAGATCTGATTGGTGCCAACCACATGCGGGCACGACTTGGATACCTACACAACAAATGCTTGCTGGATTAGCCTTGTGCAGACTCTAAGAAAATTGTAGTGATGACAAAACTTTTTAGCAGAAACAGCTTCCTGAATAGTAAACTCTAACCAAACGTAGAGGAGAATGTGATCAGGATAATTACAATATTGCTATGCTATAATCAGAACTACTCATTTTCTCTCCGCTAGAACTAACTTTCAGAGAGTATATTCATTAAATAGCACTAAAGGATTCTGTGACGATAGCCAATTGCACAAGCACTCAGCTGGCTGCTGGCAAGGGTATAGATGTTGCAGTTGAAGGAACTTTCATAATGACTGTGAAATGAAAATAGCACCCCAAATGGAATCTTCGGTAATTATCTTTAAAGAATTTTGGTTTAATAAAGTACATACATATGAGGCCTAGAAAAGCACAAGCATACAAATACTTCCAGCATGTGCAATGAATGCCTTTACATCAAACAAACAAGCTAAACAAATGCGACAAATGAATGCTTGGCATAAAACAATTGTTCTAACAACATAAATCAGAAAGTTTTTCACTTGATAAATTTTATATCATTTCTATGCCTTTTTGGAGACCGTCAGAGGAAATAATACCTATTTGAACAATGAACTGAAAAAAATGACTAAATGTTTTCTCTGTAAACAAGTCTTGTTTGGTCAATTATCTCCATCCTGCCACTCGTCAGTTCTTAAGACTTGATCCAGGTCCTCCTCATATAAACATCTTTTCTACCAAGTATTTAAGCGTAGATGACATGAAAAGCTTGACACGACCCTTTCAGAGAGTTTAATTTGGTTTCACACCCATACATACACAGCCAACTATGCTAGCAATCTAAGTAGTAAAAGCAATTTAAAAATGAGATAATCAAAGAAAAGCTTCCAAAGACCAACAACAGCTCGGATATCATCAGCAATAGCAAATAAAGCGAAAGATATATGCAAAAGAAACTTACATAACTCCGTTAGGCTTCAGCCAGCGATCGCGGGCACAAATTACAGAATCAAACATAGATTCACGCAGAAGAAAATATCCCATCCACTCGGAGATGATTACATCGACTGCAATAACAAATCCAACATAAGATTCAATACTTAAGTGACACAAAGTCAAGGGATGGAGAAGGACAGCACAAAGCCATAAAGCATTGAGCTAAAACAACAAACTGAAACCTTTTGAAACAACAACCTTTCTCCGGAAGGGTGATATCTTCCATCGTACCCTCGATTACTTCAACCACATCCTGAAAGTTATTCCCTTTGACAAGCTCACGAGCATAATCAGCCATCTTAGTTGCTTCCACAGCATAAACCTTCCTTGCACCCGCTTGTGCTGACCATATTGCTAGAATTCCGCTCCCTGTTCCTACATCCAGTACAGTCTGACCCCAAAAAGAAATCACTCATTCAGTCCCCGTCTCAAACACCATTCAAAGCTAAATCATACATAATACTAAACCAACAAAAATTCTATATCTATGCTCATCATTTGTTTATTTGCAAGCACTCAGAAAACACCTATCAATGCTACCAAAGAAAACATGCATCAAAGCAAAGGTTTTTTGGACTATTGAGATAAAGGTTAAGTCACAGTAACCCAAATTTCAATAACTTCCTTACGAACAAATACTCCAGCCGTCCCAAATGATGTTCCCATTTGACTATTAAAACTTTTTAAGAATACAAACACCAGTTTCACTAGTCATGTTTTGTTTGGGACTGAGGGAGTAAAGAAACTCCAAATTTTCGAGACGAGACCAAATCTCGAACTTAATATTCTTATAATCAACAAAAATAGACACTCTTTCTGAGAATGAGGGTAATATAAAGCAGATTTTCATTCCTATTTTTGACTCAAAATAGTTTAGTGTTACCCAAAGAGGGAATTTGCAAATGCATACGTACCACACGCAGATAAATACATAAATAGAACGGGAGAGACGTATATATACCTTTCCGGCGAAGTGATTTTTGTTCTGGAAAATGGAATTGTAGTAAGCGTCCATGCGAACGCGATCAGAGAGCATCTCCTTCTGGTGATAGAGAAAGGCGTATGTGCAGAAATAGTTAGCAAAGTCGACGTCTTTATCAACTGGGGCTCCTCCGCCGCCGCCGCCGCCATGGCTGCGGCTGCCGGAAACACCATTAGCTGAGCTCCCCATGTCAGTCGACTGGCTTTGGTTTGGGTTGGGAAAAAAAAAAAAAAAGAGAGCGAAAATAGAAAGAGGTAAGAGGGGAGGGTTTAGGTGCTTTTGCAGAATTAGGGCAACGTCTATTAAAATATGGGTGGGACCCGTTGCAAGTGGCGTGGTGGCATCAAATTACGCTACTTTTGATTTAAACCGTTGGATGAGTTTGCTAGGATATTTGGTTCCATGGGAGTAATAGAAGTGCATCATACCGGATTAGGACTCGCTTACTCAGTTTGACCAGTCTCATTTGAAAGTCCCGTTTGAAGTTTGAAGCTCCATCGTTTTATCGTTTTGGTGATGGCAAACAAATTAAGAAAAGTAATGAGTATAAGAAGGGTTGTGAGAGAGAAAAAGTTAGTGGGTATGACAAGTGGAAGCCTACAATTTAAATATGTGAGAGCGGAAAGTTAGTGTTTATGACAAGTGGGCCCCATAATTTAAGTATTTGAGAGGAAGAAGCGAGTGGATATGACAAGTGGGTCATACATTTTTTTTACTATTTTAGGAAATGATGAAGCTTTCAACGGGACACCCATTTGGGTAAAAGGTGAAGCTTCAAATGGGACGGAGGGAGTATTCAGTTTGAACTTTGAAACATTAGTCAGTTTTGAAAAACTTGTTTTACACTAAAAGATGTGTAAAATTTGTATAACACTAAGAGATTCTGTTTTACATTAGGAGATGAAAATAAGTTTTACACTAAAACGAGTATAAAAAAGTATTTCTCGAAATTTTCAGTTGAAACATTGGGCTTGGGCTAAAATATTTAGTCCGAGGGTACTATGGCACTCGGTTCGGCTTCGATCATTTATTCAAAATTGTAACCAAGCCCGACAGAGAAGGATTATTCCAGCCCTCCAATATTTATTTGTATTCTTATATATATATATATATATATATATATATATGGTCGCGCTCAACAATTTTAAATGAGAACCGTGAAAACCAATCATAACCGTTTGATTAAATACAAAATCAACGGTCCAGATTATAGATATATTGGATACACTTGAATACAGTAGCTAATTTTCAAAAATACAACTGCATACATTAATTTTTAACCTACTGTATTCAATTGCAACACTTGGATACAGTACTTGTTTAGCTACTGTATCCAAGTGCAATATCAAAATTTATATATTGTATTCAAGTGTATCCAATGTATCTATAATCTGGACCCTTGATTTTGATTCTAATCTAATGGTTATGCTTGGTTCTCACGCAATTATGGTTCTCATTTGAGCACCTACCTACCTACCTACACACACACACACACACACACACACACACACACATATATATATATATATATATATATAATCTAATAGTGATAGTATTTTGGACAACTTCATCTTTCTTTTTTAAACGATTAAATCATTTGCATTCATAATTTAAAAAAAAAACGGCACACTACAGATGTCGGATGCTCACCCAAATATCAATAATAATACCATCTCTTAACAAGCACCTGAGCATAATAACTGGGTCCACTCGGCTAACCATAGGCCCACCCAAAAGTCTATGGATGTTATTGATGCTCAATGGTAGTATAATGGAAGCTTATATATCACAATCAAAGCCCCGTATCTTTCAGATGTGGGATTGGGGATTTCACAAGGTCTATATAAAATAGATTTCTCATCATATAATTCTATTCCAGGACTACTTGAAGTCTACCTCTTGCAATCTAAGGCTCCAGTTCTCTCTTACTTCAAAATATTCATTGATATAGTCAGAAACTAATTCAACGCAAGTATTAAACAACTCAAATCAGATAATGGGTCTGAGTTCTTTAACATAGATACCACATCCTATCTTGTTTCCCTAGGCATTGAGCAACAGAGTTCTTGTGTAGAGACACCCCAACAAAATCGGAGGGTGGAAAGAAAACATAGGCACCTTTTTGTTGTTGCCAGAGCTCTAAAGTTTTAGTCTCATGTTCTTATACAAATTTAAGAGGAATGTATACTACTGTAGACACCCCGTCTTCGATCTCTCACCCCGATTGCGTACATAGTCCTTTTATTTTACTTGTTTTTGTTAATTTTTGTTACTTTTATTAAGTTTCTAACTGATTCCATTAGTTTTGGACTAAACTGAATAACAAAGTTAACTTTTTGTGTCATTTCTATCATTCTGTCATTTTCAAACTCGCTCGCCTCCCCTAACTACTGTGGGCCACGCGCTCGTCTCATCTTATGGTCGGGACACGCGCGCTTCCACATGTCAGTTACGGATTTTCACCACTTTCCCCTTCACTTTCTGATTTGAAACTCCTCTTTTTATTTCATAAATACTCTTTTTATCTCCACATTAATTCCCCTTTATTTGTAACTCTCAATCTCATTATTCTAGTATTTTCTCATTTATTAAATATTTTCTCATTATTATTATTTTATTTTATGTAATTTCTTATTGGTCTAAACTATTTCATTATGATTGATGACCATTTTTCTCTCCTCTCATTTGAATATTAGTGACTGAGGGGTTCGGTCGGAGCACCGCCATGTCAAGCGGAAGCTGCGGGTTCAAGCCCCGTCAGTCCCGCTCCTTCTCCTATGTAAAAGACCTCTTGGTTTCATTATCGAGAACACCAATTTTTAATACCAAAATCTCTACACACCATTTTCTCTCTACAAAAACATTCTAACTCAAGTCAAGTTCGAAGGCTTCTTCTTCCTTGCCAAGCCTAGGTACAACTATTTTTCTTTTACCTCTTTATTTTATTTTATGTTTTTTTAATGTATGTTATCTCCATCAAATGGGACATGACCAAAATGACTACTTCACATATTGATATTGAAGTTAGTTAAAGTTATCTTCCTACATTCCAAATTCCCTTAATTTCCCCTTTTAATTATAATTATGAGCTTGTCTCACGTACAACGGACGCACGCCGTGCGGCGGCGCCGAGCCATATTTTTCTTTTCTTTTTTTTTTTTTTTTTTTTGCCGATTTTTTTTAATTTTTTTTTCGTCACCCCAACTTTTTTTCCTCCAACAAAAGTAACACTTTTTATACCGAAATGTAACACTTTTTTTCTTCAAATGTAACACTTTTTTTTCAAAACAAATGTACCACAATTTTTATGCAATAGATTAAAGATAACATAAAGATTCACAACTAAATTAATGTAACACTTTTTATAAAGGAATGTAACACTAATTTTTTCAAATGTAACACTTTTTTTTTTCTCCCAAAATTAACATAGGATTGACAACTAAAAACTAATGTTACATTTTATAAAAAATGAATGTAACATTTTTTTTCTTAATTGTAAGAGTTTATATTCCTAAATGTAACATTATATATGAAATGTAACAATTTTTTATTGAGAAAGTAACAATTGAAATGCAAACCTATTTTTTTTTTTTGTAAAAACTGCTGTTACATTTAACAGTAGAAAAGTGTTACTTTTTGAAGATGAAAGTGTTACTTTTATCAGAACAGAGTGTTACATTTGAGCTGACAATCAGATCAAATTTTTTTGTGTCTTAAAAAGTATGTTTTTTAAAAAAAAAAAAATCAAACCATATCATGACCTATGTAGTTTTATTCGTCTCGTCGAGACGAACACAACGGTATTTTTAAATTTTTTTGTTGACTTATAAATCTCAAGATATAGCATTTTAAAGATTTTGGTTTTTTTTTTTAGAGACGACACGTGGCAGCGCGCGGTTGGGCGCACCAGATGTGGCTCACAGCGCGCCACGTGTCGCCTAGGGAGTGGAGGAGAGGCGGATAGCGGGTCGGGTGGGTCGGGCCGGGCGGGTTGACCCGCGGGTCGCGCCCCGCCGCACCTAAGAATTTGTCTATAATTATTAGCAAGGACTTAATCATATAATAGAACACCTAAAGTAGCAAGAAAAGACTTAAGGCCGGGCGGAGTGGGTGCCTAACACCTTTCCGTTTCGTGATCTGACCCCCGTACCTTTTTTTCCCGAAACTCTAGTTTTCTCTTAAAACATAGGTGGCGACTCTAAAACAATAATATCAAATAGACATCTTAGGAAATACTTCACTTAGACTTAGACTAGTTGTGGTTTTTTCGGAGTATCTACACTAACAGCCACATATCTAATTAATAGACTCCTTATTGCTGTTCTTAACAACAAAATCCCCTTTGAAGTTCTCATTGGTAAAAAACCGCATCTTAATCATCTGAATACCTTTGGATGTTTATGTGTGTTTTGCGTCCACATTACAGTCTCAAAGGAACAAATTCTCCCTTAGGTCCATTAAATGTGTTTTTATTGGATAACCGTATGTAAAAAAGGCTTATAAATTGTACTACCTATGTCCCTAAATGAGTGTCCAAATTTCATTTTAAGGGACACTGAAAATCTCAACTTTGTTGAACAATTTGGTAGCAAATATTCATATATAATCTTGTAATCTCCTTTCCAAACATTTAGTTTTGCACGTATAAAGAAACCGGTGAAAAAATTTCGAAAAAAAACATTTAGGAACAAAGTTATGTTAAAAAAAGACACTCATTTTGAGACAAAGTTTTTTTGAAAATGGACACTCATTTAGGGATAGAGGGAGTATGATATTTCCACTCATAAAGTGTTCTATTCAAGGAATGTTAACTTTTATGAGAGTCATTTTTCTTTTTCCACTAATCCTTTAACATCCAATTTTGGTTGATGTTCCCATGTTTCCTCCTAACTATTCTACTATTCTGATGATGACATTACTCATCCTTCTATTACAGCCCGTCTCAACTATTATTGAGGCCCTGCGCAAACGTGTATATTAGGCCCTTAATATATATATATATATATATTAAAAAATACTACTTAAAATATAATATAAGTATTTTTATATAACGATTAAACGCGTGACAAAATAAAACGCTAAAAAGTCAAAATAATATATTGATCACAATGTTCTAACATAACTTCAATATTTTATTAAAAAAAAAGACATTTTTCGAGCGCTCTTTGAAGCAAAATCATCAACCAAAAAAAGGAGCTAAGAGAGTAATCGCAATTGAATGAATTGAATCTGACTTACATAATCATTGCAACTTTGTGACTTTAGGATCCAATAGAGTAATCGAAATCTCGAATACAAATGCCTGCTTGTGCTTGCTTACTTAACTGTTAAGTGGATGGAAAAAAAAAATAAAAAAATTCTTTATACCTTATGAGCATATTTTCTATGTATCAAAACATTCAACATCAAGGGATGTGACTTTCAAATAAATCAAATACTACAAAGATTGGAATCTCAATTTCCAATTTCACCCGTTCATGATTTATCTAAATATAATTTTTTTACCGGTTGGATTTGTTCGTTGATAGCTGGAGAATTGGACTCACCAGCCTCCATCTTTAATCAAGTGCTTGCCTCCGCGATTTTCGATTAGAAGTTTGTCGTTTGATTTTCTTTGACGTGATTTCCGAGCCATGACTTTCAGAATTGCCTTTTTTATAAGCGTTTTTTTACGAGTTTCAGGCTCTTCCTTTCGAGTCCAGATCTCCTGGGGCACAGAAGATCTCCTCTCCTTCCTTTCTCTCTACGCGTTCTTTATATTTCATCGGCTAAGTATATAATATAGAAGTTGATGAAAATATGGAGGGCCCTTTAGATTAAGAGGCCTGTACTATGGGTCTTGTTACATAGGTCCCATAGCCGGCCCTGCATATATTCAAGCCATCAAAGACCCCAATTGGTAGCAAGCTATGAAAACTGAGATCCAAGATTTAGAACAAAATCATACTTGGGAAATTCATATTCTTCCGGCTGATAAGAAATTAGTTGGTTGCAAATGGATCTATTAACCCAAGTTCAAGCCTGATGGGACCCTTGACATATACTCCCTCTGTTCTAAGTAAATTGAAACATTTTGCCATTTAAAGCATTTTACTTAAGTTGCAACAATCTAAAAATAGAAGCTTTTTATTACTTTTATGATCATCCACTCATTCTATCTCTTCCTCCCAACCACTCATTATTCTCCACTCATTCTCTTTCCTTCCCTACTAATTCTCTCACTTCCTCACTACTTTTCATTCTTAATATAATATTATATCCTTAATTTCTCAACTTCAAAATGAATATTTCAACTTACTTGGAACAGAGTGAGTATAAAGCAAGGCTAGTTGCCAACGGATTTACTCAAACAGAAGGTTTGGACTATTTTGACACATTTGCACATGTTCCAAAAATGAATATTGTCAGAATAGTCATTGGCATGGCAACTTTTTTGCATTGGTCTATGGATCAAATGTTGGTGTTATTTCTTAGGCACGTTGTTTGTAAAATTAATGTTACTATTTATAAAGATATTGAATGTTTGGTTATTATACCTTTTGCATGTTTATTATAATAATCTCCGTCTTTGATAATTATGATTAATTATTAGTATAAGTTTAATAGATAATAATATGATGATTATGGTGTATGGGATACAATTAGACTTATGGGTATTTGTTGGAGAACAAATACTGGACTGACCCCTATGAGATTTAAGTCATGGTCACACCCTTCGACCTCCTAGGTCAACCTTTGACCCCATAGGTCAACTTTATCCGCCTTTGACCTCTTAGGTCTACCATTGACCTCCTTGGTCAACCCTATCGCCTTTGACCTCCTAGGTCAACCTTTAACCCCATAGGTCAACCTCATCCGCCTTTGACATCTTAGGTAAACCTTTGACCCCTTAGGTCAACCTTATCCGCCTTCGACCTCTTAGGTCAAACCTTGGACCCCTTAGGTAAACTTGATCACCCCTCGACCTCTTAGGTCAACCTTTGACTCCTTAGGTCAACCTCATCCGCCTTTGATCTCTTAGGTCAACCTTTGACCCCCTAGGTCAACTCTATCATCTTTGACCTCTTAGGTCTACCCTTGACCCCCTAGGTCAACTTTTTCAACCTTTGACCTCTTAGGTCAACCCTTGACCCCTAGGTCAAACTTATCCGCCTTTGACCTCTTAGGTCAACCTTTGACTCACTAAGTCAACCCAATCACCTTTGACTTCTTAGGCCAACCTTTAACCCCTAGGTCAACTTTATCCGCTTTTGACCTCTTAGGTCAATCTTTGATTCCATAGGAGAACCCAATTACCTTTGACCTTAACCCGCTTAGGTCAAACCGTCATCTTGACCCACCTAGGTCATTATTTGACCTACCGTCGTCCAAACCAACCTAGGTCAACCCGTTTAGGTCCGCACACCATCCTTGACCCATTTAGGTCAACTTGTCCGTCTTAGGTTAAAACTACCCCTTCACCCTCGACCCGTCAAGGTCAACCCGTGACCCGCTTAGGTCGACTTACCTATCTTGGATCCATCTAGGTCAATCTCCAACCTTCCTTAGTCCACCAACGTTTGACATATTCAAACGTTGTCCCTAACCGGATAGCTATAAACAATATGATTGGCGTAATCAGAATGATGTAGGGAAGAGTAATAAGTCAAGATGGGATTTGTTCCTCGTCAAGAGAGATGTCAAGCTTTGGCCACTCGATGAATGGTATTGATGAAATGCATGGCCGTGCTCAAATATGATTTGTAGTATCAATACATTCGGGATCGAGAAAGGATTGAACAAATGTAAGTTGACCATTGACCATGGCTTACGTTCAATAGACATTATGTAACAAAGAGATTGTGTTATTTTCTATTTTAGGAAACTTTGGATTCCAAAGTTATATTAATTGGGTAGTCATAATGGCTTGCTAGAGTCCGTTTATGACTTACGAGGTTTGACAGGTTCGGACTCGTTGCCAACTTAGTATAATCCTATTGGATAACACACGCAGAACGGATAATTAAAAGGAGCGAAAAACGAGGAAACTGATCATGACCACCGTGTTGTGGATATGGCCCTCCACTACCCAAGCAAACCCACAAGAACAATAAAGGCACACAAACAAAGCACAAGAAATCAAAGCAAGAAAAGACACATAAATTGTTTACCCAGTTCGTCAATATGTTTGACTACGTCTGGGGGCACTACCAAGCCAGGATCTTGCACTATAATATGTAAATATGGAGTTACAATGAGTATGGGGGCGGAACATTGCTTATATAGGCAACCTAGAATAAAGACCTAACCCTAGGAGGACAATAATACCCGAAAATCTGGACAAAATCGGCTAAAACACGGAACTGGCCCGACACTTGGGCGGTCACCCAAAATGGCCTTGGGCGGTCGCCCACGAGACCCTTCCGCCGATTGAACCTACTGCCATAGTGGGCGGTCGCCCACCATCACCCTGGGCGGCCGCCTAGGACGACAGTCCCTCCGACGGATTTTCTTCTTTTCCTCCGATTCCTAGTTCCCGGTTGGTCCTCTACTCCAACAATCTCCCACCTAGAGATCAACCGCGTATACAAGCCCCGTATCTGTTCTTCAACTCATCCTTGGTGTCTTCCTAGTGCTCACCTCGATCATGGTAGTGCCTTCCTCCTCCCCTATTCTCGAAGCCCCGTTGAAGCTATACCCAGCTTCAACTTCACCTTGCTTGAGAAACCTGGAGCCTTGTCCTCCGATCTACACTCTCCGTTAGATCCACGCAGCGGTTTATCCGGTCCTAGAGTATGTGGTTCATCTTCAGTGACCCCTTGACCTTGGCCATCATGAACCGTCTCGCTCCCACCCGAGTTTGGAATATCCATGCAAATCACATTCGCATCCCCGCATTCCTTGAACTCCCGAAGCTCATACTCTCCACCATTATTAGACATCAAGCTTTTAACCTTGAGTCCCCTCCGATTCTTCACCAAGGCCTTCCATTTCTTATACATCCTGAAAGATTCATCTTTCCCTTCTAAGAAGTAATCCCGGACCTTCCTTGTCGAATCATCAATGAAGGTCATGTAATTTGACACACCAACCCGAGAAGTTACCGGAGCCGATCCACACAAATCCGTGTGATCCCCCTTCTCACTCATGTGACCCAATTGACAGTGCCACAATTTCGTATCACCCTTGGCCGTCGCCACCGCGATACTACCATTGGTGTTTCCCGCCAAATACAGTCTTCCTTCCCTATTACCCCGAGCGACCTCACGATCTTCCTTGGCAATAACCCAGTTCCTGCAGCTAAAAGTTACCGTGTAACCTTCTTCACCCAGCTGCCCAACTGATATCAGGTTCTTTTTCAAACCCGGAATGTGACTGACCCCGTGTAGATGTAGGACCTTCCCGTCCGATGCTCCTATTCTGACATCCCCCTTCCCCTTGATTTCCAAAGGCTCGCCATCCACCAGATAGACCTTACCGAAATCACCGGAAGTGTAATTTTCCATCGCTCCTGCATGCCCGCATGAGTGGAATGATGCCCCCGAATCTAGCACCCATGATTCTAGCCTACTACAAACGCTCAGAATCAGTACATCGTCACCTTCGATTATCACATTCGCCGATTTATCCCCTCGCATGGGACAATCCCTATTGTAGTGTCCTAACTCCTTACAATGATAGCACTCTACCGATCCTCTGGCAACCCTTGGTCTTTCTTTGTTCTCCTCATATTGATCCCCACCCCTGATTACACTTTCCCTTGACCCTGTTCTCCCTTTATTGCTAGAACCCGGTCTTCCCCTACTAGTTGTAGCCAAGACCGATTCCGAAGTAGACGGTGTCCCAACTTCTTTATGCGATTCTCTTCGCCCAAGAGGAAGTCCTTAACATCATCATACTTCAATTTGTTCTTACCCGCCGAAGCATTTAACGCTGTCACCGTTCCGCTCCAACTTCTTGGTAAAGACGCTAGCAATAAGCACGCATGAACCTCGTCACCGAAAGTAATCTCCAACGCAGTCAATGAGTCTATAATATCCATAAACTCATCGATGTGTTTAGCTATGGATCCTCCCTCTTGCATCTTGAGATTACCCATCTTGCGTATCAAATCAACCTTATTTCCAGCAGATGGTGTTTCAAATCTCTCAGTAAGATAATCCAATAGCTCCTTGGTGGTTTTCGCCTTCCTGGTAGTCTTCGCGATCCACTTCGACAAAGTAGATCGAACCACCCCTAAGGCTTTCCGATCCATGAGATCCCAGTCTTCCTGCTTTTCTTTTTCCGGTTTGACTCCTGTTAGAGGCTTATAGAGATCCTTATTATACAAGAGATCCTCTATTTGCATCCTCCAAAACCCATAGTCAGAACCATCAAATTTCTCAACCGCTTGTTTATCCTTGCCCATTCTTGATTGCTTGATAAACCCCTTTGATCGTCCAACCAAAGCTCTTGATACCAGTTGTTGTGGATATGGCCCTCCACTACCCAAGCAAACCCACAAGAACAATAAAGGCACACAAACAAAGCACAAGAAATCAAAGCAAGAAAAGACACAGAAATTGTTTACCCAGTTCGTCAATATGTTTGACTACGTCTGGGGGCACTACCAAGCCAGGACCTTGCACTATAATATGTAAATATGGAGTTACAATGAGTATGGGGGCGGAACATTGCTTATATAGGCAACCTAGAATAAAGACCTAACCCTAAGAGGACAATAATACCCGAAAATCTGGACAAAATCGGCTAAAACACGGAACTGGCCCGACACCTGGGCGGTCGCCCAAAATGGCCTTGGGCGGTCGCCCACGAGACCCTTCCGCCGATTGAACCTACTGCCATAGTGGGCGGTCGCCCACCATCACCCTGGGCGGCCGCCCAGGACGACAGTCCCTCCGACGGATTTTCTTCTTTTCCTCCGATTCCTAGTTCCCGGTTGGTCCTCTACTCCAACACACCGTACGGCTGAATTAGAGCCATATGGCTGCCAAGAAGTCGTACGGCGGCGTGCCCGTAAATCAGTTTATTTAAGTTAATTCTTGTTGGAAAAGAAGACCTAAGTCCTAAAGGGTTTTGGACACCCCTTGTATATATTGTGGACAGACGGGAAAAGTTCCCTAACTATTGATTTGATCAATTCCAAACTCTTTATTTGAGAAAGAAAATACACATAATATACTAGGATCATTGCGTTTGATAATTCCCAATCATCAACCACAATTATCTTTGGGAGCTTTGAAGGTTCGTTCTTCATCATCGTTGATTAATCCGAAGACCTAGCAGTCAAGTTCAAGAAAGCGTTCTTCAAATCTGTACGTTGTGTGGATCACCGGTAGAGGGCGTTTATCTTAACGCTTAATCCAAGTTTTACATAACGATCTACAAGGGTTAGTTTCTTTCACTTTGTTATTATGAATTATTATTCATAGCGGATCTAGGCTATTGGGTTTTATTCATGTCTATCTTCCGCTGCGCATGATTGCATGAAAACCAACAGTGGTATCAGAGCCCCATTGATGATCAATAATTCTAATATAGTCATGATGGATTTTATATAAGATATAAAATATGCATGCTAGTTGATGTGGTTGTAATATTGATTTGATTAATATGTATGATCACATGCTTAGATTATCTTGATATAATTGGATTATAATCGTTGATAATATTGATCTTATTTGTATGAGGAATAAATTGGTTATTGTTTGTATGAATAAAGTGGGTTAAAATTCGTATTCTGATAAATTCGTATTTCTGTAATCTGATTATGTAAAATACGATATTGGATTGATCGAATTTCTGGAAAACTGGAAATCTGGAGAAACTGATCACAGCTTCCGTACGGATGAACAGACGGCGTACGCCTAGGTCCAAGCCGTATGGCGCCGGCATGATTTTCCAGATTGTTGCTCTGTTTTCTGGTATCCAGATTGTTCGGTAAATTGTTTACGGAATTCGAATCTGGAAACAGAAACTGGTTTCAGACGGCTGGTTTTCGAAACCGTGTTTCCTAAAACAGTTTTCTGCGAAGAATTCAAAGTAACTACAGAAATCAGAGTTCTAAAGAGTTTAGAACTGCTGTAATCTGTGAGATTAAGAGACAATGAAAGATCTTGAGACAAGTGGCCAATCTATACGGGAATGTGGATGCCTTTTGGCTTAGTTTCGACCGTATAGAGAAGTTGCTTGGTTTATCCTAGTACGGGAATGTGGATGCCTTTTGGCTTAGTTTCGACCGTACGGTTTATGCTCTCAATTTCAAGATGCTCTGCGGATGGTTTGGACTATACTGATTTGATCCATTTCAAATGGCTGGTTTTTGAAACCGTGTTTCATGAAATAGATATAAGTTCAAAAGTCCAGACATTGAGATTATAATCTTAAAGGAGTTTAAGATTGGCGTGATCTCAAAGTTTCAGACTTTAATCCTTAACTAGCGTAACTAATATCACATAAAATTAATTCAGTTAATTGATAAACTTTATGTGTGAGAACCTTCCTTAAAATTTAAGTTATGTGCTAATCCATGATTAAAACACTTGTGAGTACGTGGGTAGTTTTATGTGGGTTACGCCCTAGCGTAGGCACATTAATTCTATTCATTTATAAGCAAGATGAGGAAACAGTGATTCCTATACGTTTAAAATGGTTTGACTTAATTAGGCTATCAAAACAGTTTTGGGCCTAAGGCACAGATGAGATTAAAACATGTTAGACATATGATGTCTGAAATCTCATAAAAGATCTAAGAATCATATATGATGTGATTGACAAGGGGTTGTCTATCTAAATAACTTATTTTGAGCAGTCGTTCCCTAGCCGACTCAAAGTTAAGTGAAATGTGGATCTTAGCCCATTTGAATTATATGATACATTAGATGTATTTGAAGGTTATATAATTTAGTGGGAGTATTTGTGAAATACTTATATTTATAATATCTTTAATTAAGTTGGTACTTATATGTGATTACATGTTTGCATAATTGTAGATAATGGCTCAAAATTCAAGTTCTTTATCATTGCGATTTATCCTTGAGAAGGAAAAGCTTCAAGAAAATGGAGTTAACTTCACGGATTGGATCCATAGCCTTAGAATTGTTCTAAAGCATGAAGACAAGTTCTATATTCTTGATGACCCCGTTCCTGAAGATGAACCTGCTTCTAATGCACCCAAGGATGAGAGAAATGCCTACAAGAAGCACAAAAGTGATTCTCGTGAGGTGGGTTGTCTCATGCTTGCGGCCATATGTCCAGAGCTTCAGAAGACTCTTGAACACTTAGAGGCATTTAACCTTGCTGTTCATGTAACGACCCGAGCCCGCATGCCCGACCCGTTACATAAGCACCACGGACTGGCCCAATGAATACAAATATCTTGGGTCCACTTGGCTTACCACAGGCTCACCCAAAAATCCTTGGAGGTATTGGTATTCATTGGTAATTCGTTGTACTTTAAGTACCACTCCAACCAAGGATATCCCACCGATTTAGGATATCATAATCTCCCCCACTTGGATCCTTGCCATCCCCGGCAAGACCCACTTGGATCGGAACCCCAGGCAGTGTGGATTCAAGAGGTCGCTTGTATGGATTCAAGAGGTGACTCCCACCGACTTCGTGGTGTGCACTTTGTTCCGTACAGCACTTTGCTCCACACTTCCGGCCGGGACCCGCTCTGATACCATTTGTAATGACCCGAGCCCGCAGGCCCGACCCGTTACATAAGCACCACAGACTGGCCCAATGAATACAAATATCTTGGGTTCACTTGGCTTACCACAGGCCCACCCAAAAATCCTTGGATGTATTAGTATTCATTGGTAATTCGTTGTACTTTAAGTACCACTCCAACCAAGGATATCCCACCAATGTGGGATATCACAATTTAGTTGGAAGATATGTTTCAAGAACAAGCAAGGCAAGAGAGGTTCGACACTATAGCTGCCTTGGTCTCATACAAGGCTGTGGGCCCTCATGTTCTTAAGATGAAGGCTCATTTTGAGCATCTAGAGATGCTTGGCCATCCAATTGATGTTGAGTTGGCCACTGATTTTATTCTTAATTCATTGCCCAAAAGCTATAATCAGTTTGTCATGAACTTTAATATGCATGGGATGGATAAGTCCATATCTGAGTTGCATGGGATGCTTAAGACAGCGGAAAAGAAAATCGGTAAAGAGGCCGCTCCTGTGCTTATAGTGTCTAAGGAAGGAAAGGGCCATAAAGGCAAAGGAAAGGGTAAGGCAAAGGTTGTCAAACCCAAGATTGGCAAGGCAATTATTGCCAATGCTACTGTGGCTAAACATACTTCCCAAAAGGATGCAATCTGTTTCCACTGCAATGAGATTGGTCATTGGGAAAAAAATTGCAAGGTTTACAAGGAAGAGTTAAAGAAGAAGAAGAGCAGTGGGACTGCGTCTACTTCAGGTATCTATGCTATAGATATTCTACTTTCTACTTCTAGTTCCTGGGTATTAGATACCGGATGTGGATCTCACATTTATTTGAATGTGCAGGCACTAAGGAATAGGAGGCTACTTAGAGATGGCGAAGTGGACCTACGCGTGGGGAATTGAGCAAGAGTTGCTGTATTAGCCGTAGGAACATATGATGTCATTTTACCAAACGGATTAATTATTGTTTTGAACAATTGTTATTACGTTTCGAATTTAAGTAGAAATATTATTTCAATTTCTTGTTTGGATAATGAAGGTTTTAAGTTTCTTATTGAAAATAAGAAGTTTTCTATTTATTTAAATGATATGCTTTATTGTACTGCATGTTCATTTAATGGCCTTTATGTTCTTGACGTGAGAATGTAAATAATGAGAATATTTATAATGTAAATAAGAAATCCAAACCTAATGATATAAATCATACTTATTTGTGGTATTGCCGTCTTGGTCATATTAATGAGAAGCGAATCTCAAAACTCTATGGGGACGGACTTTTAGATTCACATGATTTTGAATCATATGAAACTTGTGAGTATTGTTTACTTGGAAAAATGACTAAGGCACCTTTTACTAAGAGTAGTGAAAGGGCTAGTGACTTATTGGGACTCATACATACTGATGTGTGTGGACCAATGAGCAGCAGTGCTAAGGGAGGACATCAATACTTCATAACATTCACTGATGATTTTAGTAGATATGGCTATGTCTACTTAATGAAACATAAAAGTGAATCTTTTGATATATTTAGAATATTTCAAAATGAAGTACAAAATCAACTTGGCAAAACTATTAAAGCACTTTGATCTGATCGTGGTGGAGAATATTTAAGCCAAGAATTTGACAATTATCTTAAAGATTGTGGAATTGTTTCACAATTAACTCCACCTGGAACACCACAATGGAATGGTGTGTCTGAGTGGAGAAATAGGACTTTATTAGATATGGTCCGCTCTATGATGAGTCAAGTTGATCTTCCTTTATCTTTTTGGGAACATGCACTAGAAACTGCTGCTCTTACACTAAATAATGTTCCAACAAAATCTGTTCCAAAGACCCCACATGAGATGTGGAATGGAAGAAAACTTAGTGTTGGGTATGCTTATCTCTTAACCCTCCTAATTATGTTAGAATTGATTGATACCATCACATATTAGTATTTTATGGACTTTAGGACCCTATGTAAGAAGTTTAATAACTTCAATTTTTAGCTTAGTCCATTTTATAGTATAGGCTTAGTTTATAGGACTTGGAGCGAAAAGGAATGAAGATCTAAGTAAGACTTTAGTCTCTGCGCAGGACACTACTGCGCAGGTCTCTCCTGCGCAGCACTCAACCTTGCTCAATTTTCAAGTCTTCAGATTACCTAACTTGGAAAGCGCTTAGAAGATATATGCTTTTTAAAGTGTTGAGGTGTGCAGAAACTACAAATTAAGCACACTCAGCATATCCAACGATGGAGATGCGCTCAGATGAAATAATTCAAATGAAGACAACTGTCAACCTTCTAGAAGAAGCTTTTGAATTTGGTCTTCATGCTTTGACTCCAACGGCTTAAGGACTCCTGCGCACCAATCATATTGTGCCAGCTCATCATCCTTGATCAGAGCTCCAACGGCTATAAAGGACACCTGCGCACCAATCATATTGTGCCAGCTCATTTTCCTTGCTCATAGCACCAACGGCTAGTTTTAATCTCTCTGCTATAAATAACCTCCTCATCTTCATTTCCAAGTTGCTAGAGTTTGTGCTTACTAAGTATCTTTGAAGTACTGAAGATTGCTGTTTAATATTCCGAGATTCAAGAACAACCTTCAAACCTTCTACCTTCAAACTCCTGCCCAGATCCTAAGCCTTATATCACCAGAATTCTTCGTGCTCTTCATCTCATAGATTCATAGAGCCCAGAATTTCTGACACACACACACCTTTTGAAGCTTCGATCATTTAGATCTTACTTCTTGAGAAACACCGGTTTAGTCTAGGATTTGCTCTTCATAGAATAGATTTTGATTTGAGTTTTGATTCTTTGTAATCTTGTAAAAGCTCCTCACATCAATATATATCTCATTAGAAAATCCAAGACTAACCATCTTGGTAGAGGACGTAGATCTTTTATCGATCGAACCTCTCCAAATAGCTTGTTCATTATTCTTGCTATTTGTTTCCAGCTTACTTTATTTCCTAATAGCTTCTTTGTTTGATCTTATCAGATTGCTATTTGCTGCTGTGTTTTGTTATTGCTTATTGCCCTAGAATAGTTTTAACCAACTCTTAACCCAAATCTTAGCGCGTGCGTTTTACCTTCTGCGCAGTATACCCTGCGCAGTTACTGCTTAAATTTCCGCTGTGCATTTCACACTCTCTCTGCGCGCTATACTTAGCTTATTTGAGAACTGTGCGTATAAGCCATTGATTTGCAAAAGGGTTTGAAAAGGATTTTAAAACGCTATTCACCCCCCCCCCAGCATTTTTCATACCCTTGTTGCCCCTTTGGGACCAACAAGTGGTATCAAAGCAAACACCTTCATAAAACTTGTTTTGTTTTTCAAGCTTAATAGCTTGGATGCCGATTCAAGATGGCTTCAAAATCTTTAGCAATGGCTAACTATTCATATGTTCATGTGCTCAACAAAGACCACTTCAACATTTGGAAGCACTGCATGCTTACTCATTTCTCTTCTATCGATGAGATCCTCCACGACATCGTTCTTGAAGGACCCTACATCCCAATGAAGGCTAATCCTGATGCTGCTACCAACAAGGACAATCCTACCATCAAGAAGCCCAAGGAGGAATGGACTGATAAAGAAAAGAAATGGGTTGGTTACGATGGAAGAGCAAGAAACATCATCTTAAGCATCATGGACCTCTCTACGCACAATCAGATCGTGAGCTGCGCAACTGCAAAAGAGCTTTGGGATGCTATTGAAGGCTATGTGAATGGTGATAAAGTTAGCAAGGTAAACAAAAAATTTGTTATGCTAAGAATATTCAACTGCTTCATGAAAATTGACGGTGAAACCTTGAGACAATATGATCGCTATTGTTCTGTTGTAAACTCCTGTATATCTCTCGGAAAGGTTTTCACAAACAAAGAAATTAATGCTCAATTCTTAGATGCGCTTGGTTCTAGATATGTGCACAAGGCAAGTCATCTAGAAGATTCTGGATTTCTAGATACTTGGCCTCTGCGCATTTTGTATGCTAATTTGAAAGTGTTCGAGTTAAAACTTGACCGAATTGATGAAACTGAAGGAAAAGGAAAAGTAATATCAATGGTTGCTCAAAAAGAACCTGCGCCTGCTCAAACCTCAGACAAGGTCTCCACTTCATCCCTACTTGAAATGGATGACGATGACTTCGCTATGTTTGTAAAGCGATTTCAAAAATTCAGGAAATTCTCAAAACCTGGATCCTCAAGTAAATCACCAGCAAAGTTCTCTCGAGGCAGAGACTCAAAGAAAGATGATGACTTGGTTTGCTACAACTGTAGAAAGCCTGGTCATTTCGCATCAAAATGCCCTACTCCAAAATTTGAGTATATGAAGAGGAATAATGTACAAAGATCGTCTAAGCATCGCGGAATGGTTGCTGAAGAAGACTGCGCAGAAAAGGAACTCAAGACATGGATAGAGACGGACACTGAAGACAGTGATGATGATGATTCTGAGGATGGACTGTTCTGCTTGATGGCTAATGCTGATGATGATAGCGACACAGAGAATGACATTCCAGATATGAGCGCACCAAATTAATCAAGGAAGATAGCAAAGAAAAATGCACAAAGGCCAAGGGTAAGGCTAAAGTTCACCCTGTGCTTGACAACGCATGTTTTGACTATGGTTGTGCTTCAACCTCGAATGTCAAATCTGTGCACAAAGGCCATGTGCATGAAAGCCATGCGCCTAAACGCCATATGCGCATTCTTAAGAAAAATGCACCCAAAACTCAAAAGATGGTGTTTATCAAAGCAGGTTCTACTATCCCAGTAAAGAATGCTGCGCCAATGAAAAGTAAAAAAATTGTAAAAACCCAATCTGAAGTGGCTTACATCATTGTGTTGTGTGTGATGGTTTAGGTCACAAGGCTGCAGAATGCCTTTTGAGATTTGCTCCAAATGCCAAGGGACGTAAAATCCTAAGGTCGGACAGGAGTAGGTCGTCAAAAGTTGCTAACCCTAGGACCCATGAATAAAGGGGACTTGCGTTTTTAATGTCTATCTTTCAGGTCTCCTGCTTAACTGCGCACTCTTCACAAGCTAAAGCACATATATGGTATCTCGATAGTGGATGTTGTAGACACATGACTGCAGATATCAATAATCTTGAAGATGTGCATGAAGGAAGAGGTGCCTCAGTACCTTTTGGGGACAACAACAAAGGGCACATTGTTGGATATGGAAGAATAAAAAAGGATAAAGTGTGCATTGAACAGTTGCGCTCGTAGAAGGCCTCAAGCACAACTTGCTTTCCATATCTTAATTTTGCGAGAAAGGTTTAGAATGTCATTTCACTGCTACGCATTGCTATATCAAAGATGGAAAATCTGGACTCTCTTTGCTCACAGGGACTCATAAGGCAAATGTCTATATCATTGATCTTACTGCTATAAATTCTATCACTAATCTTTGTCTTGTAGCAAAGAACGTTAGTGAAAGTAGCTGGCTATGGCACAAGCGCTTAAGTCACTTGAACTTCAAATATTTGGCAAAGCTAGGAAGGGAAAATCTTGTCAAAGGACTTCCCAAAGTAGCTGACCATCATGACAGAAAATTCGCAGCTTGCCAGCTTGGTAAACAACCTAAGCAGTCTTTCTCCAGCAAGATTGCTTCATCAACTTCCAAATGTTTACAGCTGCTTCACATGGACCTATTTGGACCTGTCACCACCGCGAGCATTGGAGGAAACAAATACACTTTAGTTGTGGTGGATGACTATTCAAGATATACATGGGTCGAAATGATGATATCCAAGGACGACTGCTATGATATCTTGATTGCTCTATTCCGAAGGCTCCAAACTCAGAAGGAAGAAGACATCGTGAGCGTTAGATCAGACAACGGTACTGAATTCAAGAACAACAGTGTCACGCAATTTCGTGATGATCATGGAATAGATCACAATTTCTCTGTTGCTGGAGTTCCTCAACAAAATGGCATAGTGGAAAGAAAGAATCGCACGTTGATTGAGGCTGGAAAGACTGTGATAGCAGAAGCAAAGCTGCCTAAGTATTTCTGGGGAGAAGCTGTCAACACTGCTTGCTTCTGTAGACACCCCGCCTTGGACCTCTCATGTCCCGATTGCATACACATTTCTTTGTCTTCCTCTTTTCTGTTAAGTTTTGTTACTTTTCGTTAACTTTCGTTACTTTCCGTTAAGTTCTCGACTTACTCCGTTAGTCTTGGATTTGACTAAGTGACAAAGTCAACCTTGAGTCTTTGTTTCACTTGTTTTTCATTGACTTTCGTGGTGTTCGTTAAGTTTCTGACTGATCTCGTTAGTTTTGGGACTTAACTTCATAACGGGGTTAACTTTTAGGCTGAAATTTGGATTTCCTGAAGATGGGAGGAGCGCGCCTCCGCCTTCCTTTATGGGATGCTCGCGCCTCCCATAGGGGGGGCGGGAGGTGCGCGCTTCCCACCTCCAGAATCCCAGATTTTACCAAATTTCCCTCCTTTTCTGATTTGTAACCCCCAAAGCCATTATGGCTTGGCTTGATCCGGGGAAGGGCCATCTTTGTGACCACAAAGACCTTATCTAACACCTATAAAAACCCCTCCAATCCATCATTGGAGGGAGACTTTTCTTTTCACTCTCTTAACAAAGGGGACTTTTCTTTTCACTCTCTTAATAAGAGGACTTTCTTTTCACTCTCTTAACAAAAGGGAGGAAGAATTCTTGAATCAAAAACACTTTAAAACACATAAAATTCATTTTCAAAGAGTGGTCACTATAGACAATTTGGTTCTTCCCCATTCAAGCACAAGGTACAATGTTCATTCTCTTATAAACTTTTAATCTCATATTTATTTTTTCTCCTTGTTAAAATCTTTTTATTACACTCTTCTTCTTTAATGTGTATTCAATCTCCATAAAAGGGATACAACCAAAAGGCCACTTCACTATTGAAGTTTGGCCAAGGTTACATCCCAACATTCCAAAATCCACTTTAATTTTCATTTCATTTCTTCATGTAATTGTTTGGCATAATTGTTACATGTAATCTTTTAGCATAAATTAATAAATAAAAACAATTCTCTTTTATTTCCTTTTAATTTTCCCCTTTCTTTCCATTGTAATTGTTAGCACTTCTTACATTAAAAATTGAAGGACTTTTCTTTTTAGTATTAGAACACCAAAAGTAGCAAGACCCGCGTAAGCGGGGCGGAGTGGGTGTTTAAGTACTTCCCACTCCATCACCTAACCCCCGAACCCCTCATCTCAAGAATCTTTGGTTTCGTAATCAATAAAAAAAGCTAGTTTCTTGGGTTTTCTCGCGTTCCTCTAAAACGTGGGTGGCGACTCTTAAAATCAATTAGACATCCTAGGTAATTCACCGCTCTAGCCAAGCCGTGGTTCCTCGGGGTATCTACAGTGGCGACTCCGCTGGGGACATAGAGGGTTAAACCTGCATTTTCTGCTTTTGGTGTTCTTATATCTGTTTTCTGGGCATTCTGGTAAAAAGGGTAGGAAGCGCGCGCCTTCGGCCTTCTTGGCCTAAAGCGCGCGCGTCCGACCCTTATTACCAGAATCACCCACCTTACATCTTGTCCTTCAAATTTCATATTTCTATGCTAACAAGTTTCTGCATGGGAAAGTTACATAATTGGGGACCAGGGCAATCCCCTGAGTCCGTGGTTTCTTCTGACATTCTGACAGGTACCCCAGATGCGCGCGCCTCCCACATTCATGGCGAAATGCGCGCGCTTCCCACGTAACTGCCCTGAGTCGCGCGCTTCTGGGCCATTTTCTAGAACAGAACAGTAAACAGAACAGTGAACAGAATGGGCAGTTTTGACAGTGTGTGGGCACCGGACCTGCATACACCCCCTTTTACTTTTGTTTATTCATTTTTATCGGTTACACGGGTGATTCGAAAGTTGTAAATTACGTGCTTATTTGTTTTTTTTATTTCCTTCGAAAAAATATATATTTTGTCACTTGTTAGACCTCACACTATGCGCACAATTCTTATCAACTGCTCACTATCGAGTCGCACAAGTCCAACCCCAAACCCATCGAGGCCCGTCCTAGGAAGTTTCAAGCTCCAACCGACCTTGACTCTTCCGAAGCGGTAAACCTCATCCCGTGGCATAGTTCACGACTACATGCTGGGGGTGACCTTTAAGCCTCATATTTAAGCTGAGCACAAACCACACAATTCTAGTTAGGGTCTAACACTCCGTGACCAAGTCGGTTTTCATGTACCGAGATTTCCCTAAACTAATGTCATCAAATCATACATGCCGTTTCCAAAAGAAACAAATGGTTGTTATGGGACAAAATAAAACTCTGTCCCCAAAGTGGTTATTTTGGACGAAAATAAAAAAATCTGTCCCCGCATGTATGCTTTATGACATTAATTTAGTTTAATCCCGTCACATGTAGGTATCACAAGCGTGGTGGAATCCGATGAGTATATAGGACCGCGAGATGGTCTATATACTAGTGTGACGATTCCACTATTTTTCTAGAAACCCCAAAAACGACTATGTCCTTCCGACTTTGTAAATAAATAAAAAAAAAAGAGTATTTTCTTTATGTGGTTTGAGTCTTTACTTTTGTTTGTGGGTGAAATATTTTTATCCAAAAGGTGTTTGTGGGGCCATCCAGATCAACCGTGTTCTCTCCATAGGTCCAATGGCTTCAAACGGCAACGACAACGGCATTCCCGTGTCCAACGAAGGGTTATTCCGCATGGTGGAAGCATTGAAAGGGCAAGTTGATACACTAGCCAAGAATGTCCGCCGCAAGGATGATTTATGGCGAGCCCGTTACGAGCATGTGAAAACGGCCCACAAGAAAGAAGTTGCTCAACTCAATAACCAATTGAAAGGGCTCACGAATGAAAGAAAAGTCCAAAGCATTGATACTGGTTTGGTCAACACTTTCATGTCCTACATTGACCAAAGGCTTAGTGGGCTAAATTTGCACAAGGGCCCAAGCACCGATCTTCATCAAGCTTCTCTCCTCATGAACACAATGGAGGCTCTTCCCGAAAAGTTCAAGATGCCCGATATTGACAAGTTCAACGGCAACTCTTGCCCCGAAGCTCATGTCGACTCCTACATTTGGGCCATGCTACCAAATAAAGTGTCTCCTCAAATAATGTCACAATGATTCCCGCTTACTCTCGAGGGGGTCGCAAAAGATTGGTATATGGGTCTTCTAGTTTCCACCCGCCTCAATTGGGATGCCGCAATGCTTGCCTTCAAGTCACAATATCAAGGCAACTCCATGTTCCATCCCACCAAGAAAGAGTTGGAGAGCACCGTGCAAGAGGGTAATGAATCATTTGGGGACTTTTCTCGACGTTGGAACGACAAGTTAGCCGAGATGGTTGATAGGCCCTCAAGGAAGGAACAAACGGACATCTTTTTGAAGTGTTTGAAAATGGACTACCGCACTCGTCTTAGTGGGGCCTTTTATCCGGATTTTGCAAGCATGTACGATGCGGGAATTAGAGTTGACAATTTGCTCCGAGAAGTGGCCGAGTCCTCCTATGAGACAAGCCTCAACGACGAAGGGTTCCCGAGCGATCCGAGCAATGACATGGAAGAATGTAGTGACATGGAAGACTACAACGACAATGAGGACTACAACGACATGGGGGATGACGACAACAATCTCCATTTCTCATTCTCTACCTAAAAATAGGATTAAAAAAAAAAAAGAGTCAAAAGTCCTCTTAAGTGTGCATCAATGTTTTCTCTCGTCCTATGTTAAATGTTCGAGTCCATTGAGTCATCAAATAAAAGTCGTTCTTTTCCTCATACACTCTTCCAAGTTGTTCAATTAATTCTTGGCAAAATAATGAAAAAATGTCTAAACAAGTTTTGGAATGAAGGCCGTCGCTTGAACGCCTAGGGGCTAAACATCAACGACGGCATCAACAACGACGAAATCAAGACAAAGAAAGGTGGAGAAACGATCATGAAGCAAAGTTTTCAAAAGGGGATTAAAAAAAAAAAAAAAAAAAAAAAAAGGTTGAAATCCTCAAATCAACCTAGGCAAAAGTTAGAGCACAAAAAAAAAAAAAAAAATCCCCCTCAATCAAAGAAGTACAAGATCAACATCATTCCACCGATGAAGGACGATGCAACAACCATCTCAACGAATGGAGCATCTACAAGAACTACGGTGATGTCGCGCCCCAGACCCGTGGTCCTACTTAGCCCCACGCTCGGGACACGAGTGGAAGACGTTATAAAATACTTTTAGAAAATTTTTCGAAATATACTTTCATAAAGTTTAAGAAAATCCACACTCGAAGTTCAAAGACTTCATTTAACTTTCAAACAAACTCTTTCACAAACGAAAGTACTTAGCCCGAAGGCTTACAAACTTTTATACAAATGTACATACACCAACATTATCCAAAATAATGGTGTTACAAAATGATGAAGACACAGAAACTCTACCCAAAAGGTATTACATTTATGTAATGTAGCATTTACAAAACAAATCCCAACTCTTACCACTTTAACGTCCTCCCGTGCCAAAGTGTCCTATCCCCTGGACTCGCCTTTATCTAAAACAGTAAACAAATAAAGGGTGAGAATGAATCTCAGTAAGCTACTAAAATGCAACTACGTTACATGTTGATATGATAATCATAAAGATCAATACCAATAAACAATCATGTAGCAAGTAAGCACATAACATGAGAGGCTCCCTATCGCCAACAGTCCCATACCGGTTGGAAATAACGACCAACTCATCATACCACACATAAAGCGGAAATAAACACTCATAAGTGGATACATAGTCAAGGTTTACCGAAAAAACATTAGCCAAGGTTCTCGAATCAAACATATAACCATCTGAGAGGTATCAACTGAGCAGCATCAAAGAGCTGAAGCCGGGATCCCGAAAACCAAACCATAACCATAAGAACCAAAGTAACAACAGCGGAAATATGACACAAAGTCAAAACCCAAATGCTCACTCGAGGGGCTAACTCATCCCATCCAAGACCAATCTGGACTGGGGAAATAGGTCCAGTGGAAAAGCCTTATAGTGAACTTGGCTGTGTGCCACTATAATCCTTCCACCTCCACTCGATTAAAAAAAAGGTCCAGTGGAAAAGCCTTATAGTGAACTTGACTGTGTGCCACTATAATCCTTTCCACCTCCACTCGATAACACAAAACCAGCTGGACTTTCAAACAAAGCACTGTAATAAATACTTGCTTAAACAACAACCGAGGGAAATGATTCCAAAGTAGGGAACCAAGCCAAACACATCACAAAGATGAACCAATCCAAACCACACCAAAAGATATTCAACAATATCCAATTACCATTTAGTCAAATTCCACAACACATATGTTCACAAAGGAACCAATTTCAAACACTAGGGTGTTCCACAACAACCCTCTAGGTACTCTAGGATATCACCTAAGATCTAGACCAAGACTGAACTCTAAATCACTTGAATTGGAACAACTCCCTTTTTCAGCAATTATGGGCGGTCGCCCAAACCAGACTGGGCGGTCGCCCAAAATGCTCTGCCCCAGACCAAACCTTTCAGTAGTTGTGGGCGGTCGCCCAAACCCATTCTGGGCGGTCGCCCATGAGCCAGACTCAAAATTCCCCAAATTTCTCCTGCAAGCCAAATTCATCCGTCCCAAGCGTAGGAGTATAACTTACTAACACTTATACTATTACCAGGAGTGCAACAACCATCCCAAAACATTACTTTCAATTTTATTTCATTCTTTTTACCGTCCCACAAATAATAAAATAATTTTCTTTTATTCCATTTAAATATTTTACCATCCCAAAAGTATAAGTATAATTTTTCTAATATACTAGTATACTCATTTAGGGATATTTTCATTCATTTCTCCGTCCCATGATTAATAGTATAAATTTTATAATATACTTATTTAACATTTAACTCAAGTTAATATTTTACCGTCCCACGAGTACTACACATTAACACTTATAACTTTACTAAGGCTACAAAATCAGTCTCAAAACAACTTTAACACCACTTTGAACCCAACCAAACCAACATACCAAATACTCCCTTTGTCCCAAAATTACAAGTATCACAAATAAATTCTTTTCACAAAAATAACAAGTACAAGTATCAAGTATAACATATATGACCATTTTAACATTTAAAGGGGATTAGTAACTTAACTATTTCCGGAAAAAGTATCGCAGAAATATGTTTTGTTCGGGTAGAAATGACCTATTCAACGCCCTGATCATTTTTATATAATTAGTTTTTTAAACGGAGTAGTAAATAAAAATATATAAATCGAAATAGGTTGAACTTACCTTTTTTTCCTACTCTAGGAAGAAACGAGAGAGTTTGCAGAATATGAAACATACACAGAGGGAGAAGAGATGGGAGGATAAGTTATAAGAATTTTTTTACCCATTTTTATACTTTGGTCACTGGACTTTTATTTTTAACACTTAAGCCCCTGAACTTATATTTTCAACAAGGATCCTAAAGTTTCAACTTAATCATTTAACTCCTTTAACCATTATTAATACTAACTAAGTAAATAACACATATGTGCAAATCATAAAATATGATCCAACACATAAAATGCACACATAATATCAAATTAAAATTTCAAAAAATATAAAATAAATAAGGACGGGTTTTTGGGGTCGTTACAGGTGACCTGAGCCTCTTCACTAGAGGAACGTAGCCAACCTTCGGATCCGGTCTCATGCAAGAAAGAAGATATGTTTAGCCCTAGCGCGTTATGGTGATCGGCCTTCCTCTCGAACTTGTCATGACATCTTTGTACGATTCATTTGCCAATGAATTAATCACCAAAAGATTGAACAACTTTCTTAGATTTGGAATCGCTTTCCGTTCCTTGTCGAGTCTAGGGGTTTCTCTTCTTTTTGCGATACTCCCAGTTTCTTGCAATCAAACTGGGGCTTTCTTTCTCTTCTCACTTAATGACTTACTTGCCTTCGTGAGTCATTCAAAAAAATATACATACATGAAGTCAATACTAGAGACACTTCCCTAGTCGAGTCAATGTCACTCATCTTTAGTGACAAGAGGTCTTCACCGCAAAATCACATGTCTTATCTCCTCAGCCAGAGTCAATGCACACTTCCTCATTAATCGAGTAAAAAAAAAGAAGACGCAAAAGAGATGCCACTAGATTGAAAACCCGAAAGGGCGGTCTAGGCAAAAAACAGGGTGCGTCATAAAAAAAATGATGAGAGAGTGAGAGAGAGAAGGGAAAGAGAAATGGAGATCTCCGGCCTCTAAAGAAGACAACTACATGAGCTCTACATTGGATCTCCTCAACAAATCAATTCCCCACCGAGTCAACTTTGGGATTGCAAAAGGCTCGACAAGATATGGCACGATCAAAGGTTGTTTGGGGTTATCGGCATCATTCTCCAGCAATGTGCATTTTTTGGTTCATGAAAAGAAGGCCCATGGTAACCAAGACCCATCTGAGAACGAGCCCATCATAAAAGGGCACGAGGTTGCACAAATAATCCCTAGCTAGTCAATTGGTTTGGGCAGCAAATAGCAACAACATGTGTCTCAGTTTTCAAAGCTTCTGCAAGTATGTGCTTCTAAAGTACGCCAAAAGGCTCCCGAGAAATGGAGTAGCTCTTGCCATGTCCTCTTATATTTTTTCCCTCGCACGAGAATGAGTCACTCTTGCTTTGCTCAACAAATGGTGACGCCCTAGTGGCTATGTGACTCAAGAACAAGGGTTTCTTTTGCCTCATTTGACAATCAATAAGCCCTAGGGGCTATGCTTGAGAAAGATGTGTGAGACTATCCTCAAAGTCTCTCAAAAGGGATGTCAAAATCCCTCTTGTCATGTGTGCCCGTACTCGGGTGGCACTCTAGGGGCTACGGTCAAGTCTTAAAGGCTCCCTCGGCAAGAAGCAATTCACTTCAATGTCCCCAGCAACATTTGAAGATCTATAACGAAAGGTCTCAAGGGGATTCGCAATCTATAATCTTTTAGGCTACGGCATTACAGTGATACAAGCAAAGGGCAATATTGGGGCTTCGTAATTAACAAGCTTTTGGGCAGTGGTACCCGAGCAATGAAATTTGGGAGTAGTCTTATGGCTCCATGAAAGGGATCAAACTTCAATGGTCCCTCAACACTTCCAGTCAAAAGGCCTCTTTGTTTTAAATGAAGGCTCCGATGATATGAATGAATTTGATGATTCTTGTTAGAACTCACAGCGAGATTCTGAAGGAAGTCTTAGAGAAAAGGAAAAAAGATTTAATATGCTAGACTCACCCGGCTGAGTTATAGCGGGCAATGCCAATATGTTAACTCTATAAGCAGAGTTACGGCCAATCCCAATGTTTCTGCAATACAGCACCCCCTTCTCCAAGATCAAAAGCACAGGCTGCATCCGAAGATCCGCCGTCGGTTCAACTCAAGAAGACTCGAGCAAACATACCGTTCGAGACTTTATCACACCAAGACCTTATCATCTGCAACAACATCACCATCTCCACGAGACGTCTCCCGAAGACCGTACTATATTTTCAACATGGACCTTCCGCCATTTGGGTATCAACCACAAAAAGGGCCATCCATCTCCAAGCAAGAGAAAGAAGGAGATCGCCTTCAAGAGTCCTACCCGATGTGGCATCCGCTCTCAATACAAAGCTAAGCCGATTTGGGGCTTCACATCGAAAGGTCTTCACATCCCGCCATCTCGAAGCCCACATGACATTTGGGGCTTAGCGATCTCCTGAAGCTTGGTATTAATAATCTTCTCTTGGGGCTTGCTCTCGTCAACATCAAAAAGCGATTTATCATAGGGCTATGCAAGATTGGCATCAAGGGCATTATAGGGGATTTTCAATCAACAACCCCTTATCTCGGCATCGAATGTCTTTTGAAACCCCATAATTGACACATATCTTGGGGCTAGACATCAATTTCGTTGGGCACCACGGCAACGACGACAGAATTCAAAGCGAGGCAATCCGGACTTCGAGTGAACATGACTTGATCTTGGGTTGGCTTTGCAAACACACAATGGTTAAAATGGTTCACCCACAAACTAACTAAAAAAAATCTTTTTTTCTCATGTGTACATATTCTATTCCTACAAAAAGACAAAAAGATTTTTCCTTTTCTTTTTCTTTGTCTCCTTATTTGCGCAAAAATATGTGCATCATTTTATCTTGCTCCTAGCTTCCTTCCTAGCATTCTCCATCATTATTGAACTACGTTGGTCTGATTCCTTTCAAGGGATACGTAGGCAGCCTTTTGGCACGACCAACCCACCATCCAGAATACCATCTCGCCGACATTCCTTCAAAGGCAAGAACAATTCATCACCATCAACATCATCATTCTCCATCCAAAGCATGGACATTCTTCATCAAAAGCATCAAGGCATCCACCACCACAACACTAATCCATCCAACGGCAATGGTAAGTGAAGGTATGAATACATCTGAGGATTTCCTCAAATCACACCGCACACAAAATCACTTTCTCCATTCTTACAAAAATTCTCTCTCATACAAAACTGCCTTCAATTCACATCACACCACAAGCACAATTTCTCTCATAACTGCCATTTCACATCTCATACATGTCACAAGCACATATACCTGCAAAGCACACACTTAACAGGTACCACCACAAGGTCAACAACATCTGCAACTCAAGGCACTTCATCCCCCGCAGAAAGCGATCCGCCGTCAACTACGCCTGCATCCCACAGAGTCAAAAAATTATAGTTCAATGACAATAACTCGGTCCATGGTGAGCCGCAAAATCACCACCTTTCCATCAAGCAACACAACAATATCACATATAGGCAGACGGAGCCTCGGTTCCCACCATCCGTAAACGGATCCCACCTTAGCAAACGGATCCCGCATCAGCAAACGGATCCCGCATCAGCAAACAGATCCCGCCTCCAGCAAATGGATCCTGCCTTAGCAAACGGATCCCGCATCAGCAAACGGATCCCGCATCAACAAACAGATCCCGCCTCCAGCAAATGGATCCCGCCTTAGCAAACGGATCCCGTCTTAGCAAACAGATCCCGCATCAGCAAACGGATCCCGCATCAGCAAACGGATCCCGCCTTAGCAAATGGATCCCGCCTCCAGCAAACGGATCCCGCCTCGAGCAAATGGATCCCGCATCAGCAAATGGATCCCGCATCAGCAAACGGATCCCGCATCAGCAAACGGATCCCGCTCCAGCAAACGGATCCCGCACCAGCAAACGGATCCCGCTTCAGCAAAACGGATCCCGCCATACCCTTTCTATATCAATAAAGCCGCTCACACAGGGAGCACACCCCTATCCTTTGCAAATTTCAAATTCATGTTTTATTGAGTCTTTGTTATCTCTTGTCGATGTCCTCGGCGGTTGTCTTTCTTTCGTCGACGCATTTTGCTCTGTAATCCACGTCGCCGAGGGGCTCTGTAGACACCCCACCTTGGACCTCTCATGTCCCGATTGCATACACATTTCTTTGTCTTCCTCTTTTCTGTTAAGTTTTATTACTTTTCGTTAAATTTCGTTACTTTCCATTAAGTTCTTGACTTACTTCGTTAGTCTTGGATTTGACTAAGTGACAAAGTCAACCTTGAGTCATTGTTTCACTTGTTTTTCGTTGACTTTCGTGGTGTTCATTAAGTTTCTGACTGATCTCGTTAGTTTTGGGACTTAACTGCATAACGGGGTTAACTTTTGGGCTGAAATTTGGATTTCCTGAAGATGGGAGGAGCGCGCCTCCGCCCTCCTTTATAAGATGCTTGCGCCTCCCATAGGGGGGCGGGAGGTGCGCGCTTCCCACCTCCAGAATCCCAGATTTTGCCAAATTTCCCTCATTTTCTGATTTGTAACCCCCAAAGCCATTATGGCTTGGCTTGATCCGGGGAAGGGCCATCTTTGTGACCACAAAGACCTTACCTAACACCTATAAAAACCCCTCCAATCCATCATTGGAGGGAGACTTTTCTTTTCACTCTCTTAACAAAGGGGACTTTTCTTTTCACTCTCTTAACAAAGAGGACTTTCTTTTCACTCTCTTAACAAAAGGGAGGAAGAATTCTTGAATCAAAAACACTTTAAAACACATAAAATCCATTTTTAAAGAGTGGTCACTATAGACAATTTGGTTCTTCCCCATTCAAGCACAAGGTACAATGTTCATTCTCTTATAAACTTTTAATCTCATATTTATTTTCTCTCCTTGTTAAAATTTTTTTATTACACTCTTCATATGTGTTTTTTTCTTGTTTCTAATTTTTTAATTATATTTAATGTGTATGCAATCTCCATAAAAGAGATACAACCAAAAGGCCACTTCACTATTGAAGTTTGGCCAAGGTTACATCCCAACATTCCAAATTCCACTTTAATTTTCATTTCATTTCTTTATGTAATTGTTTGGCATAATTGTTACATGTAATCTTTTAGCATAAATTAATAAATAAAAATAATTCTCTTTAATTTCCTTTTAATTTTCCCCTTTCTTTCCATTGTAATTGTTTGCACTTCTTACATTATAATTGAAGGACTTTTCTTTTTAGTATTAGAACACCAAAAGTAGCAAGACCCACATAAGCGGGGCGGAGTGGGTGTTTAAGTACTTCGCACTTCGTCATCCAACCCCCGAAGCCCTCATCTCAAGAATCTTTGGTTTCGTAATCAATAAAAAACGCTATTTTCTTGGGTTTTCTTGCGTTCCTCTAAAACGTGGGTGGCGACTCTTAAAATCAATTAGACATCCTAGGTAATTCACCACTCTAGTCAAGCCGTGGTTTCCCGAGGTATCTACAGCTTCACTCAGAACAGATCCCTCATCAACAAAGCCTACAACAAAACTCCATATGAGCTATGGAGAGAAAGAGCGCCCAACATCGATTTCTTCAAGATATTTGGCTGCAAATGCTATATCCTCTAGAACGGCAAAAATCATAGAGGTACGTAGCAACAAACTGCACCTGCGCAGTATAATATTCAAGATCAGAATCAAGCAAGTCCATCTCATGCGCCAACACCAGATGCTGTGCCAGAAGTTACAACTCCTGATGCGCAGACACCACCTCCTGCGCATGACGTTTCCCCGCTTCAGCAAATCACTTTCAATGATCTCGATGCTGGAGAAAATGAAGTACCCATAGAAAATCTTCATGTTCCTACTACTCAACCTAACCTACCTCCCGAGGTTCGTGAAGTTAGAGATCATCCAACAACAAACATCATTGGTGATCTCAATGTAGGGGTTCATACAAGGAGAGCATCCAACTTTGATGCATATAATTCATTTATTTCTAAAATCAAACCAAAGAAGATTGATGAAGCGCTACAAGATTCAAGCTGGGTGGTTGATATGCAAGAAGAACTTAACCAGTTTGAGCGTTGCAAAGTGTGGACTCTAGTATCCCGACCTCATGACCAAGGAGTCATTGGTACTAAATGGGTCTTCAGAAACAAGATGGATGAGAATGGAAGCATCACAAGGAATAAAGCAAGGCTGGTTGCGCAAGGCTATAGGCAAGAGGAGTGAATCGACTACGATGAAACTTTTGCGCCCGTAGCTAGACTCGAAGCTATAAGAATCTTCATAGCTTATGTCTCTTTCAAGAAATTCAAGCTATATCAAATGGATGTGAAGAGTGCATTTCTCAATGGTGAACTCCAATAGACGGTCTACGTTGCTCAACCACCAGGTTTTGAAGATAGCAGATTTCCAAATCATGTCTTCAAGCTTCAAAAGGCTTTGTATGGACTGAAACAAGCTCCAAGAGCATGGTATGATTGTTGGTGTTATGCCTTAGGCATGTTGTTTGTTAAACAAATGTTATTATTTATAAAGATATTGAATGTTTGATTATTATGTCTTTTGCATGTTTATTATAATAATCTCCGTCCCTGATAATTATGATTAATTATTAGTATAAGTTTAATAGATAATCATATGATGATTATGGTATATGGGATACAATTAGACTTATGGGTATTTGTTGGAGAACAAATACTGGACTGACCCCTATGAGATTTATGTCATGGTCACAATGTCATAATTAAGTCTCATATAGTTATATCACTGGAATCTCTAGACCTGAGGTTATTACAGTCTTCCACATGATGAACATTACGTTTGACATATTCAACTGTTATCCCTAACCGGATAGCTATAAAGAATATGATTGGCATAATCGGAATCATGTAGGGAAGATTAATAAGCCAAGATGGGATTTGTTCCTCGTCAAGAGAGATGTCAAGCTTTGGCCACTCGATGAATGGTATTGATGAAATGCATGGCCGTGCTCAAATAAGATTTGTGTTATCAATGCATTCGGGATCGAGAAAGCATTGAACAAATGTAAGTTGACCATTGACCATGGCTTACGTTCAATAGACATCGTGTAACAAAGAGATTGTGTTATGTTCTATTTTAGGAAACTTTGGAGTTCAAAGTTATACCAATTGGGTAGTCATAATGGCTTGCTAGAGTCCGCTTATGACTTACGAGGTTTGACTGGTTCGGACTCGTTGCCAACTTAGTATAATCCTATTGGGTCACACACGCAGAACGGATAATTAAAAGGAGCGAAAAACGAAGTAAAACGGGTCCTGCCTAAAGGATCCGTACGGCTAAATCTGGAAGCTTCCAGAAACATCCGTACGGATGGTTTTGCCGGCAGAATCAGTTTTTAGGAAAACTCTTGTTGAACAAGAAAACCTAATTCCTAAAGGGTTTCTGAAACCCCTTGAATATAAATACAGACTGACGGGAATTGTTCCCAAAGAAGTTGATTTGATCAATTCCAAAGTCTTTCTTAGAGAAAGAAATCATACATTATATTCTTGGGTTATTGTGATTGATTAATCTCAATTATCAAGTCACAATAACAATTAGGAGCTTTGAAGAATAGTTCTTCAACATCGTTGATCAATCCGAAGACCTAGCAGTCAAGTTCAAGAAGGCGTTCTTGAAATCTGTTCGTTGTGTGGATCACCGGTAGAGGGCGTTTGTCTTAACGCTTAATCCAAGTTTTACATAACGATCTACAAGGGTTAGTTTCTTTCATCTTGTTATTATGAATTATTGTTTATAGCGGATCTAGGCTATTGGGTTTTATTCATGTCTATCTTCCGCTGCGCATGATTGCACGAAACCCAACAGTGGTATCAGAGCCCCGTTGATGATCAATAATTCTAATATTATCATGATATAATTATTTAATGCGATTATTTAATTGGTATGATCATGAGATAGATGAATTTATGTGATGGATTTTATATGAGATATAAAATATGCATGCTAGTTGATGTGGTTGTAATATTGATTTGATTAATATGTATGATCGCATGCTTAGATTATCATGTTGTAATTGGATTATTCTATTGATGATCTTGATCTAATTTGTATGTGGAATAAATTGGTTATTGAATATATGAATTAGATGGGTTAAAATTCGTAATCTGTAATTTCATGTTTCTGTAATCTGATTATGTATAAACACGATATTAAGATTGATCGAATTTCTGAAATCTGAAAAATCTGGAAAAACTGGGATTCTACCTAAGAATCCGTACGAATGGTTTGGGAGCCTCCAAACAAATCCGTACGGATGGTTTTGGTTCACTCCCAGATTTCATTCTGACTTCTCATGTTCAGATTGTTCTGCAAATTGTTTCTAGAATTCGAACCTGGAAACAGAAACTGGTTTCAGACGGCTGGTTTTCGAAACCGTGTTTCCTGAAACAGTTATCTGTTGAGAATTCGGAATAGTTGCAGAAATCAGAGTTCTAAAGATTTTAGAACTGTTGTAATCTGTGAGATTAAGAGACATTGAAAGGGTCTTGAGACATGCGACCAATCTATACGGGAATGTGGATGCCTTTTGGCTTAGTTTCGACCGTATAGAGAAGTTGCCTGATTTCTTGATCTTAGTACGGGAATGTGGATGCCTTTTGGCTTAGTTTCGACCGTACGTTTTGTGCTCTCAATTTCAAGATGCTCTGCGGATGCAGTTCCAGAATCCTGAAGAGTTCAATGTTTCTGAGATATGCATAACTATCCATACGGATGAATCTGGATGCTTCCAGAAACATCCGTACGGATGGTTTGGGTTATACTGACTATGATTTGTTTCAGATGGCTGGTTGTTAAACCATGTTTCCTGAAACAGATTCAAATTCAGAAGTCCAGAGCATTAATGAGATCAGAATCTTAAAGGAGTTTAAGATTGGAGAAATCTCATGATTTCAGACTTTTAGCGAAAGGCTATAGGCAGATTCATGGAATCGACTATGATGAAACCTTTTCGCCCGTAGCAATGATCAAGTCTATAAGAATTTTACTTGCCATAGCCGCATATTTTGACTATGAGATATGGCAAATGGATGTCAAAACAGCGTTCCTTAACAGGAACTTACTTGAGGATGTTTATATGACACAACCTGAAGGTTTTGTAATTCTAGAAAATTCTAACAAAGTATGCAAATTGCAAAGATCCATTTATGGATTGAAGCAAGCCTCTAGGAGTTGGAATCTTCGATTTGATGAATCGGTCAAAGAGTTTGGCTTCATCAAGAACGAAGATGAACCTTGTGTATACAAGAAGATTAGTGGGAGCATAGTACTATTTCTTGTGCTATATGTTGATGACATACTACTCATTGGAAACGACATTCCTGCACTACAGTCTGTAAAGACTTGGTTAGGAAAGTGTTTCTCAATGAAAGATATGGGAGAAGCCGCTTACATCCTTGGCATAAGGATCTATCGTGATATATCCAAGAAATTGATTGGTTTAAGTCAAGATACATATATTGACAAAGTCCTTAAGAGATTCCGCATGGAAAACTCTAAGAGAGGAAACTTGCCAGTAGGTCATGGAATATCTCTAAGCAAGAATCAGTGTCCTAAGACAACTGATGAGCGTGAGAGAATGATTGGGATTCCATACGCTTCGGCTATTGGATCCATCATGTATGACATGATATGTACTAGACCTTATGTCTCGTATGCTTTGAGCATGACGAGCAGATACCAATCAGATCCTGGTGAGAGTCACTGGATTGCAGTCAAGACGATTCTTAAGTACTTGCGAAGGACTAAAGATTCGTTCTTGGTGTATGGAGGTGTTGGGTATGCTTACTTCTTAATCCTCCTATTTATGTTAGAAATGATTGATACCATCACCTAAGAGTATTTTATGGACTTTAGAACCCTATGTAAGAAGTTTTATAACTTCATTTTTTAGCATAGTCCATTTTATAGTATAGGCTTAGAATATAGGACTTGGAGCGAAGGAATGAAGATCTAAGCAAGACTGTGGTTACTGCGCAGGACTCTCTGCGCAGGACATCACTGCGCAGGTCTCCTCTGCGCAGCATTCAACCTTGCACAGATTTCAATGCATTCAGATCACCTAACTTGGAAAGCGCTCAGAAGATGTACGCTTAGTTGTGCATAAACGATAAATCCTGCACACTCAGCATAGCCAACGGTGGAGATGCGCTCAAACATAATATTTCAAATGGAGACAGCTGTCAACCTTCCAGATGAAGCGTTTGAATTTGGTCTCTATGCTCAGTCTCCAATGGCTCAAAGATACCTGCGCACCAATCACATTGTGCCAGGTCATCAACCTTGATCAGAGCTCCAACGGCTATAAAGGACACCTGCACACCAATCCTATTGTGCCAGCTCATCGTCCTTGCTCAGAGCACCAACGGCTAGTTTTAAGCTCTCTGCTATAAATAGCCTGCTCATCTTCATTTCCAAGTTGCTAGAGTTTGTGCTTACAAGTATTCTTGAAGTTCTGAAGTTTGCTGCTTACTATTCCCAGATTCAAGAACAACCTTCAAACCTTCATACCTTCAAAATCCTGCCCAGATCCTAAGCCTTATATCACCAGAATTCTTCGTGCTCTTCATCTCTTAGATTCATAGAGCCCAGAATTTCTGCCACACACACACCTCTTGAAGCTTCGATCATATAGATCTTACTTCTTGAGAAACACCGGTTTAGTCTAGGATTTGCTCTTCATTGATTAGATTTTGATTTGAGTTTTGATTCGTTGTAATCTTGTAAAAGCTCCTCATATCAATATATATCTCATTAGAAAATCCAAGACTAACCATCTTGGTAGAGGACGTAGATCTTTCATCGATCGAACCTCTCCAAATAGCTTGTTCATTATTTCTGCTATTTACTTCCTGCTTAGTTATTTCTGAATTACTGCTTTGTTTGATCTTACCAGATTGTTGCTATTGCTGCTATGTTTGTTATTGCCTATTGCCTTAGAATCCGATTTTATCCAACAGTTTAGCCAAACATTAGCGCGTGCGTTTTTACCCTGCGCAGTGTTGCTTTAAATTTCCTCTGTGCATTTCACACTCTCACTGCGCGCTATACTTAGCTTATTTGAGAACTGTGCGCATAAGCCATTGATTTGCAAAAAGGGTTTGAAAAGAATTTTAAAACGCTATTCACCCCCCCCCTCTAGCATTTTTCATACCCTTGTTGCCCCTCTGGGACCAACAAGTGGTATCAGAGCTAACACCTTCATTAAACTTGCGTTGTTTATCAAGATTAACAGCTTGGGTGCCGATTCAAGATGGCTTCAAAATCTTGGGCAATGGATAACTATTCACAGGTTCCTGTGCTGAATGAAGATCACTTTGAAATTTGGAAGCACTGCATGCTAACTCATTTTTCCTCAATCGATGAGATTCTCCATGACGTCGTTATCGAAGGTCCTTATATTCCAATGAAGGCTAATCCTGATGCTGCTACAAATAAGGATAATCCCACTGTCAAGAAGAACAAGGACGAATGGACTGATGAAGAGAAGAAATGGGTTGGCTATGATGGAAAAGCAAGGAACATCATTCTCACTACCCTAGACCTCTCCACGCACAATCAACTTGTGAGCGGTGGAACTGCAAAGGAACTATGGGATGCTATTGAAGGCTATGTGAATGGAGACAAAGTAAGCAAGGAAAACAAAAAATTTGTAGTGCAAAGAAAATTCAACTGCTTCATGAGAAAGGATGGTGAAACATTGAGACAAACTTATGATCGCTTCTGTGTTGTTGTAAACGCTTGTAAATCTCTTGGAACTACTTTCACTAATAAAGAAGTCAATTCTCAATTCTTAGATGCGCTAGGTTCCAGATATGTGCACAAGGCAAGTCATCTAGAAGATTCTGGATTCTTAGATACTTGGCCTCTGCGCAGCTTATACGCTAACTTAAAAGTGTATGAGCTAAAACTTGATCGAATTGATGAAACCGAAGGCAAAGGAAAACTTGTTTCCTATGTTGCGCAAAAGGAACCTGCGCCTGCTCAAAACTCAGACAAAGTATCCACTTCCTCTCTGCTTGAAATGGATGATGATGACTTCGCTATGTTCGTAAAGCGATTTCAAAAGTTCAGGAAATCCTCAAAGCCAGGATCCTCAAGTAAAGCTCCAGTAAAATTCTCTCGTGGCAAAGACTCAAAGAAAGATGATGATTTGGTTTGCTACAACTGTAGAAAGCCTGGTCATTTCGCTTCAAAATGCCCAACACCAAAATTTGAGTACATGAAGAGGAACAATGCGCAAAGATCGTATAAGCAGCGCGGGATGGTTGCTGAAGAAGACTGCGCAGACAATGAGCTCAAGACATGGATAGAGACCGACACAGAGGAAAGTGATGAAGATGACTCTGAAGACGGACTGCTCTGCTTGGTGGCAAATGCTGATAGTGATTCAGACAACGATCCTGAGGTTAACACAGGTGCTGCGCCAAAGCCAATTAAGAAGAAAGGTCCCACTATCACTGAATTGGTAGAAATGGGGCATCTGACTCCAAGCAGACAGAATGGCAAGTACTTATTTGCCAGAGCAGATCTAACGAAGAAATTTGTAGCTGCGCCTTCGCGCAAGGAATCTCTTGAAATTCCAGCTGAAATTGAAATTGAAAAGGATGTCTCTGCTGTTGAGCGTGAAACTATTTTTCAACAAGCTGAAAAGGTAATCAAGAAATTTAATTCTATGAAAGAAGCAGTGGACTTATCAATTGGAGAAATTTCACAGCTTAAGACGGAGAAAACTGTTCTGAAATCTGAAATCACCCTCCTTAAGGAGCAGATTAAGAGCATGACTCCTCTTACTGACAAAAACCGTTTTCTGACAGATCAAAATGCGTTATTTAAAGTAAGAAACGAAGAATTGGCTGCGCAGCTTGCTGATCTCACAAAGATCACAGATGTGTGGACCAAATTTCGTATCACTATGGATCAAATTCTAGAAACCCAAAAAGCCAGTTGTGATAAAGAAGGCTTGGGGTTCTCAACTAGTGACGACTTTAAATGCGCAGTTTGTGCTGAAAGAGAAAAGGAATTTACACCACAGCAAACTATTGAAATTCCCAAAGAAAAGCGTTCCACTTCAATGGGTAAAGGACAGGAGAAAGTCCAGAGACAAAATTTCCATTATGTCTACCCAAAGAAGCAAACTGGAAAAGCCAAGGGTAAGGCTAAAGTTGAACCTGCGCATGACAACTCATATTCTGACTATGGTTGCGCTTCAACTTCAAATGTCAAATCTGCGCAAAAGGGTCATGCGCATGAAAGCCATGCGCCCCAACGCCAGATGCGCATTCTTAAGAAAAGCGCACCCAAACCTCAGAAAATGATATTTGTCAAAGCAAGTTCATCTGCTCCAGTAAAGAATGCTGCGCCAAAGAAAAGTAAAGAGTTTGTAAAAACTCAATCTATAAGCGGCTTTCATCATTGTGTTGTGTGTGATGGTTTAGGTCACCAGGCTGCAGAATGCCTTTTGCGATTTGCTCCTAATGCCAAGGGACGTAAAAATCCTAAGGTCAGACAGGAGTGGGTTGTCAAAAGTTGCTAACTCTAGGACCCAAAAATAAAGGGGACCTGCGTTTTTAATGTCTATCTTTCAGGTCTCCTGCTTTACTGCGCACTCTTCACAACCTAAAGCGCATATATGGTATCTCGACAGTGGATGTTCTAGACACATGACTGGAGATGTCACAGTTCTTGAAGATGTGCATGAAGGAAGAGGTCCCTCAGTAACTTTTGGTGATAACAACAAAGGGCACATAGTTGGATATGGAAGAATCAGAAAAGATAAAGTATGCATTGAGAAAGTTGCACTCGTAGAAGGACTCAAGCACAACCTGTTATCCATATCTCAATTCTGCGATAAAGGTTTGGAATGTCATTTCACTGCTACGCACTGCTACATCAAAGATGGCATATCTGGACTAACTTTGCTCACAGGGACTCGTAAGACTAATGTTTACATTATTGATCTTACTGCTGTAAATTCTATCACTAATCTCTGTTTTGTAGCAAAGAATATTAGTGAAAGCAGCTGGCTATGGCATAAGCGCTTAAGTCATTTGAACTTCAAATATTTGGCTAAGCTTGGAAGGGAAAATCTTGTCAAAGGACTTCCCAAAGTAGCTGACCATCATGACAGAAAATGCGCAGCATGCCAGCTCGGTAAACAACCTAAGCAGTCTTTCTCCAGCAAGATTGCTTCCTCAACTTCCAAATGTTTACAACTGCTTCACATGGATTTGTTTGGACCGGTCACCACCGTAAGCATTGGAGGAAACAAATATACTTTAGTCGTGGTGGATGACTACTCAAGATACATGGGTCGAAATGATGATATCCAAAGATGACTGCTATGATATATTGACTGCTCTCTTTCGAAGGCTCCAAACTCAAAAGGAAGACGACATCGTTAGTGTTAGATCAGACAATGGAACTGAATTCAAAAATAACGGTGTTGCGCAATACTGCGATGACCATGGAATTTATCACAATTTCTCCGCTGCTGGAGTTCCTCAACAAAATGGGGTTGTGGAAAGGAAAAATCGCACGTTGATTGAGGCTGGGAAAACAATGATCGCAGAAGCTAAGCTTCCAAAGTATTTCTGGGGAGAATCCGTCAACACTGCTTGCTTCACTCAGAATAGATCCCTCATCAACAAAACCTACAACAAAACTCCATATGAGCTATGGAGAGGAAGAGTGCCCAACATTGCTTTCTTCAAGATTTTTTGCTGCAAATGCTATATCCTCTACAATGGCAAAGATCATAGAGGTAAATTCGACGCCAAAGCAGATGAAGGTATTTTCGTTGGGTATGCCAAACATTCTAAAGCTTTTCGTGTTTTTAATAGAACTACTCTAGTAATTGTAGAATCTGTACATGTCACTTTTGATGAGCATTCTCTCCTTGAGCCACATTTGGCTCCAAATGATTCTGATGATTCTGCTGAGCATGTTGAGATAGGTACGCAGCCTCAAACTGCACCTGCGCAGAATGATAATCAAGTTGATCAAAATCAGAATCAAGCAAGTCCATCTGATGCGCAAACACCTCCTCCTGCGCATAACGTTTCTCCGCTTCAGCAAATCACTTTCGATGACCTTGATGCTGGAGCAAATGAAGTACCCATTGAAGATCTTCGTATTCCTACCACTCAACCTAACTTACCTCCCGAGGTTCGTGAAGTTAGAGACCATCCATCTTCAAATATCATTGGTGATCTCAATGTAGGGGTTCGTACTAGGAGAACATCAAACTTTGATGATGAATATCACTCCTTTATCTCTCAAATCGAACCAAAGAAGATTGATGAAGCGCTCCAAGATTCAAGCTAGGTTACTGCTATGCAAGAAGAGCTTAACCAATTTGAGCGCTGCAAGGTTTGGACTTTGGTACCCAGACCTCATGACCAAGGAGTTATCGGTACAAAATGGGTATTCAGAAACAAGATGGATGAGAATGGAAGCGTTACCAGAAACAAAGCAAGGCTGGTTGCGCAAGGCTATAGGCAAGAGGAAGGAATCGACTACGACGAAACATTTGCGCCTGTAGCAAGACTTGAAGCTATAAGAATTTTCTTAGCTTATGCGTCTCACAAGAAATTCAAGCTTTATCAAATGGATGTGAAAAGCGCATTTCTCAACGGCGAACTCCAAGAGACGGTCTACGTAGTACAACTTCCCGGTTTCGAAGATAGCAAATTTCCAAATCACGTCTTCAAACTTCAAAAAGCTTTATATGGACTTAAGCAAGCTCCAAGAGCATGGTACGATACCCTATCAAAATTCCTGCTAGAGAAAGGCTTTAAGCGCGGTAAAATCAACACAACTCTTTTTATTGCTAAGTATAATGATCATTCTTTACTTGTTCAAATTTATGTCGATGATATTTATATTTGGTTCTACTAATGAGTTACTTTGTAAGCGCTTCGAGAAGCTCATGAAAAGCAAGTTTGAAATGAGCATGATGGGAGAACTCACTTTCTTCCTCAGGCTTCAAATCAAACAATTGAATGATGGCATCTTCATAAATCAAGCCAAGTACACAAGGGACTTAATCAAGAAATTTGGACTTGAAAATGCTAAAGCATACGACACTCCAATGGCCACTGGCAATAAGCTTGACAAAGACTTAAAAGGTAAGAAAGTTGATCAAACTTTATATCGAGGTATGATTGACTCTCTTCTTTATCTTACTGCAAGTAGGCCAGATATTATGTTTAGTGTTTGTGTCTGTGCGCGCTATCAAGCGGACCCTAGAGAAGCACACTTAGCTGCTGTTAAACGCATTATTCGTTATCTTTCTGGAACTGTTAACCTTGGACTTTGGTACACCAAAGATTCGAATTTCGATTTGCTAGGTTATTCAGACGCGGACTACGCAGCATGCACAATAGACAGGAAAAGCACAAGTGGGACTTGTCATTTCCTTGGAAATCGACTTGTTGCGTGGGCAAGCAAGAAACAAGCTGCTATGTCCATTTCCACTACTGAAGCTGAATACATTGCTGCTGGAAGCTGCTGCTGCCAAATCCTTTGGTTGAAGCAACAACTAGTGGACTACAGAATTAATGAAGGAAATTGTCCAATTTTCTGCGATAATATGTCCACCATAGCAGTATCCAACAATCCCGTCATGCATTCAAAGACAAAGCACATCGACATCAAATATCATTTTCTCAAGGACCACGTGGAAAAAGGAAACATACATTTAGAGCACGTGGGCACAGATAATCAAATTGCTGATATCCTCACAAAGGCTCTTGATGCAAAGAGATTCATCTTCTTGAGAGGAGAAATGGGTATGCTCGAACTCAGCTAATTTGTCCATATGATTTGTTATTACTAACAATCTTGTGTTTGGTTGATAAGTACTCATATAGGTAAAGTTTCGTGCATATAAGCAACACCTGCGCAACATTGTACTGCGCAGTAATTCATTTGCGCATGAAATTAATGAGATTTAAAGAATCTATTACGCTACCTAAAGCTCTGCGCATGGCTTTAACATGCGCAATTCTTCGTGGATCGCAGGTAAGTACTCTATTCATTAGAAATTACACATAGGTCCCTGACTGAAAAGTCAACGCTAATTCACAAGGGTACTTGTGTATTTAAAATTTTCCCGCGCCTTTAATTTTTGAATCTTTTTAGGAAATTACTATTTTACCCCTGCGCATATCCCAGTGTCATCAATGCAATCTGCGATTGTGACAGCGCCTGCTTTCGAATGTCTGCTCACCATTAATGAGGAAGGTGATGCGACAACCGTCAGTCATTATTTCGCTGACACACGCGCGCGCAAAGACTGCGCACGCGCGTTCCCCATTCGGCCACGTCACCCCGCTAACGTGCGCCCGTTCTTTCACTGACTCCGCATTAATGAGGAAGTTGACTCGACTTGACCGACCTAGAACTTCTCACTCACGCGCGCGCTAGGCCTGCGCACGCGTGCATCCGGTTGGTCCACGTCATCGCAGCACGTGTCCCACTTCTGCGAATTACATCGCTACCCCTGCGCTGACGTCACGCATTTTCCTTTTCTGGATAAAAACAACCGACCCCTCTCTTTCTCTCTCTTCTGCTTTCAATCTCTTTCACCAAATCTCTCTTTTCTCACTCATTTCTTACCAACTTCCAAAAGTTCCCCCTTTTCAATCATTTTCTCCTTCTCTGAAATCTCTCTTGCTTCTCCAAAGCTTTCCTTTTCTTCTTCGTTGACTATCTTCAACCGCATCTCTCTCTCTCTTCTCTGTCAACACTTTTCTTCTATAAATGGCTCCCCGAAAATCGAAAGCAAAGGTAGTTGAGGTCCATGAACCGGTCGTTGAGGTTCCACTCGAAGAAACCAAAACCGTCGACGATATGGTAAGAACTTCTGATCCTCAAAACTCAGTTTATTCATTAAACGCCATTGTTGTTATTTCGAGTTCTTGAAACTCCCTTTTTCGATTTCTCTCTTTTCTGTTAATCTTTTTTGAAATCGTTTGGTATTTTGGGTTCGTCTCTCTCTGATCTACTCCTTTATGTACTTTATTTTATGATCAATGCTCTTTTTAATCGCTTTCTGCAGATTTTTTGGTCCGAAAATTTCCTGAGCAGACGGACAGTTATTCTTAATTTCTGGGCTTATTTTGTTGTTGTTGACTTTCATACTTGCTTGATTGTTTTCGTCTCAGTTATGCGGTCATTTTGACATGCGTTTTGTTCATTTTGGTCAATCCTTGATTTTTAGTGTTCATGGTGTTCTTCATGTCCATGACCAGTTATTTCGTGTTCTTCAAGTTCTTATTCTTTAAATATGCTTTGGATCGCTTAATTTTCTTAAAGTGTTTATGATTTTGCGCATGCATCCTTGTAATTTGTGCATTCTTTATATATTGTATGGAGTTTCTGCGCATCAATTTCTTTGCGCTATCTGCGCATGCGCAAAGCTCCATGCGCAATAATATTTGTCTAAACTATTTCTTGTCTTGCGCAGAATTCTTTCTACTTTCTCCAAGGATGGGAATTAGATATCGCTGCGCTACAAAAAGACGCAGTGGGACGCAAAATCATCAATCTAATGGACGTTTCTGGAATTCTTCCTCTCTTCACATTGGATCAGGACTTCTATGTCCCTTCATTGGTGGATGAGTTTTTCGAGAGCGCAGAGCGTGTAACCATGACGCACAAGCACACCAGGGAAAAGATTGATGTGATCCGCTCCATTGTTCAGAACTACTCAGTGCGCATTATTCCTGTGTCACTGAAGAAGCTGTGCGGTTTCAACGTAGATGATGCGCCGGAAGTTTATTCTGAAGCTAAACAGAACAAACTAGCGCAGAAACTGGTTGGGGAACCCACTCTTGTGAAGAAGTGGAGTGTCCATGATCGCAAGGAGTTTGGTGAGGTGATGTATCACCTATGCACCATCATTGGCGATTCTGTGAACTGCAAGAATGGAAATAAGGGCAAGTTCATTTCCAAGCAGTGGGCTTACTGCGCTGCCGTCTACAACGGCGATGCCTTAGATTGGTCTTCAGTTCTATTTGATGAACTTTGGGACGCTTCTGAAAGCTACGACAAGCGCATGGACAAAAAGGTAGCCAAATACAGAACTCACTGTAGGCTCCTTTCCAAGTATTTGATGAATATCTCTGAGCTGCGCACCTTCATACAGAAGCGCCCATACCTGAAGGTCCCTTGCTCCAAAACATATTCTCTTTCTCATCTATATTCACTGCGCAATGAAATTGGCCGCAGTGAGTGTCGCAAGATCTGGAGCAAGGATGAGAGCCCCAACAAGGAGGCATGGGTTGGTAGTGATGGTGATGATGATCTTGAAGAAGCCCCTCCACCTAAGTCGAAGAAAGCTGCTGCGCAGCCCTCTAAGGCCACTGTGCCTTACGTGCCTGAAACGGCTGCTGCGCAAGCAAAGCGCAAGGGCAAAGGTATTGCTGAACCTGCGCCCGAAAAAGTTAAAGTGATTCCTGATGTCAGATCTACTGCTGGCATCAAAATCAGGACTGATGCGCCAGTTCCTCCTGCTCCCAAACCTTCGAAGAAGCGCAAGAATCCTCCTGCGCCCACTACTGTGCCATCAAAGAAAAAGTCTGTATTCACCAGACTTCCTCCTGGTACTGCTGCTCCTATTGCAGATGAAGACAGCGAGTCTCGTATGGATAAGACTGCTGCTGAGGATGAGGCTGCGGATGATACCACGCAGGGGGAGCAGGATCCCAAGGTTGCTGCAAATCCTACTGCTGCTCAGGGACGCGCAGACAGTGATGATTGGATGGATACCGCGTTCCCTGACCCTACACCGACAAAGGCCCCTGCTGCTGCGCCTGCTGGGGATGTTCCTGTTCGAACTCCGCGCAAGAAACAGACTGTGCGCAGCACTGCTAAGGGTAAGCCAAAGGCAGCAGATCCTCCCTCCTCACCTGAGCCAAGTGCAAGTGCCTTCCGCCGTCTCAATATTCCAGTTGGCACTACGCAACCTGGCACTTCTGTCCCCCATGATGGACTGGACTTGGAGGATGTGGATGAAGATGAGGATGAGGTTACCAAAGCTGCGCAGGCCGATGATGCTGCGCAGGGTACCCCAGTTATTGACCTCACCGAAGGGGATAAGGAGGGTGTGGTGCGCTCAACGGATACAGACAGCAGCAGTGCGCACTCTCCTGCGCAGAAGTCACCAGCTGCTGATCCTATTAATCTATCTCCTCAACAGCCATCTCCTTCGCGCACTCCTCCGTTCGATCCCTTATCAACCAACTCTCCACCAAAGGCCTCCACGCAAATTCCTCCTGCTTCATCAATTCCAGCGATCTCCACATCTTCTCTCTCCACGTCAACTGAACTGCGCCAAATTCATCAAGCCTTGAATACTATTCAAGTGAACCAACTGGCAGCGCAGTCTCAGATGGCGCAACTGCTTACTTCACAGACAATGCTTCAAGAGCAGCTTGATGCGCAACGCATAGAGATTGCTGCCATTAAGGGGGAGAGGAGTACAACAAAGGCAGGTGCAAGTACCTCCGCCGGCCCCTCTGCGCAGAAAATCCCGATGCTCTAGATCAGATGATTTTTGACTCTCTGAAATCAATTGCTGGATGCTCGAAGACGTTTGCACCTACACCGTGATTAATGACGGGTTTGTAGGATTGCTGAAACGTCTGCGCAAGAGTCTAGCCGATGGCCTGCATGAAGGCTTTGCGGAAATTGAAGCACAGATCTTGGAGAAGACTATGCAAGGTGGTTCTGCGCAAACTAGTGCGCTCAACATGGAAAGTGTCAGGGAGTGCATTACTCAAGCGATGACTAATTTCGCTGATGGGTTCAACGCTAGGATGGATCAAGCAATGTTCGACATTCAAGCCAGCGTGAATACTCAGCGCCTCCACACTGACCAACGACTGGAAGCTACGCAGACCACCATCTTGAATACCATAGAGGCTGCGGAGCAATCCTACTTCAACCAAATGACTGCTCATCAATTGCAGTACAAAAATAACTTCCAAGAGCTGCGGGACGACAACAGAGATATGCGTAGAGGAATTGTTACATATGTTGAAGAAAGTGTTGCGTTCAGGGAAAGGTTTCAAGCGCTGAAGATTGAACTTATAAACAAGTTCAACAGCCTGCAGAACGAGCTGCGTGAAGCCCTGCATCGCATTAATATCAATTAGTTTCTTGTATTTTTTTGTTTTTGCGACAAGGTATTTCTTTTTGTGCGCAATTTTTTTTTTCTCTTTCAAACTTGTAATCTCCAACTTTTATCATTTCAAGTTTTAATGAGAAAATCGCATCATTAGTTTCAAAACCTTGTTCAATTCAAACTTTTCGTTTGTGGAACAATGAATGCTTTATTTCACGTCATGCGCATATTATTATCTGCTCATATTTTCTACGCATAATGTTTAAAAAAACATCAGTTAAACGCATACTCAAACTAAAATTCACATTATTTGTATGCGCTGCATGTTATTTCTGTCTTTCCCATATTGTAAGTTATATCTTTTGATAGACTAGAAATCTATAGCATTGGCTAGTGTGTGCATTGACTTGAGGCATGATTTGACCCATTTTCATTCTTATGGACATGCTATTATCAAGTACAATGAATTGCCTTTGTTATAGTAGGTAATGGCATCAATCCTTTAGGGGGAGATTGTTGGGTATGCTTACTTTCTTAATCTCCTATTTATGTTAGAAATGATTGATACCATCACCTAAGAGTATTTTATGGACTTTAGAACCCTATGTAAGAAGTTTTATAACTTCATTTTTTAGCATAGTCCATTTTATAGTATAAGCTTTAGAATATAGGACTTGGAGCGAAGGAATGAAGATCTAAGCAAGACTGTGGTTACTGCGCAGGACTCTCTGCGCAGGACATCACTGCGCAGGTCCTCCTCTGCGCAGGCATTCGCACATTCAACCTTGCACAGTTTTCAATGCAATCAGATCACCTAACTTGGAAAGCGCTCAGAAGATGTACGCTTAGTTGTGCATAAACGACAAAATCCTGCACACTCAGCATAGCCAACGGTGGAGATGCGCTCAAACATAATATTTCAAATGGAGACAGCTGTCAACCTTCCAGATGAAGCGTTTGAATTTGGTCTCTATGCTCAGATCTCCAATGGCTCAAAGATACCTGCGCACCAATCACATTGTGCCAGGTCATCAACCTTGATCAGAGCTCCAACGGCTATAAAGGACACCTGCACACCAATCCTATTGTGCCAGCTCATCGTCCTTGCTCAGAGCACCAACGGCTAGTTTTAAGCTCTCTGCTATAAATAGCCTGCTCATCTTCATTTCCAAGTTGCTAGAGTTTGTGCTTACAAGTATTCCTGAAGTTCTGAAGTTTGCTGCTTACTATTCCCAGATTCAAGAACAACTTCAAACCTTCATACCTTCAAAATCCTGCCCAGATCCTAAGCATTATATCACCAGAATTCTTCGTGCTCTTCATCTCTTAGATTCATAGAGCCCAGAATTTCTGCCACACACACACCTCTTGAAGCTTCGATCATATAGATCTTACTTCTTGAGAAACACCGGTTTAGTCTAGGATTTGCTCTTCATTGATTAGATTTTGATTTGAGTTTTGATTCGTTGTAATCTTGTAAAAGCTCCTCATATCAATTATATCTCATTAGAAAATCCAAGACTAACCATCTTGGTAGAAGACGTAGATCTTTCATCGATCGAACCTCTCCAAATAGCTTGTTCATTATTTCTGCTATTTACTTCCTGCTTAGTTATTTCTGAATACTGCTTTGTTTGATCTTACCAGATTGCTGCTATTGCTGCTGTGTTTGTTATTGCCTATTGCCTTAGAATCCGATTTTATCCAACAGTTTAGCCAAACATTAGCGCGTGCGTTTTTACCCTGCGCAGTATACCCTGCGCAGTGTTGGCTTTAAATTTCCGCTGTGCATTTCACACTCTCACTGCGCGCTATACTTAGCTTATTTGAGAACTGTGCGCATAAGCCATTGATTTGCAAAAAGGGTTTGAAAAGAATTAAAACGCTATTCACCCCCCCCCCTCTAGCATTTTTTCATACCCTTGTTGCCCC